>PVKU01000971.1:0-364354 GCA_004027475.1 Anoura caudifer
GAATAGGGATTCAAGTGTAGGTTTTTCATTGCAAGATGTCACATTCCAACTAAGCCATTAAATTTTATACAATTTTTAGGGATCTTTGTTTTTAATCTTTCCTGTTTTCCTAATTATAGTATAAGCTCTTTGAGGAAAGTAGCAATGTCTTATACATTTCTTATTTCCTCATGGAGGCTAATGTCTTGGAAACTCAAATGCCTTGGTCAATCTTGTCACTAACTGAATAGCTGACATAGTGAATTGTAAATATGTTGTTTAGCAAAATACCAACATTAAGAGTAATAATAGAATAACCAATATTAGAATTATTTCATTCAGCATATCTCTGACATTCACTTACACCCAGGTCTATGTTAATTTAAGCACTGAAACAGCATAGCTTGGTGTACCAATTCTCGCATTTGAACTTGCTTTAGAGTCCTACGGCTGGCGTGTCTAAGCGTAGGTTGCTGTACTCTGCTCTTAGAAGTTCTGACTCAGTAGATCTGGGGTAGATCCAATCATCTGCACTTTTTTACAGAGAATTTTCAATACAAGTGTAAAAGCAAGTAAAAGCCAGTCTTGATTTTATTATCACCCTAATAATTCAGCATTTCTAAATAATGATTTGCATTTCTAACAAATCCCCATGTGCTGTGGTATGGCTATTCAAAGAATCCATCTTTGAGAACCACTGGTTAGTGATTCTAGAATGAGAAGGGTGGAGCTAGAAGCCCAACTCTAACACATAAACTGTGTGAACTTCAGCAATATATATTTTGTATATTTACATATCAGTTTATTCATTTATACAAAGCTGACATTAGAATTTTTGTGTAGATCTAGTGAATTAGTACACATAAATTGCTTATAATAGGGCTTGGGACTAATATAACAAAGTCTCATTAGTTATTAATCATACTTTTCCTCATGTCAATATAATTATTAAGTAGCAAAAGTCTTTATCACCAGTTCTTTCTTAGAATGCCTTCTGTGTTGTAGCATAAAGAGGAAAGCACGGAGTAACAGACTCAGAGCTGTGATTCTCAGGATGTCAGAGAAGACAGGCATGTGGTATGAGAAAAGCCTGCTTGGAAAATCCAGTTGTGCCATGAGTCAAAATACTTTCACAGAGAATCCAGAGTTCCCTGTAGGAGACAAGTGTTTGTGAGAAGAGAATAAATTCAAGGGACAGTGTAGAGGTCAGAAAGTCAGGTAATTTTTAATAAACATGGGATTTAATCTGAAATGTACAAAACTCAAGATGAAATTGTAAGCATAAAATTATCACCACTTTCTGGATGGTTACCATGATCCAGTTTTCTCAGTCATGTTACTTTAGTTTACAAAACATGAAATTAGTATAATTCCTAAAACAACCTGAGGTACAAAAAAATATATCAAAAATTCTCTCTATTTTCTGTGAATGCACCAGCAATAATATCAGTAACTGAGAATATTTCAAAATTTATTGCTCTAAATAGAGAATATGTATTTTTTTAAAGCAGCAGGATGTATTATTGTATTAGGTTTCCATTCAAATCAGGTTTTTAAATAGCCACGGACACCACGTAACAGGATAATATCTAGAGATGTGAAAGATCTCGTTTGTGGTATGGCGAGCACTCTACCAATTGGACTGTTTTTAGATTATAGACCATGCACACTTATGTTTCAATTTAAATAAAATATTCCTTTCCATTTTTAGCAAGATCACATTATTCTAATCTAAAATGATATGAGGAAAAAAATACATCAGTGGCATGATTTCTAATTTAAACAGTGTTCGGCAAAAGGTTATTCTGCGGCCACTGTTTTGAGAGTATGTTCCTGATTATATTTGCGTACCTCATGAAGCAGCAGGCAGGTTGCTTCATGGACTTATGTAAAGGGCAAATTCTTCTGCCAGTGGTTTTCAGGGTGTCGTCTGTGGGTGCTTGCCCCAGAATCACAAAGGTTGTTTTTGAAAAATTGAGGTCTCTGCTCGTCTCTCAGGACCACTGACTCACACACTTTAGGCATTGGTTCCTGAAACAATTGTTTTAGAGAGATTCCATGGGCGCTTTCTCCTGGGAACTTAGCTATTGGATGTTGAAAGGCTTCCTGGGAAAATTATGTGGTTGAAAATAAATTACATTTCCTTCCCTTATGCTAGAAAGGGTGTGGATACATTAAGTGTGCCAATCAGTGATAAAATATCTCTGAGATAACAAAGCACATATTAGTACAGAGTTTATGTTATATTTATCTTGAAAAATGCTGCCAGATTTTCATGTAGGTCACCGATTCAACACAGAAAAATCTTCGGAGTATATATTAAATCTGCATACTTGAGTCTTGACCATGACTTTAAACATAGTACAAAGTTTCTAGAAAAATGTTCTCATATAAATATTCTCACCTTGAAAATATCTAAACAGATAATATGTACCATATACAATATAGAAAATGTATAACCTTAAGTGTGTTTATTAGTATTCCAATTGAGAAACTGAAATGCCTCTGATTTCTGTTATATATTTACTTATTAGATTATGAACTATGTAAATGTTCATTCTGTTCTCAAAGTCCATCATCCTGTCACAAGAAACAAGAATAGCCTCAAGCATTGTTTTTCTGTGCAAAAATGTATTTTTGACTATAGAGTCTAGATCTATAGATGACCATAGATCTATAAAAATTCTATAGAGACTATAGAATCTAGAAGTGAGATTATTGATATTTATTTTTCAAAATACCAATAAATTGTGTACCTAAAAGGTGTGAAAATTTTCATGTTCATCAAAACATTAAATGAATCCACTCATTTTTTCCAAATTCCTATCCATATTAGCTATTAATAAACTTTTTCATCTTTACTTGTCATATGGAGAGAAATGGCATATGTTCATTATAATTGCATTTATTTAATTATAACTGAGATTGCAGGTTTCTATGCTTATTGGCTTCTTATGTACTTATTGGCCAATTCTGCTACTGGTCTGTTTGACTTTCCCTTATTGATTTCAAAGAGACATTTTATATTAAAACAATTTTTCCTCTAGCTGTCATACAGGAGTCATTTTTTGAAAAAATATTTTATTGCTGTTCAAGTATGGTTGTACGAAATTTATCTTCATTCATCCCCACCACTCCCCCCACCCCAGCCATCCACACCTCCCTCCCCTGATTCCACCCCCTTGGTTTTGTCCATGTGTCCTTTGTTTGTTCCTGAAAACCCTTCCCGCCTTTCCCCCATTTTTTAATTTATTATTCATCCTTTAGTTCTGTTTATTACATTATCTGTGCAAGAGATATAAAATTTTATGTAATAAAATTAGAAATGGTTTTTCTGCCTTTGGTTTGTATTACCTGCTTACTAAGTCTCTTTATACTTTTCTGAGACTCAAATATTTAACATATGAAACACAATAAATTAATAATAATTATTATTTATACTCTATATTACAAACATCTAGTTTAATTGACTGTTACTAATTTTATTTTGTTCATTCAAAAATTTTAATTTATCTAATTATAAGAGTAATTTATGTAATAACCTTGGACATTTCAGAAATTAAAAAACAAAAACTAAAATTTTTAAAATTATACTACCAACTAAATACTAAAACTGCCTCTGGTTGGTATTCATAACTCACTTTTTCTCATGTGACATTTATCTGTCTATTGATGTGTTAATCATTTGATTTGACTATACTTTTACCTCAGGATATATATTGTTCAATAAACTAATTTTTTAATATATCATTTCACCTGAAGTTCCTTGGAAATATTAATAGCCATATAACCACTTCATAATATAGACATGCCATAAATGTTAAGCATGCTTATTCTACTTTAAATTTATTTTATCAAAAATTATATTGAATATATTTTTTCACTGTATTTTGAATAAAATTATTATTATAAAAAATTCTTATAAGGTAAATTCCTGGATTATTTTGTATAAATATATTTATAGCTCTCTTTTATGCTACCAAATTGCCCTAAAAAGATGTTTTATTGATCATTATCTCCTGGGTTTTGCATAAGGTTTTTCATTTAAGTGAAACTTAGCCAACATTGATGGTGTTTTCAAAGTCAATCCATAAGAATATAAATATTCATATATTGAATACACAAGGTATGTGTTTTTGTATAACCATATGTTTCAATAGAATATTTGCCCTTGTTTTGTCTTCAGAATATTACCTAGTCATTCATCATTTTAAAGGTCTATACTATTTGAGATTATTGATAATAATTATAAATTCAGAACCTACTGGCTACAAATATTGCCTAATGAAATATGAGCCACATATACCCTTTGTTTCTTGTTAATGGCAAATAAATACACTATTATGAAAATGTAGATTACCAAACTATAAGTGAAACATTTTAAAGAAACCAGAAATAAAAGACAGATCAAACTCAGATTAATAACAATAAGGTTGAGAGCAGACTTCCCAACTCCAACATAAAGGCCAAAAAACAATGACATATTTTTAACTTGAGAAAAAATAGCTTCTGGACAGATTATCTACCCAGATTAAGTAACAGTGAAGAAAAATAGCAAAATGCAAGATAAAACATGATAGAGTTCATTCATGAGCATTTTTATAAGAAACTACCACAAAGGTACAATTAATGAAGAAGAATAAAAAAAATTAACCTATTAAAAGACACAGGGAAATAATGATTATGAGTAAAAATTGATAACTATGCAGGGAAATATATATAAAATTAACTATAAACATTAATATTAATAGCTGGGACTGTTGGAGAATATTAAGTTCAAGGTAGAGGTGAACTAAAGGACAACAGCATGGTATATGTGAGAAGAGCCATGGAGTTAATCTAAATGTCAAATGTTATTTGAAAGGAGAGCATTTTCTTTAGATGTTGCCATGTCAAGTATTAGTGTTAAACACACACACACAAATATTAAATCTCATAAATATAAAGTATTGCTTCCATAGTAGTGAGGAAAAAGAGAAGAAAAAATTTAATAAAGAAATTTCCATCAGTGAACAGATGTCAAGAAAGGAGGGGGCAGGGAGAATAAGCAATGATAATAAAAGCACCAAATATAAAAAAATAACCCCCAAAATATTAATAATAAAATAGGGCAAAGAAAATGCACCCTTATAGGGGCTGCACCAGTCAGCATTCCCACCAACAATGCACTGGGTTCCCTTTTCTCCACAACCTCTCCAACACTTCCTGTTTGCTGATTTGATGGCCATTCTGACCGGTGTGAAGTGGTATCTTATTATAGTTTTAATTTGCATCTCTCTGATGGCTAGTGGTGCTGAGCATCCTTTTATATGCTTTTGGGCCCTCTGTATGTCTTCCTTGGAGAAGTGTCTGTTCAGGTCCTTTACACATTTTTTAATTGGATTGTCTGTCTTCCCAGTGTGGAGTCCTGTGAGTTCTTTGTATATTTTGGAAATTAAATGCTTGCCTGAGGTATCATTAGCAAATATGTTTTCCCATACGGTTGCTTCCCTTTTAATTTTGCTGATGCTTTCTTTAGCTGTGCAGAAGCTTTTTATTTTGAATTTCCTCCAGAAACTAAAAATGGAACTGCCTTTTGAGCTACTAATTCCACTGCTGGGTTTATACCCTAAGAATACTGAAACACCAATTCAAAAGAACCTATGCACCCCAATGTTTATAGCAGTACAATTCAAAATAGCCAAGTGCTGGAAGCAACCTAAGTCCCCATCAGTAGATGAATGGATCGAAAAATGATGGTACATTTACACTATGGAATATTATGCAGCAGAGAGAAAGAAGGAGCTCCTACCCTTCTGGCAGCATGGATGGAACTGGAAAGCATTATGCTAAGGGAAGTAAGCCAGTCGGTGAAAGAGAAATACCATATGATCTAACCTATAAGTGGAATCTAATAAACAGAACAGATAAGCAAGCAAAATAGAACCAGATATAAAGAACAAACAACAAAAAGAACACTGAAATAAAGAACAAACTGACAGTAACCAGAGGGGATTGAGGGAGGGGATAATGGGGGAAAGAAGGGGAAGGGTCATCAAGGAACTTAAGTAAAGGACCTATGGACAAAGCCAAAAGGGGGGAAGGATTGAGGGTGGGAGGAGGAAATGGGTGAGGTAGGGGAGAGTGCTGAGGGGAAAATAGAGAGAAGAATAAAGGCTCATCTTAAATATTAGAAGAAAATAAAAATAATAAAATTCTAATTTAAAAAATCTACCTTTACAGGACAAAAATACTTATTTATTTGAAAAATATATGTAAAATATTTAAAATAGACTCCTTGAAATATACTCATAGGAGATTAAAATCTACAATTAAAAACCAAAAAAGATAGGAAAATATATTAAGCAGTTTACTTACAAATGAGAATAACATTACACAAATTGAGAAAAAAAGTATTTTGTAGTGGTAAAGAGCACATGATACATAATGACAAAAGGAGGATTTCACTAAAGAGGTTTATTTCTGAGCCCTGAAATGTATAATGTCAAATATTATGTCACATACTATGTCACTGGACACAGTGCAAACAAGCCTCTAGGTGCTTCACACACATTAATTTGCTCAGTACTTGTCACAACCAGACAGGAGGGTCTACAGTACACATGAGGACACTGAGATTAGTAAACATTTAAGTGCCTAATGTGAGCTCACACATCTAGCTATAGATAAAGCAGGTATGCCTCCAGTAAGCTCATTTGCAAAGCCTGGGCTGGTGCAGACTGTAAGGGAAAGCTACCATGATCACAGCAAGAGATTTTAGCTTTTAGCTGAAAAAATACAGATTGAATCCATCACATACAGAACTTTTAACAACACCTGATCAGGTCCCAAGTTAGAAAGAACATCTCAAAAATACCTAATAGTTGAAAATGCACAGAGGATATTCTCAATATCATTTAATTATCCAGAAAAAAAAATACTGCATCCAAAACATTTTTAAAAAGACACACACAGACACACACACTTAAGATAAGTAGTTGCTCTAAAGCAAAATCATAATAAAAATAAATGAAACACCATATATATAAACATGTAGAATAAACTTAAAGCGGCCTTTAAATTAAAAATTATAATATCAAATATATTAGAATAAAGATAAATAATAAGTTAATTTCATTTATCACAAAGAGACAAGGGGAGATATTCACAAAAGTAGGAAGAAAATAATAAAAGCAGATTTAATAATGTGGAAAATGAATTGAAGTATAGAGAATAATAGTCTTAAATTGTCATATAAAAAGTAAAATAGGCAAATATATGACAAGATTACAAAGGGAGGGAAAAGAAGAAAATTCCAACAAAATAACATTAAATGAAGTAGGTAACAGATGCAGATACAATTTTTAAAATTATAAATAGCTACTGTGAATAATTACAAAACAATAAATCTAGAACTTGAGCAAAATTGATTTTTTAAAAAAGATTTTATTTATTTACTTTTAGAGAGGAGATGGGGAAGGAGAAAGAGAGAGAGAGAAAAACATCAATGGGTGGTTGCCTTTTGTGTGCCCCTGCTGGGGACCTGGCCTGCAACCCAGACGTGTGTCCTGACTGGGAATCAAACCAGTGACCCTTTGGTTCACAGGCCAGCACTCAATCCACAGAGCCACACCAACGAGGGCTAAATGGAACTTTATAAAATAATCTAAATTACCAAAACACTTTTTTAAATTGTTGTTCAAGTAGAATTGTCTCCATTTTTCTACCACCACTTTCCCTGCTTGATCCCCTCAACCTCCCACCCTTAATCCTTCCCCCTTTTGGCTCTGGGTCCTTTATACATGTTCCCTGACTAACCTTTCCCTTCTTTTACCCATTATCCCCCTTCTCCCTCCCCTCTGGTAACTGTCAGTTTGTTCTTTATTTCAATGTCTCTGGTTATATCTTGCTTGCTTGTTCATTTTGTTGATTAGGTTCCATTTATACATCAGATTATATGGTATTTCTCTTCACCGCCTGGCTTACTTCCCTTAGCATAATGCTCTCCAGTTCCATCCATGCTGCCAGGAGGGTAGGAGCTCCTTCTTTCTTTCTGCTGTGTAGTATTCCATTGTGTAAGTGTACCACAGTTTTTTGATCCATTTATTTAGTGATGGGCACTTAGGTTGCTTCCAGCATGTGGCTATTGTAAACTGTGCTGCTATGAACATTGGGATGCATAGGTTCTTTTAAATTGGTGTTTCAGTGTTCTTAGGGTATAATCCCAGTAGTGGAATTGCCAAGTCAAAGGTCAGTTCCATGTTTAGTTTTCTGAGGAAATTCCATACTGTTTTCCACAGTGTCTGCACTAGTTTGCATTCCCACCAACAGTGCACTAGGGTCCCCTTTTCTCCACAACCTAGTCAGCACTTCTTGTTTATTGATTTGTTTATGATGGCCATTCTGATCATTGTGAAGTGCAATCTCATTGTGCTTTTCATTTGCTGAAATACTTTTAAAAGATATAAAATTTTCATAGAAATACAGACATTTAAGAAATCAAATTATTTTTTAAAAGATTAATAAATTGACTTAAGAAATTAGATGCAGAAGTATAAAATAAAGTATCAGAATGTAATAGAAAGTATTGGAAATAAAAATATATATCTTGACTAAAGAGAGTTTATATCAGACATGCAAGGATGTCTTAGTATTAAAAACATTTATTAATGTAATTCTTCATGCAAACTGATTAAAAAGATTGAAAATCATATGATCTCCAGTGATTCAAAAAAATATAATGATATTCAGTAGCCCTATAAGATTAACTTATATTTCTTAGCAGTTTATTGATAGAAGATTATTTCTTTAAACTGATAAGTAGTGCTATCAGAAGCTAACCACACATATTACACTTTACAGGGAGCAGTTGAACATTCATTTAAAGCCAGATACATGAAAACATGCTGCATCTTAGCAATGTCCTAGTAATGCTGTCCAAAATCAGTAGAAATGGTAAACAGTGTAATATTTGGAAAGGAAAAATGAAACTGCCAAATACAGTACAATTATTCATATGAAACATCTAACTATCACCAGCAGAATAATATTATACCTAATGGTTTATTTAATATTGATAACTATATGGTAATATACAAAATTAATAGTGATCTTGTGTTCTATAACTAAATAATTAGAAATTGTAATTTTTAAAAAATTTCCTACCCAGTGCCCAGATCTTGGCTCGTAACACCATTGTCCAAGAAAAAGAACCAGATGCGAAGCAACAGAAGCATCTCAATGGGATGCAAGAGTCAGTCTAAAAGGACTCTCAATGGACAAAGCTGGAATAATGTAAACATATTCCATGTAAGGTACTGAATCATTACCCAAAGTATAAAATAAATCAACCCATAATGATATAAAGATTTAATATCATAAATAAATATAAATGTATGGGAGAAGAGATACAATCTTCTCCAAAGAATTCCAAGTATTTCTTGTAGCTGCCCCTTAACCCAAGGAAAGGAAGCTTGATTCCCCCTCCTGAAGTATGACATGTGCTTAGTAAGTGTGAGAGGAGAGAAGAAGTCACTTGAGAGGAGAGACTTCATGATTCCCCTTCAGCAGGGAACTAAGGTTAGCATTATCAGGGATCAGTCATGTGGACAGCATGATAAAAAATGCTAGTTTGATAATCGTGAGAATGACATTTCACTTCTCTGGTTTTCTTGTATAAAACCATTAACCTCAATCTAATTATAAGAAAATCATTAGATATAATTTAATTTAGGAATATTAACAAATGACCAATTCTTCTCAAATTTCCCATGGCCATCAAAATCAAAGTCTGAGAAACTATCACAGACCAGGGAGAGGAAAGACACGTGAAGAATAACTGTAATGTGGCATCCTGGCGATGGGATTATGGAACAGAGAAAGGAAATTAGGGAAAAACTAGTGAAATCTGAGGAAGCCGTGGAGTCTACTAAATATAACATAGCAAGTTGTCTTCTTGCGACGGAAGTAACATAGTAATGTAAAAAGATATGGATAGAAGAAACAGGGGAAAGGGTTTAGGGGAATTCTCTGCAAATTGGAATTATCTTTGCAACTTTTCTGTACATCTAAAGCTATCCTGATACAAAAGAAGTTATTGTAATTTGTTAAGGGGGTAAATTGCTCACAAAACAAAAACCTATGAGATATGGAATGAAACAGGTAGAGTTATTGTACAAATTTTTTTTGAATGACACAAGGCCTAAATAGTCAAGATATTTATTATTTTGATGGACAAAACACATTAATATAGTAAAATTTCAACTATCCCCCAAATTAATCTATATGAAAGTTCAGAAATATATGACTCACAAGCCAATCCAACCCTTGGCCTGTTTTTTTACTGTGCCAGCAACTAAGAGATGTTTTATTTGTTTGCTTATTTTGCAATCTTAGAATGGTGGAAAGGGAGCAAAGGAGACAGGGCAGAGAAACAGGAAGAAAGAAAGGAAGAAAGGAAGGGAGAAAGGATGAGAAGGTATACAACAGGTCTCACCAAGTTTAAAATAGTTAATATTTGGCCCTTTTAGAAAAAAATCTGTAATAATGATGATAATAGTGTCTAACATGTATAGAGCATTTACTAAGCATCAGAAATTTTTCTGAGGACTTTACTTGTTTCAAATTTTTGTTCCTCTTACAAATACTCCATAAAGCAATAGCTAGGTTTTCCCATTTAACAGAGACAGAAACCACTCTATAGGATCAAGATGACAAAGCTAGTCAACCAGGGAGTATAGATTCTGATTCAAACTGTCTCCCTCTAGTGTTCACTCATTTGTTAGCACTAATTGGAAGAAACTGGGAGAGAGCTTATATTTCTGATTGTGGAACGAAGGCTTGGAGGTAAAGATTGTTATGAATACAATACGCTCTTTGTTTTTTGCCTTGTTTAGTTTTTTGTGTGTGTGTCCTTTCTTCCATAGAGAGATAAAGGCAACTGTAGCAAAGCATAAAATCTCTGTTCCCTAATAATATATACATTTTAAAAATCAAATTAAAAGATTCCTCCTGAGTTTGAAAAGATGGAGATCTGAAATGTTTACAATTTAAATTCTTACTAAGTATTGAGGTATACAGTGAGAGAGAGAAGATAAGGTTGAAAGAAGAAAAGAGGGAATGAATGGACAACTTCTAGTGTTTGTTTTTTAAAAAGTTTGGATTAAGATTCAGAAGAAACCTAGGAAATTAATAAAATTAGAAGTAATTGAGGACACTTACAGAGAAATTAGCAGTATCATCCAATAATCTCCAGAAGAGGTTCTCCTAGAAATTAAAACTTCACAGTAAAGAAAAATAATAATGTTCTATCATTTTACTAAAGGAAACTAGGAAGATTTTTTTTCTCCAAAATGACTTTCGAACTTTTAATTTATAGCAACTAGAGCAAGTAGTGCTATAAGCACAGAATGTTTCATACTGGATTTGTAAATTAGATATAGGTAAATTTTAGGACCAAATGGTCTTCAGTTAAGACTTTGAAGACTTCCAAAATTACTTTGGAACTTAATTTATAGCAACTAGATCAAGTAGTGCTACAACCACAGAATGTTCGATACTACATTTATAAATTACAGGTAGATAAATTTGGGGACCAAATGGTCTTAAGTCAAGACTTTAATGCCAATTAAGATTGGCATTAAAGTTTCATCAATAGAAACAAAGAGTCATTGAGAGCAGTCCCCTTATTAGACCATCCTAGCTAAAGAGTGAGTTGACGGTCATCCAAAATAAAAGTCTGCATAAACGATAGAATCACCATCTATTAAGCTTCACTTCCATATTGGAAAGATGATAAAATCTGTGTAAAGATATTGCTGTCACATTTAAACAAATACTTTTGAGAGGATAAATAGTATGGTTTTTTGTTTGTATGTTTGTTTGTTTGAAAAAAGTAGGCCTGTCTAACATGGAAGCCATAGGAAAAGGGGTACTAGGTTTTAGCATATGAATTAATTCTATTTAACATCTTTGTAAATTATGGATAAAAGTTCACTATCTAATTCCCTGCAAATCGAGACCCTCTTCTATTTTTCAATATACTTATTTCCCTTTGCTTTGAAATTTGTCTTAGCTCCTCGATCTCATATTTTATCACAGCTCATTTACTTTTAATTTTAGTCTTTTCTTTTCTGCAGTGATTTTCTCTGGCCTCACATCTTCATGCAATCTTTTGAGTGTGCCAAACTTCCTAACATGTTTATTTTTATTCCGCAGTAGAAACTGTGGGTAGGCAGAGTGTGGATATGATGTCGCCTTCCAGCTTCAAATTTTAACCAACGGAAGAGTGCCTGCTGAATGAAGCTCCCTGTCCATTTTCTCACTTCTAGAAAGCCTTTGTCTTGTTTGACTCTGAGCAGGTACATTGCTTGGCAGCGCTGTCAAATAGTGCCGAGCATATTTTTAAAAGTAGATGCTTTACTGTGCAGTGACTCGGGCTGTTTCTAACTCCTGCCCAGACTTGTCTGATTCCATGTTAACAAGAATGCCCCTTGAGAAGGGCACCCCCACTTCACTCCCACTGCGTTCCCACTGTACTTCCTGGCCAATTATCTCCGATGAGTTCATATCTGAATATAGCTCTAGAGTTGAAGGAGGGAGCAAGCAAAATGATGAAATTCAAATAAGGTCTATGGTTTAGTTCAAAATATGGTATCACTGTCCAATTCCTGGTTTTGATACTATGTGTTTTTATAAGATGTTCTCACTGAATGTTTGGTGTGGGGTATCTAGGAACTGTCTGTGCTATTTCTATAACCTCTTAGGAATCTATTTTTTTTTTCAAAATTGAAAAGATTAGGGAGAAGGTATGAGGCAGTGAGCAGCCTATTTCTCAAAATACATGCCACTGTTGTAGAGCAACACCTATACCATTCCATATTTACTGTAAACCTCGGATTTCTGACTCTGAAGACAGAGAGAAATCGGAGACAAATCTTCTTGCAGCATTGTTTTTCGTTTCTTGTTTGTATTTTAGAAAGCAAAGCCTGGTTGGCTATAATGCAAACACTCGATATATTATTTGTTTACTTCTTCTCCAACTCTTTACTACCCTTAGAGTTAATGAAATGCACTTAAAAATCCTCATTATAAGCTGTCCATAAGTCTAAATTTTAGGTATTTTAAGTGACTCTTCACTTTGTATTCTCCATCTTCCTAGATTTGGTTTGTATTTTATTTTATTTTATTTTTGTTTTATTATTGTCTTTTTCAGGACTGGGAAAAGTTGCATAAGGGTCAATGAACAGATGCCATTTTAAACCAAAAGTGCCCCCAATCTGGTTGATATTTCTTTTGACCCTTTTTAGTAGGCCTTTTTTTCCTCCAGAAATCATTATGTCTATTTCTATGAGCAAGTAAATTGTGTTTGACCAGCTGTTCAATTGCACTCATTTCCAGAAAGAATTGAATTTGCTTCTGAACTCTGAACTTACAATGGCTAAACTTGGCAAAATGTGTTTTCTCATCCTTACCCCAAAAGACCAACCACATACAGTTATTTAATCTAATGTGATTTTGACTGTTGGCTAAAAATGAAATGGAGACTTAGAGCAACTACAACAGTGTATTTTCCATGAAGTCCCATTTGTGTGTCTTATGAAGTGTAGAAAGCACTGTTAATGCTGAAATAGTATTTGCAATTTATTCTTCTTTATTGGATCAATACTAATATATGTGGAATTTTTTTTAGCAGATTTGAAAGCCTAGTAAACTTTCAGCAGTTTATAATGAAATGACTATGTTTGATTTATGATTTATAATCATGGGCTTTTAAAAACCATCATTATTCCTGAAATGTGCAGTGAGGTTCATTGTGTCCATTAAGCATTCAATAGGATTCTGCAAATCGGGTTTTGTGCTATACATGCTGAAACTCCCCGCCTAGCAAAATGGCTAGCATATAGAGAATATTCAGTACAATGTCCTTTCTTAATTAATAAGAATATAAATAAGTGAAAGGCTCCTGTTGTGGAGCAATTCTCTGCAGCATTTCTTAATCTTTTGAGAGAGCTTTTGTCCCAGATTATACCATATTTTTCAGACTATAAGACACACTTTCCCCCGTTCCCCAAATTTGGGGGGAATAATGGTTGTTAAAGCTGCTGCTGAGTTCTGTTTACGTTTACATTGGTGAAATATTATGTTATTTATGTTATTAAATATTTTACTACATTTTTTGCTTCAATTTTTTTTTCTTATTTTCCTCCTCTAAAACCTAGGTGTGTCTTGTGGTCTGAAAATACAGTATTTTCAAGTACGATTGTATAACACAAAACCTTGGAAAATAAAAATAGATTCTCCCTCCAAGACAGAGGGCAGAATTTTTCCTGACCAGAATAACAAATGTAATGTCTCCCCCCTGCACAAAGTTGGGTGAGACTGCCAGCAGCCTGTTACAGTGCTGGTTCTTTTCTAAATGTTGGTGCTTCCTTAGCTGTAGCATAACCCCACTGTGTGCACATTATTCCCTTGGCCATACGCATCCCCACTGTGGAACCGGGGCACAGGGATTCGAAGCAAACATAAAGCCCGTGCTTCTTGCTGTACCATGAATTATAAAATCCTTTGTATTCTCCCCATGAGTTTTACGTGTCCTTCCAATATATACGAATTGTGGCACACTAACTTGCTAGCCTTCACGTAGAGTAAAATCTCATTTCCTTTAAAGTTCTTGACACAACCCTTTTGCATGGAGTACATTAGGACTTTGTGAGTAGGTAGGGAAACCAGGGGACCAAAGGAAGGGCTTTAGTATTTGGAGGATGAAGTTCTGTGGGAGGAGCCAGAAGAAAAGGATATGCTGAAGATACTTCAAGGAGATACGGCTGATGCAGTCAGGACCTAAAGCACAATTGTGCGGATGGCTTCACAGGGCCAAGTGTGGCCTACAGCAAGAAGAATGTCACTTCATCCTGCCTGGTTGCAGAAAAGGAAGAAAGGATGGCTGTGACAGCGAAGAGGTGGAAAGCTGAGGGAAATCAACCATGGTTGCCACAATTTTCTAGGTAGTCGGGCTGTCTGCTCTGAGGGCGTGGGTGGGAGTTGAGTACAGAGAAAGTTTGAGGCAGAAAGCTAGTTCTGAAGCTGTCGGTAAAAGGATGGGAGAAGTAGCTAAGTAAAGACGAGTAACAGGTTTAACAGGTGAAGCTGAGGGCCCAGCTGAGTTCAGAAAAATGTAAATCTGTAGAGTTTTTAAGTCATACTGTTACATAATGGCCTCTGGGAGAATCAAGTTGCTCTGAGATGGAGAAGGCTCATTTCCGAAGTTTTACTTTCCTGGTAAGGACAAAGAATAATATCCGTAACCAATAATCTTAGGATAGGCCCTAAAGTAGCACACCTTTCCCAGATTCTAGCTAATTGTACAATCACAGATAGAGCTGACCACTGAGATGATGGGTGAGCAACATCCCTTCCACAGGGGTCTCACCCTTTGATTTTCCAGTGAAAGTTGAAAGTGACATACAGGTTCTGACACCTTTTCACCATGTGATTGAGTCTTCCCCCATCCAACTAATCATATTACAGATGAAATCCACCTTGTCTTGAAATCAGGTATTAATGAGGGGTCTGGGACACAAAACGAAAGCTAATTTGCATGAATGCCTCAGTTCTTTTTGTTATTGAAGTCTAGCCAGACCATGTCACAAAGAAGCTGTGAATGATGGAAAACTTCAATGAAGCACTTGGCAAATGCATGTCAGAGAAATTCTTAATAATAATAAATCCTCTGACAAGACAAGAGCACTTAAGGCTGATGGTGACAGTTTACTTTACAGAAATAAAGCCAATGTTCTCTGCTCCATTTTCAGAGTCTGAATGGTTTTAATCATGCTGCTTGGCAGACAGCTACATCAATCCATCTCATCATATCTAAATTCTGCCATCTTTGGCTAGTCATCCACAGACATATTTCTAAATTTCAAAAACAAATCAAACCCCTTTTTATTTTTCATTTTTGCTCAGCAGCCATAGAAACAATCTCTCATTTACAGTTAGAAAATGCTCTTTTCCCCAAATTAGAAGCATAAAGATGACTGTCAAATCAACCTTTTGCAAAGGTTGATGTTTCAAAGAAGTAGCATTTCTAGGGGCAGTAGTTATTCAACTTAGACTCAGCAACTTGATGGGTTATAAATCCACAGTTTTACATCAGGATGTGTTCCTGTTTTCTTCTGATCCCCACCCCTTGCTTTCTCAGGCCAAACTCAGCAACTTCCCTGCTTCTTTCCAGGATTGTGTTTAGATTAGCCTCAGTCAGAAACAATTTTTGTTTTCTACAAATTCCATGTACATTTCCTATTGTTGGACCTAACATCTGACCCACAGTCTCTGTGGATCTCCTGACTCCAACCAGCTCAGCTGCTCCTCGTAACTTGCTTGCATTGATGAGAAAAATCTGGGAATTGAGAAGTGCAGATTGCATTTTATGCCAATAGTCATGAAGGCATGAAGTCCAGCACAGGAAATACAGTCAACAATACTATGGTAACTACATATGGTGTCAGATGGGTACTAGACTTCCCATTTCACAAGTTATATGTCTAATCACTATGTCATATACATGAAACTAATACAATCTTGTGTGCAAACCATAAGTAAAAATATTTTTATAATTAAAAACAAGGTGTGGGATAACCTCACACCTTTTCCCACTTTTCCCAGGATGTCCCTATAAGATGTACATTGCCGTGTCTCAATCCTTAATCTCTTTCCTTTCCTATAATTTGAGCCACACTGGATTAAAATGTAACTGACCAAGGCCAAAGGCTTATTCATTTATGTATCCTCAGCTTCTAACACAGAGACTTGCATCTTGCAAGTATTGTAGCATAATAGATATATGGCATATTTTCAATTCACATAAACTATATAGATTTGAATCTGGGCTCTGTTCTTTCATTTGCATCACTGAGCTACAATTATACAACAGAATTCTACTTGGCCATAAAAAAGAAGAAAATTTTATCCTTTACAACAGCATGGATGGACCCAGAAAACAGTGAATGAAATAAGTTCATCAGAGAAAGACAAGTACCATATGATTTCACTCATCTGTGGAATCTAATGCACAAACTGGACTAACAAGCAAAACAGAGACAGACTCATAGATGGAAAGCAGATGACAGCAAGTTCGTGGGGGTTAGGCATAGAGGGATTGAGCAAAAAGGAGAAAGGACTCATGGTTGTGGACAATGGTGTGGTGATTGCTGGGGGGAGGTGGGTATAAGGGAACTAAATGGTGATGGGAAACATCCACCAAAGATCAAATTTAAAAAAAAATCTCTAAGCCAACATCTACTCATCTATAAATAGAAATATTAAAATATACTGCATGACTTATTATGAGAGTTAATAAAGACTATTCAGCTACCTTATATTTTTTAAAAGGTAGCTTATGTTTAAGGATTCAAGGGTAGCCCATAGTATTCTAAAGTCAAGGATAAAGAAAACAATATCAGAAAAAGACTCGGTGTGAATACTGCCATGACTTTCATCTTTCTTCACTTACCTGCTTAATAGCACATCTGCTATCTTCTTTATTTTTTGAATCCAGTTTTCCTTCCTTCCAGAACCCATCATAGAAATAAGCAAGTCACCTGGAGAGAAAATAATCTTTACCTTCTTTAGTCCAAATTCCAAATTATTTGGGAAAAGACATGTTGTCTTAGCTTGAGCACATTCCCACACCTATGTATTGGAGATGGGGGGCAGTGAATACTAGCAGGATCACACAATAGAGAGATGGTTTTTCTAATGCCACTGATGGGGGCATAAGGATCAGAAGACAAGTATAGGTTGAGGCAGAGATGTTGGGACCACCCTGCCTGGTTTCAGGAGCTGTAACCCCCCCATGGCTAAGGCTGAGTGAGGGACCTTTGGACCATAAGCCACTAAGGAGACAAAGCTTATCTCCCTGGCAGAAGCACCACTTCTGCTCCTTTTACTTCATCCATAAGTGGCCCCCAATGCTTGATTGGTTAGCCAATGATGGGTAAGATTCCCCAAGGGGGGAACGACCTAAGACAGGCACAATCATGGGGAGGCCCCAGGGAAGGACTTGGGGGGCTATAGCAAAAGGGGGTGATGGACCTTCAGCTTTGACATAGCCTGAGTCCTCATTTTGTCTGTGAGAAATCTCCTAATCTCTTGGCTGCCTTACTTCCCCTGCCTGACTTAAGCCTGAAACAATGACAAAAGGTGGTGCAGCCCTGTCCTGGAAAGGGTGGGTTCCCTGGGTGATCCAGCCTAAGAAATAATATGTAAAATCCTGTGAAACCTGTTTTGCTAAGAATGCTCTCAATTAAATGATAAAGGTCCGAGCAGGAAATGAGTTTGCTCCTCAAAGTTTTATAGCCCTTTAGCTGACAGTCCCTGACTCAGAATAGGCCCTCAGAGTTCTTTGTATGCTATCTATTGTTTGATCCTTACTGCCTGACAATGATTAATGAACTTTACCTGTATTCCTGTGCGAATTAAACCCAATAAAAGCCTGTCAGGGCAAGGGCACCGGGCACTCTCCCTTTGAGAGAGTAGCTGTGCTGTCCCTTTTCCTCCACAGGATTCAGTAGTCCATGTGAATATGTCTCATTTCATCCATAATGCCATGGACACTGAGGGCCAGGGCACACATCATAGAGATGCAATATTTTCCAACCATAGAGTTTATGAATTAAAACACATATAATACAACAATGTTGTTCAATGGATAATAAAAAAGCTTATCTAAAGTATACCTACTGCAAACAAAGAAATAATGTTTGATTTTAATTAATTTAGATGTAGATAGACACATGTGGCTAGTGATTACAGTATTGGAGAGTGCAGCTATAGACTCTTACAGTCAACAAATGGAATATGTTAGTATGAGGTAATCTGTAATTATTTAATGTATAGATAAATGAACCTCTTCCCATCTAGACCTGAAAGATAAAGAACACTTATGTATCATCTCATATTATTTAATCCTGCAGTTTTATGTTTTCTGTAATTGTACCCATTCTTCAGATACCCAGAAACAGAAATATCCTTCACTCAGGATACTGAAGCCTGCACTGTAAGTCACTGAGTTTCCTAAGGTGAGGGAATTGCCAAAACTGGATAAGGGAGAGCAGACATGTTAAGAATCTCTGCCTTCTCCGCAATTTCACATGAGATGTGCCTTGCTTAGACATCCTTTAGACAAGTTACATAAGTCCAAATGAGTTACTATGTCAAGTAGAAAATGAGATGTTTCTTCACAATCATTGGCTTTCATGCACCATCTCATGGCGGTAGCTGGAGCTATGATCATGAACAAAAATAGACAAGCTACTACTTTCATGTAGCTTATAGCCTATGATGTGACATGCAAAATATAAATCAAAGAGTGGCACCAACATGTCTGAGTGTCATGGAAACCTATGTGGGAGCGGTGGGGGCGTGGGTATTGACCCAGTTTGAGAACACAGGAATGCTTCCCCAGGGAAGTACCTCTTTAGCTGAGAGCTGCCAAAGAATTTTACCTTCAAATATAGGCTATTAGAATTAATTAATGATGTGGAAGAAGAAGCAATAGTGATGTGACTCAATTTGTAATTTTTTAAAAAATGTTTTGATTATAGTGCAGAAAGACAAATGAGAGGGAAACAAAATAAATGGTTAATGAAATATCTGGAGTAGGAGATAATAACTTGGCCTGGGACACTGATAGACAGAGAGAGAGATGGATGTATAAAAATAATAACAGTGAGTATAATTCTTCAGACTGGAGAGAGTATTGGGTATTGTAGAGGAGTATGAGATTAACAACATAGATGCTTTTTCTGTGCCCCATTCAGCAGAGTGGATGGTGGTACTTTTCACTGAGATGAGGGACACTGGCGGTGGACAGGGTTTGAGAAAGGTAAGAGAAAGTATAGATTAGTATTTGATGAGATTGGCCTTTGAGGGACCCAGGTAGAGGTGTCAGATAGAAAGTTAATATAATTGCTTGGAGCTTTTAGAAGTGGTCAAGGCTAGAGGTATGCATTTGTGAGTTATCCACTCATAGAAGCAAACAAAGCTCAGAATAAAGATGAGACAAACCAGGGTGGAAATATAAAGGAAGCCACCTAAGATAAGCCTTGAAACATTTTAATAGTTGACAACCGGACAGAAGGTATTATAGCTCCAATAGCAGAAAAGGAGTAGCTAGAGAGAGAGAAGGGCAAGGATGTGTCTTGGGAGCCATGGGAAAGCATGTTTCAAAGAAGAAGGACTAGTCAACTGAAGTGAATCCAGGTTGAAATTTGGATAAGTTGGGTACTGTGAAACAACCCTCAGATCTGGTGACTGTTAGATCTCACGTTGTGGTGGAGGACAGTATAAGAAGCCAGATTGGCCTGGGTGACTGTATGAGGGAAGATAAAGAAATGGAGTTAGCAATCATGAATGATGCTTTTATCAAAGTTGTCTGCGAAGAGGAAAATCATATTTATTTTTGACCTAACACCCAAAGAAATATACCAGTCTGGCACATTATATTTCATATATAATTGTTCCATCAGCAAGTAGAAATTTCTTGTTTACATTTTAAAAAGTTACATAAAGCAAATGCTAATAAAACATCTACAGCTCTAACATTCTAATATATTTTACAGGCATGTATTAATATTGATATTTATATTAATAAATAAGTCAAACAAATTTTTATTATTTACCTTCCTTCTATTTAGGTGGAGGTCTTACATGTTTTTTAAGAGAACTTTCCAAAACTTAAACTACTTACCTTTATTAAAAAAAAAAAAAAAAAAAAAAAACTGTGCCAAGAGAAAAATCATGAGAGCTTCTCCAGTTGTTTGATTACTTAATAGCTCCTTAGGCTATATTTTTATGTAATTAAAAAAATTCTAAATGTTTCACAGAACTAAAACAAAGACTTATAGGGATGTATTTAAGCATTATATTCCAGAGATGGACCAGAACTTTGTAGTATTTTAAAAATAACTATGTGATACAAGACTTTTTTAAATTGACTATGTAGTATTTCTCTGTGAACATTAATATTCAGAAAACATGTTTGCGGTAACTTTGATTCCACTTAAAGATATTTTTAATGTGTTAGAGTCAAAATGTAGATATAGATTCTATCTGTGAAAAGCGATGCTATTCTTTTTTATTCTGCTAATGTTTATTAGTTCTTACATCTCATTTGTGTTCCATTTCTACCCTGAAAATAGAGGTAGGGTTTTGGTTCCTGAAAGAGCTTATAGAATCCTTAAAAGTGAAATCCTTCTCACTGAAAGGATCAGTGTTGGTTTAAAAGTATGATTTAAATAAATGTTTGTTTATCTGCTAAGAGGTAAGATTATGTGATTATTGGAGATTTGTTCTACTCCGGTGAATCTAAAAGCAGTGATTTTCCCACACAAAAATGACTACAACAATGATAATAACAAAAATAATAGATGTGATTCTGGTTATGCTGGTGATTCTATGATCTGTAGGCTCATTTTATATGCCTGCCTTACTGTTAAGACAGCTATTTATTGGAATGGATTTAGTTCAATTGCTACCTTCCTTCTGGGGGTAGATGCTGCATCAGAAGCTATTGATTCACTGAGGGTGAGGCAAACTGCCAGGAGATGGAAGACGTAGCAAAAGGAGGGAGTGAAAGGGCATGATGGGAATTACAGAGGCACAATAGGAGCTTAGATGGCTCTATAAATTCAGAGAGAGGTGTCTCTGATTTTCATTACAGCCGCTAGGTTGTTAGAGAGTTGTTCCTTTAACATATATCTCGGTAGAGGTTTTGCCTGCAAGTGGACATTTAGTCCTTTGCTCTCGCAACTCCTCCTTTCTTGTTTGGACTTGAATCTACAATTTTCTATAATTCTTTGAGTCCTTTAAAATGGAATCAATTTTGTAGCTTTCTCCAAATACAGCCCCTCCGTAGAGCAGTTCGTTTGAAGACTCCATTTGTAGAGGAATTTTAAATAAACGTGTTCTGAGGAGCAGAAAGGGGACACCCATCCTGCTACGATGGGCAGGTGTGCTGATGGTGAAAGCAAACGTTTGTGAAAACACAGATGTGAAGATTTTCTTTTTGCTAGTTGTTCGTGGCATTCTCTGCTTCTAAATGTATGGCTTATGAGAGATCCTTCACCAACTAAAATTTCCCTTTTTGAGATTCAAATTTAGGTTTGTTTAGAGGGAACACGTGTAACTCGTTTGTCTTTAGGTAATTTTGTAGCTGTGGTAAATGCGTCAGTCATATGGTGAATTATATATGGCTTATAATTAAAGCTTTTCATTATACCAAGAAGCACTCTAGTTTAATTATTTTAGAGGGATTCTTTTCGTTTGAGAATTCAAAGTGTTATATAATATGTTTAATAGGTATGTATAGTATTCCTCCTAATACCTTCTTGAAAAGGCAGAGACAACTTTTATATGCATACTCTCTGTTAGTTAGAACTGTGTTCTATATATAAGAAATGCAATTATTTATGGGAAACTCACCCCCTTTTTTGAGGACAATGTTAATGAGACAGTGTTTTGAAGAGCACACTCATTAGTCATTTACTATTTATGTCATAATTCTGAATCAGAATGAAATTTTGGGTTGGAAGCAAAGCTCAGCAAATCAGATCAAGATGACAAGTCATGGAATTCACAAAATTGTATGTGGCCTTGATTCCTTAAAGGACATTAGGGAAATTGCCACCACTGCTGCTATTCCGTGAGATGACAGTTCCGTCTTCCTGCTGCCATTTGGGACAATCCTGGATGGAGTCTGTATCAGTTCAGGACGACATGCTATATTCTTAGGAATGCATTTTTCATTTTCTTTTGATTCCCTACACTATTCAGTTTTATTATGTTTCTCCTCTTTGCCTTCTATTTTTTTAATAATCAACATTGAGTTTCAAGGACCAAAAAATATGTGGATAGCCCATGACAAATGCATAATGTAATATTTGGAGGCATAGAATAACTTTTCATTATAAACCATGGATCAACTTACTGTGGATTTTTATTATGGGTACACTAGACATTCTAACTGGACAACATAACATTTCGGTTAAGAATATGGAGCCTGGGAACAAACGGCCTGGCTTCACATCCCCTCTTGCCTCTTACTACTTATTGACTTTTGACTGGTAACTGAAACTGTAGTGCCTCGATTTTCTCATCTGTTAAATGGTGGGCAATTAGAGATGCCATATGGATTTTTACAAAGATTCTTTGTTCAATATATAAATTATACTGTAAAGTTTCTAACCATTTAAATGAAGAAAGATGCTAATATTCGCTCTGGGCCAGCTTCAGTTATTTACAGAGTGACTTTTCCAACTCTCCTAACCCTACTGGCCTGTTTTGTCTTAAGAAACCTGTAGGTCAGACACTCACAAATAGGACCTATTGCTCTGGCTGGTGTGGCTCAGTGGACTGAGCACCAGCCTGTGAACCAAAGGGTTGCCAGTTTGATCCCCAGTCAGGGCACATGCCTGGGTTGCGGGCCAGGTTCCCAGTAAGGGGCTTGGGAGAGGCAACCACACATTGACGCTTCTCTCTCTTTCTCCCTCCCTTCCCCTCTGTCTAAAAATAAATAAAGTCTTTAAAAATATATTAAAAATAAGACTCATTTATAGAGTTATAGGTTGTTATAGACTAAGATTTCAAAACAAAAGGAAAGAGTAGTAATAATCTTTTTTCTTCTGATCTTGATAACAAGGCAGAACCAGTCTGTTTAACCCTTCTCACTTTTGGGATGACAGCTAAATTAGACCAGTCCCCATATTATTACTGTTCATAAGGAAGAAAGGAATTGGTTCAGTTTTAGGGCAGCATCTGAACAGATTGAGGTAACTTGGACCATAATAATACAAGTCCGTCATCAAAGCTCAACTTCCTCTAATAGTTTATCCTTAGTTCTTGTCTTTTAAGCCAACTAGTTTCTTCCTTAAAGTTATTACATTAGAAAAGTTAGTTTGATCTCCGGTTGGTTTGTGTTTTCCCAGTCAGAGTGGTGTGAATCTGAGTTCTATTTATGCTTACCTTGCTTAAGGAGACCGATCTAACATACTAGATCCTTCTTCTGACTAGGAAATGCCGAGCATACATACCAGACAGGTAGGCCTGATGGTTAACACTATGGACCCTAGAGCCGGACTGTGGACTGCCTGTATTGAAACCCAGGAAATACGACTTTCAGCAACTTAATCTTTCTAGGCTTCATTTTTCTTATCTGTAAAATATCAGTGGCTGTAGTGAGAGAAATGAAGAACGGGAGGTGAGTTTACAAAATATTAAAGAAGTAAAGTTTGTGACATTGGGATTGAGTGATTCTAAAATGGCACCCAGAGTTTGATTTCTGTCACCAATAATAAATTTACAAAGGGTTGACAGTTTTGATTGTTTGTTTTGCATTTTTATGGCTAGTTTAATGGACAGTTTAAAGGCATATCAGGTGTTATTAGTCCACTGAAAAGATATATGATATGTCTTTTATTCTTTCAAGTACTTTAGCTGTAAAGAGAAAATATTGAACCATAGTTAGCCGGAGTAGATTTGAAGAAACAATTTTCTTTTAAAATGAGAAAAAAATGAGTATTATAATTTGTCTAGAGCAGTGATTTTCAACCTTTTCATTTCATAGCACATATAAACTAATTACAAAAATTATGAAGCACACAAAAGATACATATTTTTTGCAAATCTGACAAAAATAGGTATAATTTTGATTCACTTACTGGACTGCTATTGTTGTGTTGGCTGTTGTCATTTTTTCAAGTTGGCAATATAAGGAAAAAGAGGTTAATGGCCTGACTAAATAGTCAGATATTGCATGTTTTAAAAATTCTTGAGGCACACCAGTTGAAAATTGCTGGTCTAAGATGATAAGTGAAGAAAAGAAAAGAACAAGAATAGAGGAAATGAAGATGATTGAAATAGTACCATATCTCAGAATAACAGGAGAAGAGGGCTGGGGAAATTGGTACATTTTACTTTAGAGAAGAAATCTTTCAGCTAAAATGGAGGGAAGGATTGAAAAATGCACAGAGTTTGATTAATTTGCCAGTGGCAAGAGATGAAAGTTCAGAAATTTTTTTCCTTATTACTATTTTTTGTTTTGTTTTGTTTTTTACAAAGAAGAATAGATTGTTTGCTCAAAGGTGGGAGGGGTTAGAACAGCTCCTGAAGGAGTTCATAAAGAACTAGCTAGATGCATATTGAGGAGAATCAAGAAGAGTTTAGAATCTGGATGAAATTGGGTATTTTGTAAGACTACAACATGAGTGTGAGATTTTTCTTATGTATACATTCAGTGGTCCAAGACCAGAACCAGAGAAGTAAATGATTGGACTTGGCCCAGCCTGGGACAAAAGATGGGTAACTAAACAAGAAAGTTAAACCTAATGGTGAGTTATTAATGGAAACAGAGGCACATATGATGAATTCTGCATAAAATTTTGAGGGAAAATAATTAATGGATTAGAAGAAGATTAGTATGGGAAGCTGAATACAATTTTAAAAAATAGGTAATAGATTAATAGTATCCTGAAGGGAGCAATGACTACTTGACTGTTAGAAGCTAACAATCCCAGTTTATTTTTTGAATGTCTTTCAATTCTACTTAATAATATCATAATGCCTTGGACTATCAGAGAGACTAAACTTGAAGTACAAGTTCTGTTTTGCTATTCTTTAGCAAGGGAGGTCATTTAACTTCACTGGGCTAGTTTATTTATCCACACTTTGCAGCAGTATCTATTTTTGGTAGGCATTCAATTCATATCAGGTGAGTAAATTGGAAAATGGAATCATTGGAGTTTAAGCATAAAGTTGAAAAGACTTATAGTGCATTTATTTATTTATATAGCACCATATTTTCACTTCTCAGATATGTAAACATATATCCTGTTGTTTCTTTTTAAAAGATACAGATTAAAAGAATTCATGTATTATAGCAACTAAGTTAGAGCTTACAAAAAAATTTCACTGTCATAAATGTCTTCTCTAACTAACTTAAATTGGCCATAATTTATTTCAACTCTATTGTCTTACCTTGAGAAAAGTATGACAATGTAATTGTGCATAGTGGTACACCTAGGATTCAAATATTGGTCTATGAGATGTGCAACTCAAATCTCAGTGTCCAACTATTACATTATTATTAGTGTGCAGAGAGATTGAAAAACCTTCTTAACGATAACATAAATTACAGCAATATATTTCATAACACCTAAGCATACACTGTGGTAAAAATCTTAACATTTTTTCTAATTAGAAAAATTTTCAGAATAATAAGGAAAAGGAGAAGAGGAATTACAAGAATGTAAGATTTTTTTATTGCAATAGTTAGTATAATGTGATATTAAGGAAAAATCAATTGGAAAACTGAAAAAGACCCTCAAATTTGCAAGAACTTTACGTATGACATTTTATATGATAGTAGGAGATGATTGATTATATCAAACATCTCATTTAAATAATTTGATTGGATTTAGAGGGGAGAAAAAAAAGTAGAAGAGCCCTGACTCCCAACAGACAACAAAATTGAATTTGATTTAGATTAAAAGATTAAACTTGAGAAGAGGAATATAAAATAATTAAAACCCAGGGTGAATATTTATCTGATTTTAAACTGCAAAAGATTTATGACTATATCCAAATGCAAAATAATAAAGAAAAACTTTGATATATTTATTACATAAAATATAAAATGTGTTACATAAAATACAATATTAGATGATTTCATTAATCAACAAGAAAAAGTTGACTACCTAACAGAAGAGATAAAATATCAAGAGAAGTAATTCACACAAAAAATAGATAATGTATTAGCCAAATTATATATTAAATATTTGTATCTCACTAGTAAGAAAAGATATTTTAAGTAAAATTGGCATAAAATTATAAAATTATTAACAAATGTTACCAAATCCATAAAGTAATAGGC
The DNA here is from genome assembly GCA_004027475.1 of Anoura caudifer. Taxonomy (NCBI): domain Eukaryota; kingdom Metazoa; phylum Chordata; class Mammalia; order Chiroptera; family Phyllostomidae; genus Anoura; species Anoura caudifer. The sequence goes on from PVKU01000971.1 coordinate 26,885, forward strand.
AGTTTCATTCACCACCGTGTATATATACTAGAAATAAAGTTTGTCAATGTACATTAAAACTTTATATTCTTTAGCACAGTAATTCAATATCTAGTAATTGTCTCATTGAAAAATATTCAAAGATGTAGAAAAAACATATAATATCATTTATTTTGTGGAAATAAATGCTATTAAAAGCTGAAAACAACACAACACAGAGATTTTTTCCTGGCATAAACATCATGTTTTAGGGGAAAGTTTAAGGAAATTATACCAACATGCACATATTAAGTGGAAGAATGATTCTAAAGCAGTATATAAAAATATGATACTCACTGTGTCTAAAATATTATATATGCAGACATAGTACTCATAGCAAAAAATCTGGGAAGGAAATATATTATAATAATTGCGGTTTCTCTGTGTGGCCAGTTACTTTTTCTCTTATTTTCATCCTTAACTCTATTTCTTAAGCCCCTATAATGAGCATTTATTACTTTTAAAATGGTGTTTGTGTGTGTGTGAGAGAGAGAAAGAGACAAAACTAATGTTATACTCATTGAAAATTAATTTTTATAATGGTTTAATGCTGTTGAGTGCAAAAAATCATCATCTTCTTGATCTTAAATTTACACAGATTTTAGTCAAGCATCCAAATTTGAGTGGCAGCACATTCACTTAACTGTCTTTGTCTTCTTTTTATCTCATACGTCTCCAGGAATACAGTGAACAATCAAGTTTGGTTTGACTAGGAGTAGAGATTCCTGCAACCTCAGGCTAGAAAACTTCAGGAACCTCCTAAAATCAGTCTGATATTTTTTAGAGGATCTTTCAAACCACAGTGAAGTCTAGGATCCATAAAATATTCTGACATTTTTTCAATGGTCAGGTTATTGCTCTGCGTGAAATATTTAATGTTTCAATTATTTTATGATCTAAATTGGAAAAAAAAAACATGATCATGGCATTCAAAGGTCACTTACAATTTACTTCCAATATAAACTTTAAGGAATGGGCTCTGTATCTTTTCTCTTTCAGACTACTTTTGCTCTTTGTAGGAGAGTGGGATAGATTAGGTATAGATGATATAGATGGTGTAGGTATAGGTAGAGATGATATAGGTATAGATAAAGATATAAATATAGGTGTATATATAGATGGTATAGATATACTATAGGTATAGGTATTGGTATAGGGATAGATAAATCAATATAGAGATGTAGACACCCATATATAAATTTACATCTCTTGGTTGAGCACTTTGACACAGAAAAATAAATAGTATCTATGATTGTTTTGGAGATCCTTTTTCTAAATATGTGCTTTCTACAGTGATAGCCTTATTGTTATAGAAATCTGTGGCCATTCAAGGGATCAAAAACTGGTAATTAGTAAGAATGAATCATTTTGGTGTAGCAGGTAACCTTTTTAACATTGATACTTCAAGTGGTAAGAAATGCTCGGACACCCTCCAGGGAAGTCTGGAAACAGAAAGCAAAACACTTAATATTCACTCTCTGTTTTTGGTATAAATTATGAAGGAGTGCAGGTGGATATTATAATGTTCATCCTTCATTTCAGAAACCCTGTCCCAATTGTGGCAATTTTGGTGAATTAGAATTAGTTGGGGAAGACTTCTCAAAGATGCTACCCCACATTGCTTACCTGTAATGCATATGGTATAATAAATGGAGCTTTTCATTTTATTCATTAGACCATAGCATAGTAAACATTAGAAGCAGGTTATTAGGCATTTGGGTGTTTGCAAATATAAAGTGCTTTCATTAGATGATCATATTATTTCTCATATTCAGTGGTGCTTTTCAACAAAATAGGACATTCTACAGTGTTATGAGAGAGTATGCAGTTAAGTTGTTTACACCCATTCTATTTTTATCTTCAAGTATATTTAAACCAACATTAGCCACTTGAGGGAACAGTTAAGAGTCCTTAGCCAATGAGGGAGACAAAGAAGTGGCCATTGCCTGTTTCCTGCAGATCTGGGATTCTGTCCCAGGTGCTGGCACTTTGCACACAGGTGAAGAGGGCTAAGTGCTGGGAGAATATCCGTCTCTGTCTGGAAGAGACTCTTGGCCTATGGCTGACTAGTGCAGAAGTGTGAAAGAGCAGCTCCTTTGTCTAGAGCTGAGAAAAAGTCTTAGTTCTCTCAGGGATCATTTATATCATAAAAGTCCCCTGTAGTATCTGGCTAAAGCTTGGGACTCTCCTTGAAATCACGCCATCGCTTACCTTTTCCACTTTCCTCACCCTATGGCCCCCGTTCCCTTTTGAGTATTCCCTGGGAGAACGTCCTTCAATAAAAGACCCATCCAGGATTCCAGGTGTTAAGGTTTGCTTCTGGGAAACTCTCACAGTCACACAGTTGGTTAGTGAGAGCCAAATGTGGAACAGCTACTTAAAATGTAGTTCTCAAACCTACAGCAGTGGCAGTACCTGAGAGGCTATTCAAAATGCCTAACCCCAGATGCAATGCATAAACTTCTAGGAGACAGGGCCAAAAAATGTGTGTTTGAGGACGTTTTCCAAATGATTTGTATACATGCTAAAGTTTAAGAACCACATGTCAATGTATCTTTTGACTCCTGGTCTAGAGCTCTTTAACAGCTTGTGTCTCTTCTGCAGGATTTTCTCCTCTACCCTTCACTCATTTTCTTTGCCTCCCCCTACCCCCACTGCCCTTTTTTCTATCTTCCAAGCCAGCTATCATCTATCATTTACCACCATTTCTCTAGCAAGACAGATAAATAAATAAAGCTGGCTTAATTTATTTACCTTTTCCTTTCCCATTTTATAGGCTTGCGAATAATCTCAAAGATTTTTCTCCCTCATGCAGGGGAAGAAAGAATACTCAGATTTTTCATCCCCCTACCCCTAAACAAATGGATAATTTAGATCAAAAGTGGCTGTTGATTACTACTCCCCTTTTTCTGTTTTTTTTTTTCCTTTGCTTTAAGAATTGAAACAATTCAAAATGAGATACAGTGAGAAATGAAGTCATCTTCTAAAATTATTTTCTTGTAACAATTTAATAAAAAACACTGCTATACCAAGTGATGAATGATTTAAGTGACTGTTAAGTAGTATTAGATTGATCATATTTAGTTATTTGGCTTTCATGTGCAATGGATATAATATCTTGATAATTTGCTATGTGCCAGGTACTGTCTTATATCAAAGGAATTGTCTCATTAATCCTTGCAGCAACCTTATGACTTGGAACTATTTTTGCACTCATTTACAAAGGGGGATACTCAATTTGGGAAAGATTAACTAAATTTTCCAAATTGTTCACTTTTACACAAATTTCTACATACATGACTGTGTATGAGGGGGGGACCAAAAAAACTGGAATTTATTTATAAAAAAATTGTATATTTATTCTTATGCATTTAAACTTTAGTCACCTTCAAAGTAACTGTCCATTTGATGCAATACGCCTATTGAGATGTTTTTTCCACTGCTCAAAACAATTTTGAACTCATCAATTTTGATGCCTTTTAGTGCCTCTGCCATTTTTTTTATTTCACCTCTTCCACATCAGCAAAATATTTCCCTTTCAGGAATTTTTTCATCTGGGGAAACAAACAAACAAAAAAGGCTCCCAAGGCAAGACCAGGTGAATAGGGAGGGTGGGGCACAGGGTCATGCCATGTCGGCCAAAAACTACTGAACACTCAGCTTGGTGTGGGCAGGTGCACTTGTAAATCTGTCATCATGAAATGCCCAAACGCTCTGAAAGAGTCTTTAAAAAAATCACTGAAGCTGAGTACACTTCTCACAACAACACCAGATGGTACGCTGATACAGATGGGTTCCTAAAACACTCACCTAGAGGGGAAAGCCTGTACTACAAAGGACCTGCTCTTTAGAAGATAATTCTGTTTGGGGGGCATCCCTCTTGTACTGTTTCAAAATCCATTTATAGGCTCAAAAAAACTTTATGTTAAAACCCCAAAGAGATTTTTAAAACTGGGAAGTGAGTGTAATCCACAAATGGCAGCATAAATACTCAAGAATAGCTTAGATTTAAAAAAAAATGAGGAAGGACTTGCTCTGTCTGATACCCAATGTACTACTCTAAGCCTGTCATAAGTTAAAATCAACCTGGAACCACAAAACCAAAGTAGACAGAATGGCCAACAGCTTATATATCTGGATACATGTGCATATGTGTATGCATGTACACACATGTTTGTATATGTGTCACCTAAATATATATATGCACAAACATAGGTACAAAAATATACACACAGATATATAAGTAATACATGATAAAGACATACTTAATATCAGTGGTAGTGAATTATTTAGTAAGTTATAATGGCAGAGGTAGAGAACAACTTAGTTTAAAAAATAAACTGCATTCTTACACCAAAATAAACTTCACAAGCTAAAAAAGAAATAATAAAATAAAAAAATAACTCAGTGAAAGTAACTGATATTCATTACATGGTATGATGTTTATACATACAATTCAGAAAAAAAGATATGTTCATTGCAGTTTACATAAAAGAGGAAAAGGCTGAAATAATCTGAGTATCTTGAGAACAGAGGATGGATTTTATATATCATAATGTAGTCATAAAATAGAAAATGATTTAGTCTCCAAACAGTGCATCATACTATTATAAACATAAAAAAAATGTTTAAAACATAAACACTGGACAGTAAAGAATATGCATATTATTTTTTGCAGGAATAAAAAGACTAATGCCTTGAAAAATATGTATCAGAAGTTAACATCTTTTAGCTGTAGGTGCTAAAATTATGGTGATCTTTAAGTCCTTTAGTTTTAACTTTTGCATTTTCTAATGTTACTATATTACCTATATATTATGGTATAAGTAAAAACATTTTTAAAATAAAAGAGTTTGAATTCCATTTTTATATGTGTGTTAAATTGGTACTAAAATATTTAAAAATCAGCATTCTACAATGCTTAACTCTTGTGCAATTTAAATTCATAAATAAAATTAGTTACGAATTTTACCCTCACTTAAAACTATCTATAAGGACAAGTGTGTAAAATTAATTAGATCTTGTTTTGATTGGTTTAATGTTACCAATTAGACTTCTTGGTAAAAGTCTTGCAATTAGGCTTCTAGTCTGCATGTTCTTATTCCAGTCAGCTTTCACTGAAAAGGAATTTATAGTAATTTGCAGTAAGGGACAACAAAAACAACTCTTCTTTCTTAGTCTCCTTAACATCCTGGGGTTTCCAAGCCAGGTTGCAATAAAATCTTATCTTGGCTTGGAAGACAGAATTGTTATAAGGCTTAAAGGATCCCTGTGTTGTCACATGTAGACAGGTATAATTCCTTTTAAAACATAGCTCTATCAGGCAGGAACAAACCTGTCTCCTTTCAAACATAAACAGGTAGGCATTGGGAACACCTGATTACAACTTAGTTTCAAGGGATTTCCTGGGATACTGAGTATTTTGAATAAGGTGAGTCATGCATAAAATTAATCGCAATCTCTGGAGTTTACAGAATGTTCCAAGGTGCTGCAAATCACGTAATTGTCAGAGTAATCTGTCTTTAGCATATTAGGTCACTGGGAGGAGAGCTTGAATTTATTCCTCATCACAATCAAATATGGGCAACTAACACATTTTCTTCTGTCCATCTGGTGAGTTTTACATCAAATCAGTAATACCACTTCGCTACTAAAATCTAATTATTATTCAAACATTGGAAGGGAGAACTAAACAAAGAGCTTCAAACTCTTATTCCATAAAATGGAATACACATCAAGAAAAGAGTGAATGGCTTCTCATGAATGCTAAACAGAGGAAAAGATGTCTTATATGGTGTAATCTTCTCTCAGTACCGATTGATGTTTGTGTGATTGACTAGCGATTATGACGTGCTTATACACCTTGACCTTTCATTTCTTATTCTGACTTACAGTGTCATATACTTCAAACATGCAATGAAGGTGATTTAATTAATAAAATTTTACATAATGAGGGATGGAGGTGACCCAGTGAAATATAGGTAAGAAATATCAACTGTCCTTAAAGGTAATTTTTAGTAATCATGAGCCCTTTAACTTTTTGGACATAGACAGCTCTTATATAGGACTATGGCCCCAGAAAATTAGAATGGAACTGAAAACTTCCCATTGCCTAGGGACGTTGTAGCTGTTTTAATGTCATGGTGTCATGACTCACTCATGTGTTTGTGGTGAGGCTGATGTGAACAGACCCACTGCATTACCAGTCTTATACAAGTACAGAACATGCCATTATTCACAGTACATATACTTGATAAAGATAACAAAGGACTATGTTACTGGTTTATGTATTTACTATACCATTTATTATTTTAGAATATATATATACATACATACGTATATATATTCTGTCCAGAAGGTATACAGCCATGTAATATGAAAAATAGAGACATTTATTGAAGAAGATAGAAGATCCAAGAAACACTTTACACACAACAATGATGCCTCAGTCCCCTTCAAAGTAGACATCTGGGGACTTCACACATGTCTCCCAATTGCCATTAGCAGCCCCATTGTATTTTCCTGAATCTCATCGATGATCTGAAATCTCTTCCCTTTCAAAGGTGATTTTAGTTTTGGGAAAAGCCAGAAGCAACACGGTACCGAATCTAGGCTGTAGTCACCTGGACTGAGTCACCTGGATGATTTGATGTTTTGGCAAAAAACTCTGCCACAGACCTGATGCATGAGTGGGTGCATTGTTGTGATGAAGCTGCCAATCACCAGTGGCCCGTAGCTATGGCCTTCTGAATCATCCAAATAGTTCCTGCAGAGGAATGTTCAAGCTTAGTGCAAAATCTGATGTAGATTCATTGCTTTACTTGCTCATTTTGAATGCAATGGCCACACAGTACATGCCCCCACTGACTAGTACAGTGAAGTCACCGTTGTTCATGCACATGTCTTCCAATCTCCCACTCTTCTTTTGCTGCCAGGTTATATCGATGTTGTGCAAACCATGTATATATAGCTTGTCACAAGACTGTACACCCTCTTAGGCCAGCAGCAGCTTCACGCATCTAGAGTTCACCAGGTCACTTGACTGCATCATTTGCTCTTGTGCTTGATTTAATCTCTTATTGTTTTGTACAATAACCTGCTGTGCAGGCTTGTAGCCTGGGAGAAATACAGCTTACCACATAGCTTAGGTGGGCAATAGGCCATACCATCTACTTTTGTGTAAGTACACTCTGTGATGTTCACTCAATCACAAAATTATCTAAAGATATTGCTTAGAATATGTCCCCATTGTTAGGCAATACCTGACTATATTTTGTTTTAAAAATGTAGAAATACAAAGTTTACACACACTCTCATAATCAAGAAGGAATTCTATTGTCCTAAATTCCCATGTTTTCATTTTTTTCTTCCATGTCACGGATGTGCCATAAGGTAATGAAGCATCATACTGATGATGGGAATTCAATTTGTTTCATTTCTTTTATGATATACTGTAAAAGTATTTCAATAAATATCATTATACTTACATCATTAAATATAGTTCAATGTATAGTTGTTTGTTTTCCTTTTATTTTTTCAGTGATATGCTAAAGTGATATTTCACTATGGTGAAACTATTTTATAAATAGCATATTATGGAGTAGTGGTAAGTTTGAACAACAGTATGTGTGTTTTTAAATATTTTATAATTATTAATTCTCCACTTGCTGATCAATAGAAGTTTTTTCAACTCTATCAATTGTATCTTTAATTTGTCTATGGTATTTCTTTTTTTTAATTTTAATTTTTTATTTTAATTGTTCTTGTACAGTTTTCTGTCTTTTACTCCCATTCCAGCCCACCGCCCCAGACCTCCCCTCCCCGTACAGAGGATCCAGAAACACATGTCTATAGCATTTCTAAATACTGTTTTAAATTACTTTTATACTCAAATATATCTCTATTTCTTTCACAGTTTTAGATTTCAAGTCTTGTTTATTCCTTAATAATGGATTATAGTAAAAATTTAAGAGAATTCAAAGATATTTTAATAATGATTTAAATAATTATTTATTTAAATTTATTACATTTTCTCAAATTGTTCTAAGTTCATTCCCTGACATTTCAGCATTATCAAATTCTTTGAGGGAAAAATTTATGAGGGAAAAATTGTAGTACTTGAAGTTAAGGTCTCTGTCAGTTAAGAGTATGAACCTAGTTCTAGGAAAACAATTAAAATTTAGCCCTGGCTGGTGTAACTCAGTTGGTTGAATAACACCCCACCAAGCAAAATATCACTGGTTTGATTCCCAGTCATGGCATGTGTCTGGGTTGCAGATTCCATCCTAGCTGAGGTGCGTGCAAAAGGCAAGTGATCAATATTTCTCTCCCTCTCTTTCTCCCTCTCTCTCTAAAATTTAAGTAAATTTTCTTAAAAATTTAATATTGTATCTGATGTAAGACAGGAGGTGTAATTATACATTCTCCTGTCTCAATGGAGATAATTCTCAGTGACAATAATTAATTTACAATCTGTTATTCATTTACTGAGTTGGGATAACACACCTTTCATAACTTTTGTTCTTATAGACTTTAGAATTTATTTTTATGAATTTCCTATTCTACTGCACTGAATGTTTTTCAATCTTCATATAGATTTTATTGCAAGTTTATAGGTTTTCTAATATCTGTTGAAGCATATCCCTTTTTGTTTTCTTTAGAAAGGAAAAGGGATTTGGTTTTAATGTATTTATTCTTTCTTATAAACTTTGTCAACTTATCTCACCCACCTCCTATACCCTGAATACAACAAAAAAATCACCACCAACAAAAATGTCAGAAGTGGTTGTTTTCCCAATTATTTCTATTATTTTTTCTTTTCATAAATTACTTTATTGTTGTTGATTTACAGTTGTCAGCATTTTCTCCCCCACCTCATAATTATTTTAAATGTGTGGTAAATTTGGGCGCAATAATCCTCTGCATAAAAGCATAATTATCACTTTCCATTTGTTCTTATTTATGTTCTTAGAAAGAGGATTAGGGTTTCCTCACCATTTCTTCTGAACCATTCTTAAAGAATTCATTCAGAAGCATATTTTAGGTGCTTTTGCAGGTGCGAATTTTCATTTAAAAAAAAAATCCCTACTGCTTTTACAGGTAAATATTGCTGGAATAGTATTTACCTTGCATGTAGCCAACAAATGAAATTCGATCATTAATTTTAATGGCTTTTCACTAGTCTCTAATATCATCAACATAAATAGGACATTATCTCTATTTTTATGATGTTATTTCATTTTCTCATTGCATTAACTAGATCTTCCAAAACACTGTTAATTTTTAAAAATGGAGCAAGCAGCTATCCCTGCCCACCTCCTCATGTTACTGGAAATGCTTTTAGTGGTTTGACATTTATAATCGTATTTGCTATCAGTTTTAATGGACTTCTATTTTTGTTTCTTCTAGTATTTTTATTTTGGGAGGCTGCTGTACTTTAGCAAATGCCTTTTTATTTAAATTTATCATTAATTTGCAGATATATGATTATAATGACAAATTTTATGTAACCACCTCTGCATTCATGTTCTATTTAATGAGTTCTACTTAAACATAGTGTTCTATATTAATGACTTCCATTTGCTATTGCTTTTGTATAATTTTGTAACTATTTTTAAATAATATTTGATCAATGAGTATATTTGTTTGTTTTAAAACATGGGTTCATTTAATATATGTTAAGATTGAATAAAAGCAAAAAATAAAATAAAACAAATATCATAATTGTACTAACAGAAATAACAACTTTTAACATGCTATGATCATATATTCCCAGATATATATTTTTTTAAATTTTGACATTGCATTTTACATAGTTTGAATTTATATTTCACTTGAAAAATTATTTGTATCTCTCCATGATATTATATATGCCTTCAAAATTTTATTTTAGGGTCTTCATTTGGTTTCATTACACTTTTACAAAAACATTCTAAAGTTGTCCTTTTGGTTTGACCTTTATATGGATTTTCCCAGATTTTCTTGGCTTGTACATAGTACTGTTAAGCTTAATTGTCACGTCACAAACTATATTCATTTAAACATTTCAATAGGTTGTGCCTATTTTTAGAGCTCAGCTAGTACATGAGAAAACCCTATTCTCAGCAATTTTAGCGGTGTAAGAGATTGCATATGTGTTTGTGCACATTCTACATTGTGTTACATTTCAGATTTTTAAAAGATTTTTGTTTATTCACAGGTTTAACAATATTTACTGAGTACCAAATAGATAAGGTACTGTTAAAGCCTCACTAACAATGCATAGGTAGAGAGAGGTAGATGCAGGTATTAATAGATATAATCATATAACTAGAGCTGCACGTATTATTTGAAGACTTACTTGATCGTTATTTTGGACCAATGCTACCAAAATTGTGGTCTACAAACTCATACAATTCACAAACATTATATAAATTGATACTGAACACTTAGAAAACATTATAGCAATTTAACAGAGTAATTTTATGTCCGCTAAATTTAAATAAAAAAACACATGTGCTTGTATATATATTATACATTTAACCTTTTGCAATTTGCTTTTATTATACTTTATAAAATTGTATATTCACAGCTAGTTAAAAACACTAATCTTTCACCACAGATAGCTTGAGAAACATTATTTTTGTAAATTATATATTTTTCTTCTGTAGTTATAAAAATCTAAATAAAAGTAAATCCACATAAAAGTAAATAAGTGAATAGTGTTTCCAAGCAAGGAATAACTTCTAATATTTTGTGAAAGTATTGTTCAGGATCCTGGCAGGAAATACCTGATGATTATAATGAGGGCAATTAGTCCTGGCTTGTGTGGCTCAGTGGATTGGGTGCCATCCTGCAAAGCAAAGTGTCATTAGTTCGATTCCCAGTCAGGGCACATCCCTGGGTTGTGGGCCAGGTCCCCCGTGGCGGGGAGCATGTGAAAGGCAACCACACATTGATGTTTCTCTCCCTCTCGTTCTTCCTACCTTCCCCTCTCTCTGAAAATAAATAAATAAAATCTTTTTTTAAATTAATAAAATGAAGTGATTAAAGGTAGAATTTCACAAATATACCACTTATAAAGTCATTAAGGTGCACTGGCAAAGGATGCTGAAAATTCTTGGGCTTGTATCAGTGTGAAACCACTGTTATCCCCTGGATCTGAACGGGAGGCACTGGTTGCTGAAAGTCTGTGGAAATTCGAATTTAATGGAGTTATGACCCCTGGTCAAGGTGTATAACCACTGTTAAATCACAGCCCGCAAGAAGAGAGCTGAGGAATAAACACTTCCAATCCTCTTCTGTCTTTCCACCTCTGTGAGTGCCTTACACTGGCCAAACCAACTGAAAACCAGAGTACGCGAGAGCTCACTAGTATAGTCCCAGAGCAGGGAGGAGAGGGACGAGAGCGACGGATACGCAGCCTAATGTACAATACATGATTTGTGCTACGCGGGGTAGTGCACAAATTAAATATTATATAAATGTGATTTATAAAATATCATCTAACTGTTCTTATATTCTGCAGCTAATTTTTTGAAAGCTGTTGTGGTAATTATTTCTTTTTAAGTAAATATACTTCTTAGAATCAGTTCATTGGCCACTTACATTATTATTTAATCAAAACGTGTTATTGGTTATTTACATTTTATTGAGTTATTCAATATTGTGAGCAACACTGCAATTGAAAAGCCCATTTTGCCTACATCTATGATTATTTCCTAATTTAATTTCCGGAAGCAGATCCTCTTGGTTTTTGAAAAGTTTTAAAGCTTGTCATAATTGATCCAAGGAATAGTATTCTGATTCAAAATTCCTACCAGCAGTATCTATGAATGTCTGTTTTTTACATCCCAGTGTCCTGTGTACCCATGTAAGTGTGTAGACGCTTCCTCACATACACATGTGCAAACACTTGCCACAATCTAATTTGCCTGCCCCTTTGTTGGGCACATGTACTTTCTCATGCTTTTTACATTTATATTTATTTCACAACAAGATAAAACAGTTTAAACCATCTTACCCATTTGTACTTCAGTTTCCAGTGAAAGGCATTAATAATGCTTTATTTTTTATCAATTTTTTAAAAATTAGTTGTCAAAAGAGCTTCATAAATTAGTGTTAATTAAAACCTTTTATCATCATGTGCATTGCAAATTTCCCCTTAGGTGTATCTGCTTGTATTTTTTGCATTTATTTATTATAAAATGCTTTGATTTTTTCCAAATCTATATTTTCTAACCCAGTTTTTGCTTTTGTATGATTTTTAAAAAATAACCAAACAAATTTTCTTACATTCTTTAAATTTTTTTCATTTATTTTCAGTATAAATGACCTGTTTTTGGTTTACCAGTCCCAGAATTTTAACACAGTGTTAGTTACACCCACGTGACAGCTGCCCTATGTAGGATATAGTCCCACTGCCTCATCCAGTACTACGCCTTCGCGGTCAGACTCTGCCCCATGCCCAGCCTCCTGAAACTGCTGACTGGGTCTCTGTTCCTGCATTTTGCTGTTCCCAGAATGTAATATAAAAGAATCATACGTTATGTAGCCCTCTGAGGATGGCTTCTTTTACTCAGCCAAATACCTTTGAGGTTCATACATTCCATGAGATTCATACCTTTGAGATTCATACAGGTTGTTATGTGTAAATATAGTTCATTCCAATTTATTGTTGAGTAGTATAGCATTGTACAAAAGTAGCACAACTTGTTTATTCATTCATCCAGTGAACACTCGAATTGTTTTAAATCTTATGATTATTTATGCAACCTTTACAAACATGAAGCACAAGTTTTGTCTGAATGTAAGTTTTTATTTTTCTAGGGTAAATATGTAGAAATGAGATCACAAATTTATATGGAAAATGTACATTTAACTGTAAAAGAAGCTGTCAAACTGTTTCCTAGAGAACCTTTATCATTTGCCTTTCTCTCCAGCAGGGCTGAGCCCCCAGTCACTGCACAGTATCGCCCCCTGGGGGCAGAGTCCTGTTACTGTTTCCTTATAGTATTTGTGTCATGTAACCCATTACCGGAGGAGGGTGACCATCTTCAAATGTGCTTATTAGCCATCAGTATCTTTTCTTTGATATCTGTTCAAATCCTTTGCTGATACAGTTTTATTGGAGTGTTTGCCTATTACTGTTAAGTTTTTAAAGTTTGTTGTTTTCAAGCAAGTGGATGTATCATTTGAAAATATTTCTCCTACTATGTGACATGCCTTCTTTCCTTACCACTACATTTCTCAGAGAGGAAAATTAATTCCATTAAATGTCAATTTACCATTTAAGGATATATTTTATAGTATCTTCCTTTTCACCTGTATTACTGTATAATTTATATTTAATGTGGTCATTGATACATGTGTGCATTCTTTTATTTCTTCTGTTGTTTCTCTTTGTTTTTCAATTATTTTATATTTCTGCTTTAAGTCATCTGTTTTTATAATTTCATTTAATTTTTTATTGAATGTTTTGCTATTTGTATGATTTCTTTAGTATTTACTCTAGAGTGTTCTGCCTTAAGTTTAATCAGCAGTTTGATTTATATCTGGACATGGGTTTCTTTTAGTTAATCCTATTTTGGATTCCCTGGGCTTCATAAGTTTATGAATTTATTACTTTCACAAAGTTTAGCAATGTCAGCCACTATATATAAATACTATTTTTCTGTACCCCACTCAAATTTTCTTCTGTTGCTACAACACAGATATTAAACCTTTGGTATTTCCCTAAAGCTCATGTTTACTTTTTTCCTCAATCTTTTTTCCCACTTTTTTTTCAGTTTGGATAATTTCTATATATATTTTCAAGTCCACTTAAATTTTCCATGTAATTCCCATTCTTTTATGAAGCCCATTAAATTATTTTTGGTCCTAAATTTTCATTTACAAGTGACAGAGACCCAAAGATGTGGGTAAAGAAAATTAGCAGATGTATGGGCTTTTGTCACATAAATGATGGGGTCAATCTGGCTCCAGCTGTGACTGGATATGGAGCTTAGATTCAGTCTTTCTATCTACACCTCTCATATTTCTGTTCCTCTCAATGCCAGCTTCAAACTATCTTACTGTAAAAGAGCTTCAGACATATCTAGTATAACCATTTCACTGTCTCTTGATAAGTAAGCAAGAGTGTTATCTTTGATCTAGTTTGGAATCCTTGGAAAAGGCACCAATGGCCCAGTTTGGATCATCTGCCCATTCTCAGGATTCCTAGCGTGGCTACTGGCGAAGGATCCCATGTTTGAGTCAGTCAGGGGCCATCCCGCTTGAGTATCCATGGAGAAGAGTTTGTTAACAGAAGCAGAGAGAATAGGGTTCATGTGTGTGGAAAACAAGCAAACGAACAAACCAAAAACACCATATAGCTAAGTAATTGTTCTGTTTTCATTTATTAAGTGAATGTTCTACAAAAGATAGTCCACCATACAATTTTATATACATTAGTTTTTAAATAACTTTTTTCCTTCAAATTAAAAAAATTATATCGTTCCGGTGAAAAATCTGATTTAGTTAGATTAAAAAATTAGATCTAATAATTATGAGCAGCAAAATGAAGATTTGAATTTCTATCTGAATCCACAGCTGTTGTATTTTCCACTATATTAAGGGCTTTCAACTCTGGGACTACTGATATTCTGGGAGGAATAATTCTTTGCCAGGGAGCCTGTCTTGAGCATTGCAAGATGAAGCTCAGCAGCATCCCTGCGCTCTGCCCACCAGGAATCAGGAGCAACCCCTGACTTCACAGTTGTAACCATCCAAAATAGCTCCAGCATTGCTAAATGACACCTTGGGTAAAAAAATACCCAGCTGAAAACCAGTGCACTACACAACTACTTCCTATCATGTGTCCAGTGCACACAAACCCTTCATGAAGCTCCATTAACTAAAACATGGTAAAAAAAAAAGAATCTCTATGTAACATAACTTCATGGTAAAGTACATTGCATAAGACATTGGTCTAGCAAATAGTGCTGAGAAACCCTGCAGTGATAAAACCTGTCCAAATTTAATTTAACTTAAATGCTGTCTTCTTTCCGAAGCACCCATTAACTTACCTAGACCATCGGTGACACAAGATAGGTGCTTACCCATCTTGATCTCGATGCCCACGCACATTCTAATAAGCTCTTTACAGTCTTTGACAAACCATTATTCTCTAAAATGGACATTTCCAACTCACACTTAGAAAAAATCCGTTGTCTGTACTAACACTATTTTTCTATCCATAAATGCTCTTTTCCTTCACCCTTCTCAGTAAACTCCTATCTAAAAGACCCACCTAAAAGAATCATATAAACTCCCTAGTCTTCCCTCCAAAATAAACTTTTTCATCTTAGTGGCCTTTCAGCACTCAATCCAAGTTGTCATTTTCATTTATTCAACAGGAAGTTATTGAGTGCATTCTCTTGTGCTGAATGCTAGCATATGTGGTTCTTACCCTCATAGGGCATAGAAACTAGTAGGGGAGAAACAAAGTTAAAAATGTGATTGCCAACAAGAATGTGGCCAATGTTGCCTTAGAAAAAGTATGGATTATTTTGTATAACCATAACAGCAGAAATAACCTATGGTAGGGTAAAGAAAGTCTTACATAGAGGAGCAATACCTCAGCAGAAACTTCAAAGCTAAACAGGGTCCACCAGGAAAACAGAAAGAGTGGGGACAAAGTGGAGCATCCCAGGAAGAATGAGAATGTGAACAATGGCTTAGAAGCAAAGGGAATGAGCTTCATTAATAGAGTTGCTACCACAATTAAAGTCCTGGATGATCTGATCATAGATTTTGAGCATGAGAAGAAAACTCCAGTACCCATAGGGCCTTTCTCCACCTGGGTGTGTTCAGTTAGATATTAAGGATTGTGTCCTAGTCTTCATGTCTGCCCCATCATGTGGCTAGCAGAGTGCATGACTCACATTAGGTATTCAAAAAATATTTCTAGGTAAATGGACCTTTATATTGCAGATAATCCATGGCATAGTAAGATATATGTGCTGTATGTCAGTGTGTCCGTGGAAGATTTCATTTCACTGGCAGAAAACCTGAAATTGGAATTGCAAAATGCTTTATAGCAGGGTTTTACACTGCTTGAATGTTCTCTGACATGGAGGTATTTTACGAGGTTGTGTGATATGTGCTATTAAATTTCCTCTCTATACTTTCACCAAATAACTTTTTTTAAAAATCTTCTTTCACTTTGAAATGTAGATCATGCACCCTGAGCAAGGTCCATATTTTTGTTCTGTTAAGCAACTTGTGGTGTCAAATATCTGAAAAGAATATTGAAATCATGAGTTATGGAGGCTGAATTAAAATAATTTCTAGTGCTCAATAAATGGCACATCAAAAGAGTGTAAACATAGCAGAACTATAAATTGTTTCATATCTACAGTAACTTGAATTTCTGGCTCATAATTTTATTCCTACCAATTTTTCCCTAAGTATAAACACTCTTCATTTTCTATTAATACATATGACAGTACAAGTGATTAAAAGGTCAACAATCTGTAAAGTTTTATTGTGATTAATTTAGTGTTATTTGAGCGGTTAAGTGTGTGTCTGATTCCTTCAATGTGAATACCTAACACTTGGTAAGGGCTTAAAATATCCAGGTTGTATACCAAACTCATTAGATGTGTTAACTAGTGTAATTTTCAACGTACTTTTATATGGTTGATTCTTTTATGATCCTAAATTTATAATTGAAGATGCCAGCTTAGATGGTTGTTTTCCCCAAGATCTGTGAGCTTGTAAATTGTGGGTTTTTACCCTTCTGACCCCAAAACCATAGTCTTAACCACTGCTATATGCTACCACTAATGCTTGGCTGAGGGTGTATTTAAAACATATATTTAGTGAATACATATTTTTGTGAAACCAAGTGGAGGTACTTAAAGACATTTCCTCTCGAGTATGCACTGGAAGTGTTATTAACTTCTTAAAAATCTATCAAAATGTGGTGCCTCACATTTCATATGGAATCTGTTTTATGCTAACACTTCTTCAAATCTATGTAAATTCACATTCAGAATACAGGTTTATGGCTTTAAATGCTTTCTCCCCTTTGGTCACCGTTATCAATGTGTATTATTCAGGTTAGGAAATGAAGTGGCATTCATCGGAGGGAATAAGATCGAATGTGAGAGTTAAGAGTACACAAGATTCCTGTGACAACCTTCCCTCTGCTCAGGATATGCCTGTCCCTCTGTTCCACTTGTCACATTATCATCCCCAGCCTCCGAGAGAGGACACGTGGCTCTAGTCTTTCACCTTCCATCCCGTCTCTGGGCATCTGCCTCTGACCCATTGCCTTGGGGAGGTGGAGGTGGTGTAATATACTGGGAGTTTTAAGGAGTGTCTGGACACCTTAGTAATTAGCTATATGGTCTTAACCAGTTCATTTATATCACAAGAGACTCATTTCCCTCATTTCTAATTTAGGGCACTGATATATGCATTTCCAATAAGTATAGTTTATGAAATTGTTAAATATTTATTGAACATCTGCTACATGGCCATGATGTCCTTATGGAAGTACATTGAAGTAAAATACTAAACAAATACATATATGACATAAATATCATATATAATATATGACTATCATATATATCAAATATATGATATACATATGGTACATATATTATAATATCAAGCAGTGATAATTGCTTTTAATAAAATAAGGCAGACAAAAGTGAGTGGAGAGTGATGGGGAACCAGGAGAGGGTACTTTAAATAGTGTTGACAATGAAGTTTTTCCTGAGAAGTTGGCATTCAAATAATGCATAAATTAAATGCTGGGTTAAGCTACAGCTTTTTGAATTGTGAAGTGCTTTGTTAATTTTTGATTTTGTTAATTTAATTCTCTTCAAATGTATTCAGGGTGTGGGTCTCACAGGAGGGAGATAGGCCAATTCCCTGGAACAGGGAGACAGGTAAGCAGAGGACATTGATGAGGTGAGCAATGCCTGTCACAAACGTAGTTCATCGGCCATGCACACAGGGCTCTCTCGCACCTTCAAATAGTTGTGGCACTTAAATGACGTGTGTCTGGATACGTGAATAATGGAGTACTTGTAAGTTGATTGCACAATTAAATGTTGGCATGCCACATTATTCCACAAAACCATTTCAAGGCACTGAGGATTAGTTATAAGTTAACCATCCCTTAAGTGGCCACACCTTGCAGTCACAGAAGCTTTCTATATCTTTCCTTTAAGAACATATGTGACTTAAAAAATTAGACTGTATTCAAATAATATAAACTTCAGTGAAGTCCACATTCACATATGCATTATTTTTTGATCTATGTGTAAAAGTAAAGTTTCTGTAAGAGAGGATTTATTTAGTCCAGTCAAACAGCTTTAAAACTATTTTAATTTTTAAAGCAAAGCAGGTAAGCATGCTAGCTTGCTAGTAGCTACAGCAGGGACTGATCATGAGAGATCCTTGGCTGTACAAAGGTTTAAGAATGAGTGACCTTCAACAACTTCCTATACACTGGTGGCAGGTAGGTAATAAATGATATATCCTAAAACTATTAATTTTAGAAAAGATAACTACATAAAAACAGTGTTTAAAATATTTTATGGAAAGTAATTTAAAGAAACTTTCATGAATATATTAACATATATTAAAGGACTTACAGGAAAATATTATCGTTTTGATCAAAATTCATTTATGAGCTAACAGTTGAAGGTTCAAGGCTCTCATAGGGCCTGGTAAGAGAGTGTCTTTTTTTTTTTTTTTTCTAGAAATAATTTCATAAAAGAATAGTAAAATCACTACAATAGGGGTCAGCAAATTATGACCTGCAGACCAAACCCATCCTATTGCCTGTTTTTGTAAGCGAAATTTTATTGGAAGTCAACCATATTCATTAATTTATGTATTGTCTGAAGCTGTTATTATAACACATCACTGTAGTAGAGTAGCTGTAACAGAGATTGCATAGTTCCACCCATTATCCCCTCTCCCGTACTGCCCTAGTGATGATGACTGGCCCTGTGGAGGGCATGGAAACCAAACAGGGCCAATGAATCTTCCCTGGAATTGAGCTATAAATCCTGGGAGATTTTTCTCCCCTACTAGAACTTGTAAACCTGTATCAGGGTAAGAATATGCGTCTGAAGTAAGAGAGAATAATCTCAACATGATGAAGAAAGCAAACTGGAAAGAGACCAGCAGAGAAAGAAAATAAGAGAAAACAAGATAAAAATATTTTTGAGTCCTGAGTTAGATTCCTAAAGTTGCTTTTTCTTTGCAGCTTTAGATGGGCCTACCAGTAGCACCTTTTGTATTTCGAATAGCATAAACCATTGTTTAAAAAGTGGATTATTACCACTTTCCAAAGGGTCTTCATCAACATATTGAGTTGAGTCACACTGTTTTATTTCTATAATGATAGTACCATCATGATATTTTGACAACTTAATCATTTCCATTTCCTATAACAAAAAGCATTTTGAAATGCTGGGCTTTGAAATTCATTCCATCATTGAGAAGAATTAAATATGGGAAACTTCCTATATTTTATTTTTTCAAAAAAGTAATTTCACTCATAGAAAGTTTAAAATAGTTTTTTTTTTTACAAAATTGATGAGCATAAAGGAAAGAAACCATCCATTATCCAATTATCTAAAGATGGTAGTTATTAAATGATGTCATATTTAATCACATTTATATAATATTTGTACCCATAAATATGAAAATAGAAACCAGATTTAATGTTTAATGTCCATTTTATTTACCATGGTGTATGAGTTTCCTTACATCACTAAAATTTTTGTAACATAATTTTGGATGGCTGCTTATCAGCTTGATTTTTCATCTAGTATAGGATGAAACCCTTTGAAGGATTATTTCTCTTGCCTCTTAACAAAATATAAACAATTAGTAATACTTTAAATATCAGTCTTTTGATTGCAACCAGCTCTATTTAATAAACCACTATTAATGGGATGCATATCAGCTCATTACAGGGGTAGTTAACAAGTTATTTGAACCATGTGGCTACATTATAAGTAACCAAGATTAATGAAACAAACAGTTAAATAGCAAAACAACTCTTTTTTTGGAAGATATTATTTATTTATTTTTAGAGAGAGGAAGGGAGAGAGAAAGAGAAGGAGAGGAACATCAATGTATAAAAGAAACTTTGATAGGTTGCCTCTCCCATGCCCCCAACTGGGGACCCAGCCAGCAACCCAGGCACGTGACCTGCCTGGGAATTGAACTGGTGACCATTTGGTTTGTAGACCCGCGCTCAATCCTCTGAACCACACCCGAAATGTGTGCTAAATGCCTAGTTCATGCGGAGCAAGTAGTCTCTCCTCCTACAGTTCTGCTCCTCCAGATCACTCCCCTGCAATTGATATGTACCAAGAGACATTTCTGAAATAAAAGCTGCCAGTAGCTCTATCATCCAAGGGCCCACCAAGATCAAGACTGTCGGTTAGAGGGGAAGACCTGATGGAGTGACCAAACCCGGCCTTCATTATACCTCTTATGTCCCCTCCATACTTCAGTGAAGCTTATCTAAATCAGGCTCTGGCTCAGTTCTTCCAGTTTCCTATTTTTTTTTGCCTCAATAAATTCACAAGTTCCGACTGAATAGGATTATTCGATGTATTCTTTTAATTGGGGGGGTATTATCTACCCCTCTAACATCTTCACTGCAGCTAATCAAGCTATCTGGAAAAGTTCTGTACATCCCTTAAGACCCCCAAACAATTACCACCCCTTCTTGGAAATGTTTTTGTATTTTTTTCTCCACCTTACACACATTACTGTCAGAGGTGAACATCTTCTGCACTCTCCCGCTGCATGGTTCTGTGCATCCCACGGTAAGGTCATCTCTGGCTCAAGGTACCTTATTTGTTGGAACGCCTGGCACCCTCCCTAACCTGAGAGCCTTCAGGCTGGAGGTTGTGGTGCATGCAGCTTTCAAGCATCAGTGTTAATACAGCACAGTGAGCCTCTCTGGCTTTATTTTGTTTTTCTCAGCACTTAGCACTGTTAAGCATAGTATAGTTTTTAGTCTTTTCTTTTCTTTTCTTTTCTTTTCTTTTCTTTTCTTTTCTTTTCTTTTCTTTTCTTTTCTTTTCTTTTCTTTTTTAAATCTGCCGGTCATTTCTTCTAGAATGTAAACTCCCTGAGGATAAGATTTTGTTTCATTGCATTCACGCCATTATTCCTTTTCTAGAAGAACTGCCAACTCAGCACATATTTGGTACTCACTTAAATATTTATTGAATGAAATACCATGTTTGATTAGAAAGTCAGAGGGCACAGAAGTAAAGGTGCAATTATGTGAGCAATTTCTTGGTAAGTTGGGCTGTGTTCCATAAAGTTACACAAAACTTAACCAGTCAGTGGAGCACTGCAGATGCTTTCATGGTGAGCAGGTGGCTTTCCTAGAGTTAGTCTTATCTGGCACAAGTGTTACCAGATTAAAAGGGTTCTTTGCCTGCACACATCAAAGCCTAGTCAAACATAAAAAGGAGGTTTCAGCAAAGAAAGTAAAGGTTTATTTAAGGAAATGACAAAAACCTGGATTCATCCGTGAGTTGCTCACTAAGACGTGGCTCCCTGATGGCCTCCAGGGGATGGGTTATACAGGGGGAAAGTCATTCATCATGGTAAAGTTAAGGTGTGGCCTCTATTAATTGATTGGTGCTATATAGGGAGCAGCTCATCATTGCATCTGGTCCTGATGTCAGCCATGGTGCTGCTCTGTTCTCACAAGGGTGTGGTCCGTGGAGTCATTTTGCTTTCCTGGAACCAAAACATGATGGAGGGAGACCCAGATGTTTTCTCTACTTTGACTCAAGCTCTGTCTTTGTGGTCAATAGACCTAAGACTTTGTTCTTAAGATTATTTGGTGCTAACCAGAGCCTCATTGTCCTGAGGGCTTAATGATTAAGGGGCTGGTCCTGAAAGGGACAGGGAGGTGGGAGAGCCATGATACTCCTAGATTAGACAAGGCCAGTTTGAATCAAAAGGAAAGGAGAAAAGGTAAGATTAAAGGAATGATGTTTCTTTGCAGTTACACCAGCTTCCTAAATGGTTTAAATGTAGAAGACACGTTGTTGATGTTAACTCTCAGTAGCCATCTCAAAATCCTGGCTATTCTCTAAATTTTTCAAGCGAGAAAACTCTGTTCAGAAGCATCGAGAGTACCAGGTGGTTATTCTCAGGTAGCTCTGGAACTGTTGTGCATGTGACTGTCTCCCTGAGACCTGGAGAGATCTCTGCTCCAAGCGTTATCTATGTAGAGCATGTGCAGTGCCATTTGAGAGATCAGGGCTGAAGTATAGAAGCCATTCGTCAGCTTATTTCGATTTATGTGCCTATGGTGCAGCCTGAAATCCCTAAACAGGAATAAATCACTTGCCAAGTTATGTGAAGAGTCCTGTGTAACTTCTCCCAATGACAGCACTTGGAAACCATAGATCATAGCTCACTGCACTCTCCCCCAGGGCAGCACATTTTGCTCATGAATGAATAATATATTTGGAAAGTTATAGTTTTAGAAACTGTCATTGTAAAGTTCCAGTTCTTATGTCCTCAAACTGTAGGCTGCAAATGTACTGATGGAATAGTTGTAATCAGTGAAAGAAAGGGGATGAGAGAATGAGGGAGAAGGAAGAAAGGAAAGAAGGATGGGTGGGAAAGGAGAAAGGAAGATGACCCTCAGCCCCATTGCTGGACATTTCCCTTATCATCCGCACAGTTGTAGAAATGTCAACCCAAAGAGCAAGCTTCAGGATTCCCCATGGAAAAAGCAGTGAGCTCTCTGGCAGCAATCATGTCTGAAGTGGATGAGGCTGTGTAGCCAGAGGAGAAGGAGGCCTGAGTCGGGAGGCTTCCCTCCCCCACTTCGGTTTTTTTCTAGGTTGCAAGAGAATAATTCAAATGAGAGACAAACAATGTAGTGGAAAACAGATAGCAAGTTCGTTTATGAAACACATACAAGCACAAAGCTGCAAGCAGGTACCCGGCTAGTTTAAATGTTCCATGCATAGAGGAAATAAAATTGTTAATGTAACTGAGCAAACCGGAGCTCTGCCATGCGGTGCCTTGACACATGACCCAATGATTAGTGTTGAAGGAAACAGGTTTTATTCACAGGGTTCCAATCTTGAGGGAGCTGAGAGAACCTCTGCTCAGAGTCCTCTTCTCCTGCAAGAACTAGCACATCCCTTGCTCCCCAAAAGGCTATAAGTGAAAACTACGTCCAGAAATTCCTCATATCCTTATCTGTTCTTAAGACAGTCCTGCAAACAGGTCTCCATCCTCTCTGGAAGATGCGCTTGTGGATTTCAGAGCTGCCACCCTCTCCCAGCAGCTCTCTCCCTCAGGATCCGGGGTGCAGTGTTCTGAGCCTCCATGCAGAGGTTAAGAAAACTGTTAACCCATGTTATACTGGGTTATGGTGGGGTCCCGGAGGGCACAGTTCTAAGAGAGTGACTTCTCCGCACATTCTCCAGAGAAGCAAAACTCTACAACTCAACATTCCCGATCACAGCTCAGCTCCCACCATCTCCCATCAGTCCCTGTTCGGTTAGGCAGGCCTCTGCATCTCCATCAGCTCTGCTGCAGTCTTCCCTAGCCTGAACTTCTCTCCCTCCAGACCACGTGGTCCACTTCTGTGTCTTTCTCACTTACTCCAGACCTCTTCTCTTCATGGCGAACTCTTTCTTATACCCTTTCAGCCCACCCGCATTTCAACGCTTGGCCCAGAACTTCCGTTGTGACCTCATATCCCACCCCTCCTGTGATGTGTTAGCGTCCACCATTTTTGCCAGTTCCCCTCTATCCTTCCCCTTCTTTCTGCTTCCATCTTTCTTTAGTCAGGGCACGAGCTCCCTGTGACACAGGGGCATCTGCCTCCCCTGGCTCTGTCAGGAGTCACTATGCTCTGAAAGTCACATATACCTTTTGCCCTGAGCAGAAAGGCACAGCTATTAACTTTCCATTTTCATGCATAGTATCACGAACATCTGTATCGTCCATTCCCCCCCTCCCTCAATCAAGGGTTGTGGGGGATGTGCTCTGCTATTTTCAGGGGACACCCCTTTTGGCACCCCATTACATTAGTAAGTTTATTCTATACACTTGAGGTGAGACTACAAGTGAGTACTTAGCCTATCAAAGTACAGAGACTGTTGGGGGTCAGGGGCTATATACCTTCATCAGCTTTTAGATTTCCCCTCCTTCTCTCCCTTCTAAAGCTTGGGAATAATGGACAGCTACAAAGGCTTTCTTTCTTAGTATAGGTTCTTTGTCTTATTTGGTGAAATGGTTACAGAGGCCTTCTTTCCCCACATAAGCCCCCCTCTTCCTCCTGTGCAAGTCCCACTTGTGATGTTAAGAACACCCCAAAATCTTAGTAAGATTGTTACAGAAGCCCCTTTTTGCAGCGCAGTCTCAAGGTCTCTCCCCTTCTCCTGCGCTATGTTGCTTGTGATGCCTGGGACACTGGGCAATCTTATCAAACCAGGCTCAGGACTGCTGAGTTAATTGGCAAGACATGTCTCTCTTGCTTCTAGTCTCCTGTATTAAGTTCTTTGTTAGATTATAATGGTGAAGGCTGTGCTGTATTTCCCTATTTCCCCTCTGGCTGCTCATCCCTAGCTGCTACCTAACAGTTGCTATCACCGCCAGAGCATATGTGGCTGAAATTTTGCAAGGAATTTTGAATTATTATTCAGCCAGCCCTAGCAGCACCAACCTTCACTTACATCTGTGAGCTCACTTGGACTTTAAACTTAACTGAATCTCAGATTATATCAATCTGGCTGTGATGTTAATAGATGAAACCTATTTGCTGAAATTGTAACTTTTATTACCAAAAATAAGAGGTGACAAAGGGTTTATTTTAGCATGGTGCATCATAAGAAATGCAATTCTACATCCCCACACGTGTACTTCGATAAAAGGCACATCCAGACATAAATCTGTGCAATGATAAATCCACCCTGGTGCCTTTTTCCTCCGTGTGTTTGCACCTCTCTTTTCTTCGTTCTCTTTCTTTCCTGTGACTGTCCTGCCTCCCCATCCATTTTGACATTCCCTCCCCCTTTCTCTCCACCTCCTCTCTTCCTGTGCTCTTTCCATTTTTGTTACACACTTATTTTCTTCATTCTGTTGTTGCCCTTTTGATTAATATCACCTTATATTTCACTTGCACGTTTTCTTCTGGGCACCAGCTATTGAGATCGTTTTTGAAGGGGATGACCATGAGAATATTGCCGGGATCCCCATTGCCCCGAACATACCTCTTAGAGAAGACAGGCCTGCCTATCATTAGAGGAAAAAATATAAGGCAAAAGACAGTGACAATGGTCTGAAATGCTGTAATTACATAAAAGAATAAGGGATCCCTCAACTCCTTTCTTTCTATTAAGCACCTAATTTAAAACCTATAATTCTTCCTTTCTTTCTCTTACCTATAGGGAATTTAAATTATCTTTTCAAATATGAAATGTACCATGACTAAGGAACAGTTTTACATAACAGTCCTTTAATACATAGGCAAATAGCTCTTCATTGTTATTGATATGTTACTAATTAAGCTGGAATAAAAAGAGCACTACACCTACCTAAATAGTGAGTAATGCAGGGAGCTGCAGGAGCTGAGAGTCTTGAAATTAATACAAATACAATTTGTATCTCAGGTTACTCCATCTTTTTAAAAAACCTTTCATGACTTTTTTTTTATATTTTGTACAATGTGATCAGGCCCAGAAGTTGTATGATTCACATAGTGGTTACCGTTCAGTTCTATAGTACATATATAAATATCGAACTTGATTGGGGTCCTTGCATCCAGAGGGGAGATGTGTCCTCTACATTTAATTTAGGGAAAAAAAATGTTTTCCTTACTCTTAGGGGAGACAATTGCAGGTTAAAAAACAAAATGAAACACATCTTCCTTTTTTCTTAAAACATGTCCTGCAGCAAACATAGCTCAGGCCCAGGTTTAGGAAAGAGTTTACATTTGGAAATTATAACAGGAAAGATAAATGGAAGCTCATAGGCAAAATCAGTGAAAAACATCTTTGTTAAATGATAGTCTCAAATCTGCATGAAGTAAGCATGACATTTCTGTGACAAGATGGTAACAGAGGAAGGGAAACTAGTCCAGGAGATTAAAATGCTGTGTCATTTATTTCATTCCCTGAAATAAGGTTAGATTCCTAGATCCAATTCACAGTAGAGATGGGAAGAGGAGGGATCTGTTTTGAGGATATAAAGGTAAATTGTGAGTGGTTTAAACATGACCCATAATATATCTGCTGCTAGAATCAACCCCACACAAAGTTGATGCACTGCCTAAAAAAAAAAAAAAAAACTTTCATGCAATTTTTACCAACACATAGGACAGAGAGCCGAAACCTGCAAAAATACTAGGCTTCACTTTACAAAGAGTGTCCTCATCAAAACAAACTAAGAGGGTACATTTTCCAAACCTCTCCATGAAAAATGTTCTAAGGGAATAAGTGGAGAGAATTCTGTTAGCAAATGGCCCACTGGTAATTCCAAATCTTTGAGGAAGGATTTGACCCTTATTAAAGAACAAAAACTCAGTTGAGTGAATTTGAAGGTCTAGTTGGCTTTATTCAGTGATTCATGAATCAAGCAGTATCCCAACTAGCAAGTAGGGAGATACTCACAAGCTAATCAGTTTAGAAGGCATTTATAGTTGGAAACTTGGCAGGAGGAGACAAAATTATTAGCAAAAGAAAAGAAAGAGGATTGTTTCCATGCAAGATTATCTTCCTTTAGGGAAGGGGGTTGGGGGATTCTTTTCAGGCTGATTGTCTCATCTTCCTTTGGAGGAATGTGAAAGCTCATTGGTACTACCCAGAAAATTCCAGATTGACCAATTAAGAGTACATTCCTGGAGAAGGTTGAAACTAGTTAGGTTAGCTATTAAGTCTAGATTTAGTGTCATAGGCTTTAGCTCAAGTGACTCCACATTTCTCTCTTTTTTTAAAATTATATTTTATTGATTATGCTATTACAGTTGTCCCATTTTTCCCCCTTCATTCCCCTCCACCCTGCACATCCCCTCCCACCCACATTACCCCCTTTAGTTCATGCCCATGTGTCATAAGTTCTTTAGCTTCTACATTTCCCACACTATTCTTGCCCTCCCCCTGTCTATTTTCTACCCACTGTCTGTGCTACTTGTTCTATGTACCTTGTCCCCCTCTCTCCTCTTCCCACTCCCCTATTGCTAACCCTCCATGTGATCTCCATTTTTGTGTTTCTGCTCCTGTTGTAGTGGTTTGCTTAGTTGGCTTTTGTTTTAGGTCTGGTTGTTAATACCTGTGAGTTTGCTGTCTTTTTACTGTTCATATTTTTTATCTTCTTTTTTCTTAGATAAGTCCCTTTAACATTTCATATAATAAGGGCTTGGTGATGATGAACTCCTTTACCTTGACCTTATCGGAGAAGCATTTTATCTTCACTTCCATTCTAAATGACAGCTTTGCTGGATAGAGCAATCTTGGATGTAGATCTTTGATTTTCATGACTTGGAATACCTCTTTCCAGCTCCTTCTTGCCTGTAAGGTCTCTTTTGAGAAATCCGCTGACAGTCTGATGGGAACTCCTTTGTAGGTGACTGTCCCCTTATCCCTTGCTGCTTCTAGAATTCTCTCCTTTATTTTAATCTTGGGTAATGTAATTATAATGTGCCTTGGTGTGTTCCTCCTCGGGTCCAACTTCTTTGGGACTCTCTGAGCTTCCTGGACTTCCTGGAAAACTATTTCCTTTGCCAGATTGGAGAAGTTCTCCTTTATTATTTGTTCAAATAAGTTTTCCGCTGGTTGCTCTTCTTCTTCCCCTTCTGGTACCCCTATAATCCGGATGTTGGGACGTTTAAAGATGTCCTGGAGGTTCCTAAGCCTCTCCTCATTTTATTGAATTCTTGTTTCTTCCTTGTTTTTTTTGTTTGGTTGCTTCTTTCTTCCTTCTGGTCCACTCCATTGTTTTGAGTCCCAGTTTTCCTCCCATCTCTGTTGGTTCCCCATGCATTTTTCTTCATTTCACTTATTGTAGCCTTCATTTTTTCATCTAATTTGTGAGTAAAATCAACCAATTCTGTGAGCATCCTGATCACCAGGGTTTTAAATTGTGCATCTGATAGGTTGGCAATCTCTATGTCACTTAGATAAATTGGCTCCGGGGCTTTGATTTGTTCTCTGGTTTGAGCCATTTTCATTTCTGGGTTTTTGGGGTTTGTTTTGTTTTGTTTTGGTCTAGTCTCGGTTGTTACGTAGTGAGGGGTGGAGCCTTAGGTGTTCCCCAGGGCGGGACAGCCCAGTCGCTGGGTAGTGACGCTGTATGTGGGGGCGGAGTCCAAGAGGAGACACTGGAGCTTGCTGTGCTCACTCTCGGATTCCAGTCCGTTCCACCGCTTCCCCTTTGCCTGGATTATCTGCGCGTGAATGTGGGACCACCCGGTCAGCCAGCCGCCTTGTGCGGCCTCACTGGTTCTGCACAGTTGCCACCCTGTGCCCGGGGTCTGCTAGTCACCGCCTGTGCACCTGGGGGCTGCCAGCTGCTGCTGCCTGCGTGCCTGTCCGCACCTCCGCTTTTTCCTGCTGCGACTCCGCCCCTCTTACCGGTCTGGATGAATGGTAATTGGACTTCCAAACAGTTTAATTTTCTGAGTTCTGGTTGTTTTCTTGTTTCTAAATCTTTGTTGTCCTTAATTTTGGTTGTGAGAGGAGGCACAGTGTGTCTGCCTACGCCTCCATCTTGGCTGGAAGAAGCCATGTTTCTCTCTTTAACACCCTTTTTTAATGCTATTCTCTCTCCCATTCCCATGCTCATTTACTTTTTATGACATCCAGACAAACTAATTTTATTTCCTTTCCTTTCAGAGGTTTAGAGCCATTTATAACTAAGCAACAACTTGACATCTCCACTTGGTTGGCTCATATGGGTCTGTGACTGGGAACCTGTAACTTCTTGGTTAATGGGACAACACTCAACCAACTGAGCCACACCAGCCAGGACCAAATACTAAATAATTTTTAAAAATTACATTTTATTGATGATGCTATAACAGTTGTCCCAGTTTTCCCCCCTTTGCCCCACTCCACCCAGCACCTCCCTCTCCTTCAGGCAATCCCCACACCTTTGTCTATGTCCATGAGTCACGCATATAAGTTCTTTGGCTTTTCCATTTCCTGTACTGTACTTTACATCCCCATGACTATTCTGTAACTACCAATTTATGCTTCTTAATCCCTTCACCTTTTCACCTATTCCCATAGTCTCCCCTCCCATCTGGATGCCACAAAATGATTCTCCGTAACTATGATTCTGGTTTTGTTCTACTTGTTTGCTTAGTTTGTTTTTTAGATTCCTTGTTGATAGATATGTATTTATTACCATTTTATTGCTCATAGTTTTGATCTTTTCTTAAATCCCTTTAACATTTCATATAATAATGGTTTGGTAATGATGAACTTCTTTAACTTTTTCTTTATTTGCCCTTTGGTTCTAAATGATAGCTTTGCTGGATATAGTAATCTTGGATGTAGGTTGCTGCTTTTCATGACTTTGAATTTTCCTTTCCAATACCTTCTAGCCTGCAAAGTTTCTTTTGAGAAATCAGCTGATAGTCTCATGGGAACTCCCTTGTAGGTAACTACCAGCTTTTCTGTTGCTGCTTTTAGGATTCTTTCTTTATCTTTAACCTTTGGCATTTTGATTATGATGTGCCTTGGTGTGGGCCTCTGCATCTGTCTTGTTTGGGATTCTCTGTGCTTCTTAAACTGGTATGTCTATTTCCTTCACTAAATTAGAGAAATTTTCTTTCATTATTTTTTTTCAAATAGATTTATATTTTCTTGCTCTTTTTCTTCTCTTTCTGGTACCCTTATAATGTGATTGATGGTACGCACAAAGTTGTCCCAGAGACTCCTTATACTATCCTTGCTTTTTTGGATTCTTTTTCTTCTTGCCATCCTGGTTAGTTGTTTTTTGCTTTCTTATGTTCCAAATCATTGATTTCATTCTAGACTTCATCCACTCTACTATTAATTCCATGTAAATTGCTCTTTATTTCAATTAATGTAACCTTCATTTCTGATTGGATGTTTTTTATGCTGTTGAGGTATTCAGGAACCCACTAAGTGCCTTGAGCAAACTTATAACCAGTGTTATGAATTCTGCATCTAAAAAATTGCTTATCTCCATTTTGTTTAGTTCTTTTTCCAGAGTTTTGTTCTTTTCTTTCATTTGGGCCATGCTTTTTTGTGTCCTCATTTTAGCAGCCTCTCTGTGTTTGTTTGTATGTATTAGGTAGAGCTGCTGTGACTCCCTCGCTTGGTAGCATGACCTAATGTAGTAAGTGTCCTGCGGGGTCCAGTGCACAGCCTCCCCTATCACCAAGCTGGGGACTCAAGGTGCATATTTCTTGTAGGCTGAGTTTATACTCCTCTTGTTGTTAAGCCTTGATTGTTGTTGGTAGGGCAATAGGGGAGACTTAGCCAGTGACCATAACCTCCACCCTCTGTGGAGGAGCAGCTGTGCGGGGGCCTAGTCCACAGAGCAGGGCTTACTTAAGCAGGGCTCTGGTGCACCCTTAGTTCTGTCTGAGGCCACGTGGCATAAGCTATAAAGAGATCAGACGCTGGCTGCTCTTGTTCTGGGCTTGGAGGTGCCCTAATGAGGGTAGGCTGTTAACCAAGGCCAGCTGCTGCTAGTGCCAGGCCTGCAGCCACTTAGCAAGGCAAGGGGGCTCACTGGGGCTGGCTGTTGCTTATTTGAGAGGATTTAGGAAGATCAAAAGCATGTACCAAGATAAGTCATTTGTATGGAAAAAACACTGTTAACTGCTTGGGTGGGCCATAAGTTGGGGGGGGATAGAGTCTCAGGGAAATTACCAGGGCAGGGCAAACAGTGTGAGTCAGGGTGATGGAGTCTCAGATGTGGTTCCTGCCTGCTATCTCTGTGGCTCTGTTGTGGGGAGGGCTCAGAAGAGGAGCAGTGTCTTCTGCCAGTAGTTCTGTGTTGTGAAAAGCTTTCCCCCATCCCTTGCCCTGGTGCCAGACACTTCAGTGCATCCCCAGATGCTACTGGTGCCTTTCAAGCTGCTGCCTCGGTGCTGGAGCTCAGTGGGAGTGAGTCTGAGTAAGTCCATGTGCAGGCCCTTTTACAGGAGCAGCCTGGGAATCCAACAGTTTCTTCCACTGACTTAATCTCCATGGTTTTTATAGCCAGAAGTCATGGGGACCTATCTTTCTGGCACTGGAACCCTGGGCTGGTGTACCCGCTGAGATGCTGGGACCCCTTGCTCTCAAGATATCCCTCCCAAATTTTGTCTGGTACCCGTGGGTATGGCACCAGCCTGTTCCATGTCTCCTCTTTTCCTTATCTTCACCCCTCCTACCAGTCTGGATGGATGTGGTTTCCTTTTTAATTCTGTTGTTGCAGGACCTCCATTTAACTTAATATCTGTTGGTTCTAGTTTAATTGTAATTTTGA
Source organism: Anoura caudifer (assembly GCA_004027475.1). NCBI lineage: Eukaryota > Metazoa > Chordata > Mammalia > Chiroptera > Phyllostomidae > Anoura > Anoura caudifer. The sequence continues at coordinate 58,400 of PVKU01000971.1, forward strand.
TATGGTTGTGCCAGAAGGTGAGCTGTGGCCACCTAGGGCAGCATCTTGGAGAACCAGCTCTTATATCATTCTTTATTCATTTCAATTTGGAGAAATAACACACTATGGTGGTAGCATCTAAGCTTCCACCGCTACTAGTAATTGGATGCTACTAGTAATTATATTACAGGGCTAAGACTAAAATCTCTGTAGTCTGGTTTCCAGGGTCCAGGCAGGTAGAAATGAGTGAAGCAAGGACAATGTGCCAGGTACAGAAGGTCACCAGGGTGGAAAGCCCCAAGTTCCTAGCAATGGCCAAGACAGGGGAAACAAGCACCTCACCCCCAGGGTAATCCACTACTCCCCAGGTGGCAAACGCAAGGCCTTCGGGCTGAATACAGCCCTCCACCTTGTTTTATCCATCCCAGTACCTTGTTTCTGCCTGGCAGCAGTGCCGAGCACCTTGCCCCTGGTTAAGGAGTAGTTACATTGATATAATCCTAAAATTACATTCGGCCCTTTGAAGGCAAACACCAAGCTGATGTGGTCCCCGGTGAAAATGAGTATGATACCCGCTCGACTACTCCAAATCCTTAAGTATTGATTTCGGCTACTTTCCTCTATCACTGTACTATCACCCTTGTTTTAAGCAGTTTTGCTCTTTCAAGACAACTACTATATCCTCCTAATTTTTCTTTTTACATTCACCTGTATGCCTCTCCCATCTATCCTTCACAAAGCAATCAGAGGCTTACCCAGCTGGTGTAGCTCCGTGGATTGAGCACCAGCCTATAAATCAAAGGGTCGCTGGTTCGATTCCCAGGTAGGGCATACACCTTAGTTGTGGGCCAGGTCCCCAGCGAGGGGCACGTGAGAAGCAACCACACATTGATGTTTCTCTCTTTCTCCCTCCCTTTCCCTCTCTTAAAAATAAACGAAATCTTTAAAAAATAATATTAATCCACAATACTGCTTTACTTAATGGTTTGGGGATAAGCTCACAAATCCATAACGTGGGCACTATGCAGGGGGACCCACTTTGTGTCAACCTGTCCATTTACTTCCCCATTGGCATGCCCCGGCCTCACTCTGCTTTAACTGCCGCAGGGTGTCTGAGTTCCCTAAAGGCATGACGTTGCTTCATGCTTCAGGGCTGTTGTACATGTTGGTATTTCTCAACTAGACAATTTTCCCCAGGTGAAGCTGGTTCTAGATAAAAATATCATCTTCAGGGGCCCCTCCCCTTGCTTCCTGGACTAGACTTGAGCATCCATCTATCTACTCTCAGAGTACACTACAAGACTTTTTAGCACTCTGTCAGAAATACAGTTGTGTGTGAGCTTACCTGTTCAAGTGTCTGTCTACCTCCTGTACCCCGCAAGGTTGTTAGGTTCCATGAACGTACAACCCTTACCTATTTTATGTTTGCTACTCAGTCTCCCTTCTCCAGATGTTCTGAACATACGCTAAACTCTCAATAAATATATGTTAAGGAAAGCGAACTAATAAAGTCATTACATGTGACAAAAGGAGGCAAAACCAGAAATATTGTAGCTGTCCTTCTCTGAGCTCTATGAAAACTAGGTGTTTCCAGCTGAGGTTTATTTAGAGACGTATTTAGGCAGTGAAGATGTGCCCAAAGAATCTGTATTCTGTTGGCTAGGAAACTTAATACGAACTTTTTCTTGAAAACTAATAAATGCAAGTCTAGCGCCAAATGACAGAACTAGAAGAATTTAGTAACGAGTTCAGCGTCCTTTGTTTAAGGGAAAGCTGTCCATGGACTGGGGCACTCTTCCTGAGGAATTTGGGGCAAGGACAACTTTTGGAACAGGCTGCATGGAAACAGGACAGGATTGGTGAGGAGGACAGGGATTTTCTTAGAAGACCAGAAGGTCTCATTTTCTAGGCAGCAATTTATAACCTTTGCCGATCTGACAAAAAACAAACAAACAAACGAGTATAATTTCAATTCATTCATTCATGCCAGATGGCTATCATTGTGTGGGCTGTTGTCATTTTTTTTTTTTAATTTGACAACCTAAGGGGACAGGCATCAGTGCCCCTGACTAAATAGTTACCTATTGCATGTTCTAAAACTTCTCATGGTACAATCGGTTTAAAATCTCTGTTCTAGGATAAATTGAGCAGGTTAATGAGCTAGCAGGTTGTGCTTCGGGGGTGTTAGATTTCTTTGACAGGTGTCTCCCACACATGCTGCCTGAATGAGTTTTCGATTGGTGGCTGGGGCTGGGCCCCTGGGGTGGTCTCCCTCCATGTTGTGTGCCCCAATAGACAAATGAATTTCATCACTAGTAATTATGATAAGAGCTAATATTTTAAGTGATCAGTATTATATTACTTAATATAGGTACTTTTGTAAGCACTTTATATGTATTAACTCCTGTAATCCTCCTTTAACTTAGAGACTATTATTTCCCCAAATTTATGTTGAAGAGATTGTGACCCTTTGAGTTTAAATAAGTTGCTCAAAGTCATATAGCCAATATTGGTGAAGCCAACTCTCAAGCTCAGAATAACTTTTCTAAACAACCTTGCTTTCATCCAGGATACCCATAGTGCAAGGTTTAAGAGTGTGGACTTTGTGCTATTTGATGTGTACCTCTGATAATTTATTAGATGTGTGACCTTAAGGAAGTCATTTAACCTCTCCAAATCTGTTTTCGTATCAATGAAATGGAGATAATAAAAGTATCTGCTTCCAAGTGCAGCATTTAACACGATGCATTTCAATTATTCCATGTTCATTTGCAAGTAGCAGAAACCTAAATTACACTGGCACGAGCAACAGAGGAAAATGTTTGGCTCATGCAACTAAGAAATCCAGTGTAGGATGAACTCCAGGCAAAGTTTCCCCAGGACTCGGGATTTTTCCAACTCGGTTCTTTAGCAGCGCAGCCCAATTTGAAGGCTAGGATGAGAGTGCTTGCCTCCTTGTTTGGGAGAAAGTGTTTTTCCTCCAGTCACCAACTGGGGAAGGAAATTCTGGGATTTATTCTGTTTGGAATAACTTTGGTCAGGGAGCCAAGGAGATGAGATTGCCTGAGACGTGAGCAAAGGTCTGGGCTGCCACTCACAAGGGTGAGAAGAATAGAAGAATGGGGGGTGGGGGGTATTTAATATTCAGAGGTCTCTGCAAAAGCCAAGGCCACCCAAACATTGTGTCTTCAACACAGTGGAATAACGGTGGTTCCCCCAGGGAAATTCCGAATGCTAGTGAGAGAAAATGGTATCAGGTGCACAGCTAATGCATTTTAACTAAGAGCTCTTCTTCTTCTTTTTGTTATTAACATAAATATCTATGTAATGCATAGAGGAGACTGACATTTCTACTTGCACAACTGGTTATGTGTAACAAAGAATCCTTGAGAGAGAGAGAGGTCATCTAGCTGCAAATCCCGAAGTCCCAACACTCAGTCTTGGACTTCTCTGGTATGCGTTTACCAAAATCAGACAGATTTTTAAAAACGGTGTGTAGACTCTAGATATTTCACTTTTTAAAACTAAATTTGACACCTGTGTGATGAAGAGCACTGTTGATATTGGGATGTACGAAGATTATTCTTACTATGGAACTAGGTAAGTGTTCCTAGCAGAAGCAGTTTCCCCTGGAGCCACAATAAACCCTCTTCATCATCACCTCGAGTTTGTACGAAAGATTCTTTTCTCCCAGTTGGATTCAGAAATGTTCCCACACCTGAGAAAGTACCTGTTGAATGGATTGTTAAATTTGCTCAATCATTTAATCAAAGAAGAGTCATTTTTAGTACAACTGTGATGAGAAATCACATATTGAAGTACTGAGAACTTATTCTCAAAGTGCTTAGAGGAGCCAGATGCAGAGTTCTTAATGTCAATGTATTTTACTTAAAGAGGAATGAGTATTGGATCAAGTAAGAGGAGTGGTAAAGTCACATCATAGTGAAGCTTGGAGGATGTTACCCTTGTATAGGAAAAAATGTACTCACCCTCACCTGTATACCTCCTTCCACATCCCGGAAAAATGTCCTGGTATAATTGAGAACCTTCTTCATAAATTTGAAAAACAGTGGTTTTGTAACCAAAGGGCCCAAATTAAAATGCCAACTACACCAAATTCGTGTGACTTCACTTTACCTGGGTTACCCTTGAAACAGCTTCTCCATCTGTAACAGGGAGAAATTAATTAAAAGAATATTTTTTTCCTCCTACAGGTCAGAATTTCAGGTCTTAAATTTTAATTTGAAATAATCTAATTCAGGACTCTCAAGAGAAGTTAGAAGAGGATTTCGTTGAATTTACAACAAAGCTATTTGGCAACAGAAGATTTCTTTGTCTCGTATTCATAATCCATTAGGTTACATGCTTATGCTAAAAGTCCATTAAATTTCCTAGGATAACATCTTGCCACCTTTTTGAAATCGCAAAAAATTCTAAATTTATTCCTTGCATGATGATCTTTCTTTAAAAATAAAAAAGCATCACTCCTTCCTTGCTCATGAAAAATTCACACATCATTTTGGCATGGTTAAAAATATCTCTCTAATGAATCAAAAATGGGAGGGTTTTTCCCCTCAGTTTGGTCTTATCTCATACCAAGTCATAGTGATGAATTTATTTATTTTTCTTTCCTCATTCAGCTAACACGTATTTATAACATATTATGTGTTAGAATCAGTCTGCAGCCTGGACTCATTAAAACTCTACATGTAGATTGTGTGGTGTCTCTTGTGGGGGAGGTCTCTGTGCTTGCTGTAACACAGTTACCTTTTGGTTATGTAAGACAGATTTAGAAGAGAAAATGCTTTCACTTATATACTAAGTTTTCCAGTAAAAGGCAGGCTGAAAAATTGATTTCCATAGCAAGCGCAGACATGTAGACTAAAATGTTTTACCAATAAAATCTACGTTCTCTTTTTAGATGGGTAACTTCAATATGCAGACTGGGAATATGTGCAGACATGCAAGAGAGGATGTTCTTCTGTTCTTTTATCAGAGGATCTATATTGATAGATTGAAATGTATCAGTTTAGAGTAACCAGCAGATGGTGCTTTTAGTAATAAGTTTTTTAGAAGTTTATGTGAATATCCTTTACATAGTTTTTATTCTTTTATAAAACTAACCATAAATAAAACAAGGTGATATTTTTCCATGACATGAAGTAAAATCTGCATTTTTAATTTTAGTTACATGAGTACTCGCAAAGCTGAGTGCAGTTTTTCCAATACTCTCTCAGGCATCTTTCAGATAATAAAATTAAATATCAAAAAGGCTGAAGTTAATATAAGTATTATAACCCACTGATTTAATTAAGTATCATATGTTTATGTAGTTGTAGTAATTTAATTGCCAGCATAAGTTTAATTACAGATAAACTCACACTCATACTGCTTTCGTATACTTTTTCTTTATAGATAGAATGCTTTTAAATATGGAACACCAATAATTTTATATGACCCATATAGGTAAAATTACAATAAAAGTAAGATTCTTGATCTCAAAGAGCAACACCTATATTAGCAACCGCTCTCAGCATGTTTTATTTGGCCTCATTTTTGGCTGTGACCTCCATTTCTCTTATATCAACTTAATTTTACAATATGATGGTTTTCTAGTTGGCCACCTCAATTTCTTTTAGACAGAGATTGATTTCAAATAAATGAATAGCACTAGGTAGTATGAAGTGTTTAATAACATAATAGTAATTTCACACATATTTTTTGCAGAGACATGTTTTCTCTCTTTTGAAAGAAAACGTACTAATTTGATTTTTGTGGAGCAGTTGTGTAAAACCCGTTTGAGTGCATCACACTGTGTAGACTAAACACCTTCACAAAAGCATGAAAAGTCTCATTCTCTTTCCACGGCCAGTGTCTACCTGGTGCAAAATTAACCATGTTGGTGAGACTATTGCCCTACAACTCTTTTTTACCAGCTAAAATTTAGGAAACTGCATTTACTTTTATTATTGTTTTCTGTTTCCTTTTGTCCTTTGTCAGAGTTTCTTAAGGCCATGAGCATTGCTCATTGGATCTCTCATTCTTGACATGAGTGTGAGTAGACCCAGCTGATCTGATATTAGTAAAGAAATGTGAGGGCGGAGTTGCTAGGGTGAAGAGCGTCTGGGAAACTCAGAAAATGGCACAGTAGGAGTGATGGAGGGTAAACGGTGAGCCTAGAGCTACTGGACACATTCACCTGAAAATTCCCGACAGGTAGGGGATTATATTACTACCTTCTGCTTTTCACACTTCCTTAAATCGATGGAAAAGAAATTGTCCTTCTAAGGGTGCAATGCTAGAGGGGGAGCCTCTGACGGTTTTCATAAAAGTCAGTAGAGTAGACAAGCCTGGATTCTGAATCCCTGAATTAAAAGTGTACATGAAATCCTGCCTTTGTGGGTGATTCACACATCTTCCAGGGACAACGAATGTTGATTTTAGTGTAACCAAAGCGTATGTGTTACAATCACTATAAAAAATGTAGGTGTCCTTAGTTTTAAAGCCAACAAGCTGCTGTGCTTATTGTGAATTGTGCTCAAAATATGGTACTGGTTGTGTTTATACTCATATTTGAGGACTTCTCATTACAAAATCAGACCTGTTTCATCTGCTATGTAATCCCCAATCACTTTTTGGCCTTGTTCCTATGAGACACAGAAGAAGGAAACACAAGGAAAAGATGAAAATATTCAAGAACTCTTATTAATTTCTGAGTCAAGTAGAGGGTAGATTTGTAAAAGGGAGAGACTATGAAAGAAGTGTTATTCTAAAAAATTACCTGTTCTAAAGTTATAATTATCATTCCAGTATCAAAGAAAATGGTATACATGCTGCATGAATGAACTGATACTGGCTGTTTTTTTTTTTTTAATTTTTTTTTTAATCCAAATTAGGTAACTATCCTATTTCAAGTCTAAATGATATTAAATAAGGAGATAATTAGATTTGGGATAGATTTCAACTATCCTTGAAAAGGATAGTTATATTTTCCAGGTGTAATTTTAATTTTCAGCTAAAAATAATGTGATCTGCAGTAGTTCTATGGAAGTTTTGGATCTGAGTTTATTTTCCAATGGTGCTTGCAAGTCCATTTCCAAAGTGCATGTTGCATTTGAAGTTCCTGTGTGTCTCCGTATCAGTCATATATAACAGTTTGATAATAAGCCATTCAAGCCAACTAACTTACCATATAAATATGATTTAACTAAAATTGAGTGCTAGAAATGGAAAGCAAAATGTTGATTTGGAGAGTAAAACAAAAATACACTAGTTTCTAGCTTCTGAGAAAATAAAGTCCTTCATATTTATCTTTATTCATATTATCACCAACATAGTTATTTTGATAGTTGTTAGATGAGAGACTGTATTTCAACAGGCAATGAGTAATCAGTGGTTTTAAGCTTTATCTTTGTAGAAAACAGAAATAAACCAATAAGTCGAAATAATTTATTAAAAAAGTTAAGCGAAAATGATTGCCTTTCAGACTCTCAGTAGCCCCTCCTCAGAAGTATAAATGTTCTGGCTGAACTGACTGGTGTTTCACTGATTCTGAGGGACCACTAAATAGCACGATCTAATTTTATGAATACTCTTGACAGCCTAAATGTCTATTAAGCGACAGTCTCACAATTATAAAATATGGTGGGAATTTGCCTGTCATGTTCGCACAGGGGCTGTGCAGATCTCCTCTTTGTTGTTCCAGTTTTAGTGTATGTGCTACAGAAGCCCCGTTGCCCATCAGTAAATGAGTGAATAGACAAGCAGTGTTTACACAATGGAATACTACTCGGCTACAAAAAAGAAGGAAATCTTACCCTTTGTGGTAGCATGGGTAGACCTGCAGTGCAGTGTGCTAAGTGAAATAAGCCAGTCAGAAGAAGAAAAATACAATATGATTTCACTTATATGCGGAATCTAATGAAAAAAATAAATGAATAAGCAAAATAGAAACAGACTTATAGATACGGAAAACAGACTAGCAGCTGTTAAAGGTGAAGGGGGTTGGGAGGGCTGGGTGAAAAAGGTGAAGAGATTAAGAAAAAAACTCATCACAGACAACAATATGGCGATTCTCAAAGGGACAGAGGGGGATGGGGGAAGGTAGAAGAGAGAAAAGGGGAATAAATGCTGGGGAAGGAGACTTGACTTTGGGGGGGGTGAACACACAGTATAATATACAGATGATGTATCATAGAATTGTACCTCTGAACTCTCTATAATTTTACTAGTCAAAGTTACACTAATAAATTCAATTGAAAATATATATACACACAGTAGGAAATATTATATTAATTGAGAGATAACATAATTTGCTATAGATCTATGTAAAGAAGTTAATGAGACTATAGGAATAAAGTCAAAAAGTCTAAAATAAAGCAATAAAGAATGCCTAAAAGGAAGATACCAAGCAATATAGAAATATATAATTTAATTCTTATTAGAAAAAGAATGACCTAAAGAAAATCTTGCTTTTTAACTACAGGATGAATGCCAAAGCTGATTACTTTCATTATTTTCACATATTTTGTGATTACTTATAAAAGGCTGAAAACCACAAAGATAATAATCACAGTTAATGTTTGTATTATATATTTTAGATCACTTACTAGGATCCTTGATATAGAATGTATACATTATGATATACAAATTATTTTAATTTATTTTACCTCACATTTTATCATGAAACTTTTCTCAAATATAAAATGTTCTTCAATGTGGTAAAGTAAATATAAATATAAATATGAGAAAGAATAATTATACAATGATTTATTTAAGTTATCTCATATAATTTGACTTCTTAGGTTGCATCCAATGTTTTATTAATATCAGTGTTGGTTAATATTTACCAATGTCAAAAGAGTTTGATACTTAATGTTAAATTGCCCTCCATAAAGATAATCACAATTTCTATTTCCTCCTCTGGTACAGGAGAATACTTGCTTTGCCCAACAGTTGCCAATTGTGTTGAAACATTTGCAAAAATCTACACAACTATGATTGCTGGCAATTAACATTTCACTGTTTCAACTTACATTTTTTGAAAAGGAAATTACAATTGACATGTAGCAGGTGTTGATTTACATATTATTTTTGTAATTGTCTACTCAAGCCCTTAGACTATCTTATTTGTAACCTTTACTGGGTATTTGCTGTGCACCACTTTTTAAAAACACTTTACATACCTTATCTCCTTTGAACCACCTTGTTTGGGAGGTACTGGAAATTCCTACTTTATAAATCAAAAATTGAAGTTTAACCATATAACTGGTCCCAAGTTATAGAACAAGCCATAAGAATCCAGACTTAATGTGCCTTTGCTTTAAAAAAAATAATAAAAGAAAGAAATCTTGCAGGACAAGATGAGAGACAAAGCTGATTTTATTTACAACTTGGAGTAAGACTCTCATCAAAGGTAGGTTCCTACCATCCCACAGAAACTATCAGGGAGGGTTGCTATCTTCCTTGATGGTTCTCAGATCTTTGTAAATGGCAGCTGGTTTGTGACACTGGAAAGGGGCTTTGGGAAGAGAAAAGATTTGCAATTACATTGCCCTTTGGATTAACTTGTTCCAAAAAAAGGGAAGCTAGGAACTGAGAGTCAGGAAGAAGCATATCAAAAGGTTAGTAAAGCTGAGAACTTTAAGACCTTAGTCACTCACAATTACATTTAATTATTAAAGATGTTAACTCTGTTAGTCATAATCATGACAAATAATTTCCAACAATTATATTTCACCTTGTATTTTCATAAATTTTATAACACTAGCACCTTATAGTCATCATAGAAAATGACAAACAACTGAGTGGATGGAAACCTTTAATTACACCAGTCATGCATATATTATGCAAATGAGTTTATTTTGCTATGATGCTTTTAGTCCATACATGTTTAGTTGGAACTTTTTGCAATTAATGATGCATTTTAAACATTTTTCTTCACAAATAACTATACTCCACCATGTCATTCTAAATTTCTATTTGATTTTATCAATGTTTTATACTTAAAGTGGACCTCTACTATTTCCTGGAGATTTCTTTCAACCTAATAATAAAATGTATACATTGTGTATACTATCCCAGAAAAAAGTATCTGTTTTTCCATAGTAGTAGTAGTGGCACATTGTTATTATCATTATTTTATAGTACATACTATATTTTCTAGGTACTTTGCATTTAATCCTTTCAAGAGCCCTATTTTGATTTATATATTTCTGACAAGAAATTTAATCACAGAGGTATTTAGTTTCTCCCCTAGGGTCACACAGCTAGTAAATGATTTGCAGAATAACTTTTAATTAGTAAGCCTACGGAGCATACAACATATAATGTTAAGTGAAAAAGCTGATTGAAATGCAAAAAAATATGTTAGGATTTCATTCTTAGAAAACTGGTACAAATGTATGATAAATTTATAAAAAGGCTATAAATCAAGATCTGAACGATGTTTACATCTATTAGATAGAATAAATGTTATTTTTTATTTTGTTAATATTTAAGTCTGGTTTGTATTTTTAATATTGTTATATATCTTTATTTTAAAACGTTGCAATTAATATATCTTTGTCCACTGAACATTAAAGCACAGCAAAATAGGAAACAAGCCAACAAAATATGCATAGAATATGAGAAGTCCTATAACACAGAGACCCACTATTATTTTTTTTTTCAGTACTTGAATACTCAAGAAAACTAAATAAATTAAAATCTAGGTGCTATAAACATTATACATAATCTTGATTTAAAACCTGTGCGTGTGTGTGTGTGTGTGAAAATTTGTTTCCTACAACCATCTGCAATGTAGACAATACTGCAAAAAATACTTCTTTAGCTACAGAGGATATATTATACGTTATATTACCAACAATTTAGAGGTGAAAATGAACTTTGATTCAAAATTTAGGCTAGCATTTCCCACTGCAATGTTTTGTTTTGGTTTGTTTTTTTCATCTTAGCATAGACTTTTGTTGTAACGTAACAAGCTTTTGCTCAAAGTGGAGCGTATTGTAATAGCGCATTAATGTATTTCGATTTTGAGGAGAGTATAGTTTCCTAAGGAATTTGAATGTTACTGGCTAGCCTTTTGGGGTCATTGACGTTTAGGGTTATTTATTGTTATTATTCAAAGAAATATGTTGGCACCATTTGTTTCAGGAAGAATACCTGGTCAACAGTATGTGGGATCAACCAAAGGGGAGGAGAGCTAGTGCCACACAGCTAATCAAGAGAGCAGTAGTGAAACAGCAGCGATATGTTCTGGGTCTGTAAAGAAGATGAAGAAGAACGTGGGACAAAAGGGCGTTAGGAATGATGTTCATGGATCCAGATGAAGGAAGAGGCAGACAGGGATATCATGGCAATAGTTCCCAGGATGCTGTTCTGTCATTAAAGGAGGATTGTGATTTAAACAGGCTGACAATCAGTCTCTATGATACGGGTTAGATTTTCCCAGTGAAGGAAGAAAATAAAAGTACCTAAAAATACGACGCCTACTTTTCCTGTAAATGTACTTCTTTTAAACTGTGTTGACTGTAATTTTAGGTGTGCACCATTTTTTTCTCAAGAGCTTTCCTCTTTATTTCCAGAACTGTGGTCAAAAAAGAGGTGCTGGTACTAACTCATGTATATACTCAATCAACATCTATTCGGTGCTCTGCTTTAACATTGTGTGGTTCTAAAAGGGCCATGTTTAATTTTGATTTGGGCTTAGCGTTATTTGAGTTGGTGTTTGTTTACATTTTCTTTTTTCAGAGTAGGCCTCGGTTATTAGATTATGGATTGCCATTTACTAGATAAGATTTCAGAAAAGGACTTAAGGTTTAAATCACATTATAGAAGTGTGTGTGTGTGTGTTTTACGAACACATAGGTAATTATGAAGAGCTGAAATAATAGAAGTATAGGTGTTATAAACTAGAGTGAAATAAATAAGAGGCTATTTATATATTATCTAAAAAAACTATGCAAATTGAGAAAGTTTTTGGCTTCAAACTAGACTTTTCAGTTGAATTCAGAGTAGATAATGAAAGCTATATATACTTACTAAAATTATCTAGAAAATGTCAGCAGTATATAATTTCATTTGCATAACTGTGTTGATAACTTATTGTTGTAACTGAATGGGGTTCAATAAAAGCATTGTTTTTAGCAATTGCCACAATCACAGTCCAGAAGATGTTGAACTACAACATGAGTAAGTGGGTAGGTTGTACATCATCAGAAAGATTTAAGTGACATCTAATTAACACTAAGGAATTATATACTTTTGCAGAGTAGAAAACACTATTGAGTGATAAATGGGAGAAATTCATATTAATAACAGGATGTGGTTATTAAAATAGATTTGAGTCAAACGACTTTTAAAAGCAGCACAAGATGTTTCGCTAACTGGAGTGTCCACGCACAGTGGGGGAGTGGGTTGTGAGTGGAGGTTAATGGAACTCACCAACACTCTCAGATTGAGGGATGATTAAAAGGCATAATGTACTGTGCCTTCTAGCCATTTGTGGGATAATAAACAGAAAAAAATCAGAATCCAATGTCCATTACATAATTGCTTTATTTTCTTTTAGTATGTTAAGGGTAAGGGTAAATCAAAATTTACTTATATTTTTCCTAATAGCTCAGGATTTTCAGTTCAATTTTTAGTCCAGCCTCATTTTCTAACAAGGATGAAATTCACAACAGTCTTGTTTCTTTCAGAGTCTTTTTCTTTATTTTTATTTCTATTTTTATTTTTCAGTCAGTGTTTGGCCTATACCTTGAGATTACAATCAAATGTGTCTCCCCTTCCTAAGTGCTTCTTCATTTCATGCTCAGTCTTCCCAGGGACTTTACAGTGGCGGCCCATTACGGCCTGCAAATAAGCATTGCACTTTCTGCCATTTATTTAACTAATACGTAATGTTTACAGTCTTTGACATGTGCCGTGAGCTATGCTAACCACTTCACAAGTATTTATCCATGTGATGGTCAAAAAAAAAAAAAAGAAAGAAAGAAAAGAAACCTTATGAGGAGGACAAGCAGTAGTGCAATCACTGCGTCTTAATGATGCGCGAAAGGGAAGACTTGGAACTTGCAAAGTTTCCCTTAGCTAGTAAGGAGAGTTAAATCTCAGTTTTTCTGACTCCAGAAATTATGCCCTTTACCTGGATTCTCTGTTTACTTCCACATCAACACGCACCCCTTAGGTGCCCTAAATTAATTCCTTCTGAGTCCCAGATTTCACTTATAATCTTCAAAATGAGCAGAAATGGAAGAGTATTAATCCATACAAAAATGATAGAAAAAAAACTATTTTTAAAAAAAAGGTTCAGGGTTTTAAAGTTCATCAAATTTCTAGCCTACACCCTAATTTGTTAATCTAGGACACTGTTTTACAGGTGTATTTGCATTCAGCTTAGTTTTTGCAAAAGAAAATATTCAGCGCTCTCAAACAATTTGGGGATATTTTGTGACAATATTCACAAACCTCTACTTAATGAAAACAAAACTTTTCAGTCTACTGAAAATAAAAGGTCATACTGAAAGTGAGAACACACGAATTATGGGAAAGATTGAAATATTTCAAATATATTATCACATTCTATTTTTAAGAATAAGTTTTAATTCCAATGACTGGATAAACACAAACTGTACACATACAATATATAAGTAGTCATCGTTGTTATATCCATTGCTGCATTGCTTACTGTTATTAAAAATAGTTAATCAGGGTGATCTGGTACAGGTACATATCAATATATTGGATGTAGTTGTCTGATCCCCTTTCCTGTAGCAGCTGCTGGGCTCTTAGATCCAGAGAAGCCTTTGCTGCCACATCAGACAATAGCTTTGTGACAGATGTTCTGTGTTCAATTGAAAGAGCACAGATGAAAATAACAGCCTTTCCATGCTTGTGAGACCACAGCTGAAAATGAGCAGTTGTCCCCCTTCCAGACAACTGCTATCAAACTCGGAGAACCTTGAAATAATTCGCAGTCTGCCCTGCACTAGGATGAGGCCCACACAGTCCCAAGGCTGGCAAGCTCCACACTATTGAAACGCAAAGCTGGTCCATTTTCCTCTCCTGAAAATTCTGTTGTTAGAACCAATGATTGTACAACTGATGATAAAACCTACCTCAGTGATTTTGCTCATTTTCTATTATAAAGTATTTCTTGTTATGTAAGGAATATATTTTCTTTATGGGTACATTTTTAAAATAACAGCAAAATAGAAGCCATTTATAATCCTATCTAATAGAAATAACCATCTCTAATATTACGGTGTTTATCATTCCCATACGCTCACAAATGCATATACACACAAACACACACACATAATCTTCAGGTAAACAAAAATACAAGCTTACATACAGTTTTATAACTTTCCCTTTGACTTAGTACTACTTAATAAAAATGTTTCTATGTCAACAGAGAGGAGAGAAAAGCTTCCTCTCTTTTCTCCTAATTCTCCTGGAATAATCAAATTGACATGGCCCAGATTAACAGGAGAAAATAACCACATTTAATTATGTATGTATATATAATGCTTTGCTAAAGAATACAGGACCCCAGGACAAATCAGGCAGTTGAGGCTTCTATACCACCTTGTGATAAGCAGAAAGGGGCTTAGTGATTTGGGACTTCAAAAGGCAGGAAGGCAATTCACATGGATCAAATGTTTGGTAAATAAATGTTTGCTGAGCCATCTTTGGCAACGGGATGGACACTGAGAAGTCTTTGATCAAAGAGGCTTATTAGGTTCGTCTCTATCACACACTAGTTCAAATTAAACATAGTTATTTGTGACGCTATTTCCCTTCTTAGAGCAGATCCTCAGCTGAAATTCCTTTAGGCTGTTAGGCAGGAGTTCAAAGGATCCTCCCAAGTCTTGTCTTTATTAAAAATAGCCAGCTTAAAATAATCATTCTTCCAAAAAGGCGTATATTGGGGTGGTAATTCTGCTCCTCCTCACCACTACACATACTTCCACTTTTACCAGGAGTAAGAAACTTTTTCTGTGAAGGGCAAGATAAATATTTTAGACTTTGATGGCCAAGTGACCTCTGTCACAACTACCCAACTTTGACACTGTAGCTGGAAGGAGCCAGGTAGCTAAGCAGGAGTGGCTGTGTTACAATACAACTTTATTTACAAAAGCAGGAAGAATGCCAAAATGGGCCTGCGGCGAAGAGTTGCTCATCTTTGACCTACACTATTATTTTAATACGGGCATAAGTTCGTGTGACATGGGTACATTATGGTTTAGTTAAGCCTTTTGCTCCTATAGGGTATTCCATGGGCTTTCAATCTTTGGTTATTATAAAAATTCCGGTACTGCCAAGGATTGCACAGCAGGCCTTCCTCCCAGGGCATTGACTAGTGTGTCTGGGGGGCAGCTTTCCAGTCAGCTGGGGGCTCTCCCAGCCTCCCTGGCCGTCTAGGTCTCCTTCTCCGCAGAAGGCCTCCGCAGACTTCGGATTCCATCCACAGTGTTTTCTCAAAGAGCCCCATTTCGTAAGAGAGGTTAAATATCAGATAGCCTTTAATGGGTGTGCTATTTTATTATGGTCATTTTGGCACGCTATTTTTCAGGCGTTTAAAAAAAGCTTTACCATTTGGACGGTTATTTTTTTGAAACCGGAGGGCGATTGAATTGAGGCCCACGCTGCCTGTCACTGCTCAGCCAAAAAGCAGAGGAAGGGATTGGATTATAATTGCACGGAAGCTCTATGTGGTTTATTTCTCATGTTTTCACATTTTCTAAATCCTAAGGAAGGGAGGAAGAGGGACCCAGCCATTTGTCATTCTGCCCTTCCTGGAAGACCTGTCCATTTACTTTTTCAGGATATGTTGATATTCTAATGTCATTTAAAGTGCATTATGTGAAATGAACTCAGCTTCTGCCTCTCTGCATTAGAAACGGTGAACAAAGGATCATCATTAAGCAGTTTTATTTCTGCCCCTCATTTCTAACTCACATTGTTCTCTTTAGAACTTTCTAATGAATAGAAATGTTTAGGCTTTGTTTTCCTTTCTTTTATATATGCTTTTATTTGATTTTGCAATTTGATTATCTATGTCAGGAGATTCTGAATTTTAATTGAGATTCTTTTGTGGCTTTGAGTCTATGGTTAGTGTTTCTGTTTGTTTCTGATTCCAGTATTTTTGTTGTTGTTGTTGTTGTTAAAATTGATATATTGTAAAGAGAGTTAAGATGTGCTTAACTAACACCCCAAATGCCCGATATGGCCTCATTCGGGAGAGACAACGATAAAACAAAACAGCTTTATCTGAAACAGAACAGGACTGTTTGTGTGGAACCTTGTCAATGTGGATACATTGCTGTGGTGATCGATGCATGGATGATGGAGGAAAGGTCAGGAGATGTAACGGCACTCACTTCCTCTCTCACATAATGTGGGTTAAGGGACAGTGTCCCAAGATGACGGAACAATAAATGCAGGTTTATGTCTGTTACTTAAAATGGTAAAGATAAACCAAGAAATACCTATCCATAAAATTCCCAAGAGGGAAGGGGTTAGTCAGAGAATATGAACTAAATTCCTCAAATTAAAAGTGCTAGTAAGTTTGTTTCAGGTGGATCCGGCAAGATCACTGGGGAGAGGAGAGGGACTCTGAGGAGGCACCCTGGAGAACCTGGGGTCTCCAGGAAAGGGGGAGGTTAGAAAAAAAACAAAACAAAACTGTAGAGGTGGCAGGCCTGGAACCGCAGCACCATGAGCGGTAGATTTCCACGCCCACGGGCGAAGGGTAAACAGACCAGCATGGCACTGTCGCGTTGCTGCTGCAGCCCAGCAGTGTGATGCATGATGCAGCAGGAGGAAACTTTCACAGTTTGGGCTGGAGAGCTCACAGTGACCCATGTCCTGTAGAGGTTAACACAGCAGCACGAGAAAGCTCTCGAATGGAGCATGCGCCAGGCTAGTGAAATGCTTGGATAGAGGGAAAGTCCTCCCAATTTGCTTCCAGAGTGCATGGAATTTGGGGGCCAAAGATTTCAATGAAGGGCGGGCAGAGTCTTGGACTTTCAATGGCCCCTCACTCGCCTAGTCAGGGGCTGGCTCACAAAAAGCTGAGTCCCATGTGCTGAGCCGCACCCTGGGAACAGGTGCCCGGGCAGTGGTCCATGGGGCACTGCAGCTCCGCCGCACTGCGTGGAAGGTCCCAGACCGCGCCTTCCTCTGTCTGCATCTGAGATCAGCACACAGACGCAAGGATGGACTGCTCGCTGGCCCTGGGGGCTCCAGCAGCTTCAGGTGCTGGGACACACAAAGGGAACCCCTGCATGACCCGCTGCACTGGTCAGCAGCAGCCCTGAGCCCCAACATGAGAAGCTGCAGGGACGCAAGGGCAGCATGGGCCCCACAAGCACACGCTCTAGGAAGGGAGCCTGAAGCCAGAGAGCCGTCCATGCAGCACCCTTGGGCTCTAGAAGAACAGATGAGAATGGAGCTGGATTTCTGGACCCTGCTCTGGTGCTACTGGCAGCTGGGCTCTTTCTGTGTTTTGCAGAAGAGATTGACCTGGAGTCAGGAGCTTCCTGCTCTCCCAAACTGGGCAACGTTTTAATAAAGACCTTTTTCCTTCCCCACTAACTTTTGTTTTATGCTTGTGTTCGGTGACAGATGGCCAAATCCCACTGTGCTCCATAACAAGTTGATACTGTTTGACAGTCAAAATCAAGAAGTTGAGGTAGTAGCCTATTATTGAGGGTTATAGCAGTAACCAACATAATCAATAAAATTTAGGTGAGAGGTTTCATGGACACCTTAAAAGACTAGCACGTGTTTGCACCTGTGGTGCCCAGGATCTAAAGCCCACACCTGGAAACTTGGTGAGACAAAGTAGCATCTTGATTGTGTAGGTGACGGTTTCTCCGGTTCCTGCTGATGGAGGCATCTGGGAGTGGTATGGCCTAGATGACCTTGGAATTGGCCAACAACATACAGGAGTCCCGGAGTATTGATGAAGACAACAAGTACAATAAGAAACAGCAGCAAGAAATCCTGAGCGTGAAGGCCTGGATGAAGGATCACCATTGTTTTAAGTACTGCGTAGCCTCAGCATTGACTCTACTGAAACATGCTGGTGCTTACTAGGTCAGGAGGCAACTTGGAAGTGATGGCTTGATGCTGGGAACAGTGGATGGGGACACAATGATCATTACAGACAGTTGCTTTGCCTGTAGGGGGCCAGCACCTGAGTACAGGCTCAGGCGGATGCATATGAGTCCATGGCTGCATGCACAGAAAACGCCTAATTGGCCACCTTGAAAATGCAATTGGCTGGCACCATAGCTGTCACCCTGGCTGTGGCTGCTGGCTTTCTGGAATTGGTGTTGCTACTCCCGTGTTCAAGCAGCAGTTCCAGGAGCTATCCTTAGCCGTGGAGATTGACCCAAGAAGAACAGTATTAGCAGGAAAAGTGAATTTTGGTGCCTTCAGGACATACCCAAAGGGCCACAAACCTCCCACTGAAGGACCTTCTGAGTACTAGACTTTCCCACTTAATAGAATAAAAGTCTCTTCTACAATGCAAACAACATTATTTCTTAGATGTTTCATATTTTGAGTCTTCTTTGGATCGTAAATTGTTTGAGCTTTTGTGGAACAAATACTGGGGGGAATAAGCTCATTCCTCTAGCTTGCTTACTAATGCAGATAAGAACCACAGCCTATGTCTTTGATTTTTCTGCAAATTAGGGCAGTCGGAGAAGCCCAGCTGGGACAAGGGAGTTTCATCTTAGGTTTAGAAACTCATGGCTAAAAGTTAGAAGACAACCTTGCTAAAGCTACCTGAGACAACAGTAAAAATACATTAGAAGCTATCCATGGACTGATTTCTCAGGTTACTAAGGATAAACTGTTTAATCAAATTAACACATCTTAAACAAGCACTAAGTAGTACTTTTGCCTGAAAGCCAGTCTGAGAAAAATACTCAAGGAACACTTGAAAACCAGTTACCAAAAATCTGATTAGAAGTATTAGGTGTTCTGAAGTGTCCTGAACACTGATATCCTGTAATAAAACTCTTTAAGGAAATTGAAATGGTTCTTGTTGGACTGGAACTAGAAATGAGATAAGGGCATACAGTGTCTTTCAATGTTCATTTAATATTATTATTTACCATCTGGGTCTTTTAAACATAAATTTGTATTGTATTTCATTAACAGTTAAAGAAGCATCCCATTTAATATCAACTGTTTCATTATAATGATTCTTTCTTTTTACTGTTTACCTATGTAGAAGTGAATAAAATGCAAAAATCATGTATGTGTGTATGTGTATATGACAGAAGTGGCGTGTGTGTATATGTATAAACACAAAATTATTAAATTTTAAAAGCAAGTACAAGTCATGAACGTTATATCATACACAAAGAAGTATTTCCAATTTGCTAATAAATTTTAGTAAATAAAATCTGGGATACTAGATGGATAAACAGAATAATAAGAAGCAGAGCTGAGAAGCAAAAAATAGTGATTCGTATTGCAGAGCAAATTTCAGGTTGGTCTCTAACCAATTTATATTTGCTTCTATAAGATTTTAGAGCCCGAAGTAGACTACCAAAATATAGGTAAGCACAACGTAGACTCTATTTCAGAAAAGTATTTGAGATGACAGGTAGTTTTTACATTTACTTTTAAAATGATTAAGAGCATTAGGGATTTCATTTCATCGATTTCATTTCGCTGCTTGGTATTTAATTTTTTTATTTAATTTTTTAAAAATTTTCATCACTTTATAACCTAATGGAGGAATTTAAAAACATTTTTATTTGAATATTGGGGTCACATGTATTGAACTCTTCTCCAAATATAGTTGTTTCTCAGCTTGGAAAGGTAACCACATCACAGAAAATTGCATTATATTTATGCCTAATTGGCCTCAGGTTAACTGCTTTGGGAGGAGAGGAGGAGAAAGATATTAAGGATTTATCAATTGCAAAAGTGGAATAGTCATTTGAATACTAGTGTTATGACATTTGCATATCATTTTGGGGTCTATTTTCTCCCAGTGCCTCAGGTGTAAGTTAATGGAAACCATCAAGTTTAAGGTTCGCAACACAAGGGCAATCAGCAACATCTTAAAGACACAGTAAACTGCAATATATTATAAGGGGATCGCACACCAGCCTGATGTGAGCTCTCGTTTCTGCACCTGTCGTCCATGAGTGAGCTGTCAGAGGCTGCAAGGTGCAAAGGGGCATAAAGTTTGATTTTTGTTGTTAGTTAACATGCCACAAAGGCAATAAATATTAAAATTCTTTTCGAATTATACTTTTGTGTTTTATATATTTTGATAAATTTTGGACAGTAACCCCTTATCAGATGTATTGGTGAAAATGTTCTTCCATTCAGTGGGTTATCTTTTCATTTTGTTGATGGCTTACTTTGCTGTGCAAAAACTTTTTAGTTTATTATAGTCCTATTTGTTTATTTTTTCTTGTGTTTCCCTTGCCTGAGGAGATATATCTGAAAAAAATATTGCCATGAGCAATGTCAAAATATTACTGCCTATGTTTTTTTTTATGATTTTTTGTTTCCCATCCAACATTTAAGTCTTTAATCGATTTTGAATTTTTGCTTGTGTGTGGCATAAGAAGGTGGTCTCATTTCATCTTTCTGCCCATACTTGTCTAGTTTTCCCTACACTGTTCATTGAATGAACTATCTTTAGCCCATGTTTTTGCCTTCTCTGTCAAATACCTAACAAAACCCCCAAACAATCCAATTGAAAAACAATGGGCAAAGGTCCTGAAGAGACACTTCTCCAAAGATACAGATAGCCAATAGACACATGAAAAGATGCTCAAAATCACTAATCATCAGAGAAATGCAAATTAAAATGGCAATAAGATATCACCTGACAGCTGTCAGAATGGCCATCATCAATAAATAAACAAACAACAAGTGCTGGTGAGGATGTGGAGAAAGAGGAACAATTTTGCACCATTGGTGGGAATGCAGAGTGGTGCAGCCACTGTGGAAAGTAGTATGGAGATACTTCAACACATTAAAAATGGAATTGCCTTATGACCTAGCAATTCCACTTATAGGAATTTATCTGAAGAAACCCTAAAACTAATTCAAAAGAATATATGCACACCATGTTCATTGCAGAATTATTTACAGTCACCAAGGCATGGAAGCAGACCAAGTGTCCATGAGTACATGAATGAATTACAAAAAACAAACTGTGGTACATCTACCCAGTGGAATACTATGCAGCAGAAAAAAAGGAATCCCTACCCTTTGCAACAGCACGGATGGAACTGGAAAGCATTATGCTGAGTGAAATAAGCCAGCCAGTGAAAGACAAATACCACATGATTTCACTTATATGTAGAATTTAATAAACAGACTAACTAATAAGAAAAATAGAGACAGATTCAGAGAAGGGGGGAACATCAATGTGAGAGAGAAACATTGATTGGTTGTTTCCCTTACATACCCTGAACAGGGACCAAACCTGTAACCTAGGTGTGTGTCCTGCAGGAATTGAACCTGTGACATTTCCAGGTATAGAACAACACCCCAACCACTGACCCCCACCTGCCAGGACCAAACCTTTTTTTATTTTGAATGTAAGGCATCACACAATAAGTTATCATCACTAACTCTCAAATATTATTATATTTAATAAGTTATCATCACTATCTCTCAAATATTATAGCCATCAAATGGTCAAAAAATATTCTTGACCATTTCATGGATAAAAATACTTCCATTAAAGTAGCCTAGATGATGGACCACTTGCCACCAAACTCTGTACTTCTTCCTTTTTTAATTTTATTTATTTATTTATTTTAATTGTTGTTCTTGTACAGTTTTCTGTCTTTTACTCCCTGGGTTGGGTGTACTTCTTCCTTTTGGATTCAGGAACTTGGAAATCATTCTTATGAGAAACCCTTTCACTCATGTAACAAACTGTTGCTGAGTGTTTACCGTGTGAACGGCACTGAGGGGAGAAGCGTTGAGGGCAGAGCGGTGTGGGCTTCGGGACACTGTCGAGTGAGTGAGTGAGTGAGTGAGTGGGTGTGGAGTCAGAGCCTCACGTAGGGTCCCAGCTCTCGGAGTACGCATGTTCGTTCGAAGTTATCACTTTTCCTTCTTCCCTCTCAAAAGAAGTATGTAGAAACCTTTGTTTTCTTGGAACTATAAATTATAACTGCCTTCTCTGCTAAAATTTCATGGCTTCAGTTAAATCTACTTTAAAATACATACCAATAACTCTGTGATAATTACACTTTATTCCAGAGAAGAAAAGGAGATTTTAAATAGGCAACTGAAACTTTCAGCTCTGTATTTTCCCTGGTAGGATTATAGAGGGGCGGGCAGATAAAGAGCTTTGCAGTCATTCAGGAAAATAAAGCAATTTCTAGGGCCTGAGCAGAGAAACAGTTTACCACACATACCCTACCCTACCCCGTTCCTGGAAGTTTCCTCCTTTTCCGAGTTGTTTCTCCCTATTATACCCCCATCCCTGTCATGAGTAGTGGCTTTCAACTAAAAGCTAAATTATATTAGGACAGACCCTACTCACCCTAATATAATTTCCACACAAGGTGACCTTGTTCCTTCCCTTCCCTAATACCTCCTTAGTAGCAGTTCCCCCAGACCTAGTCAGAGTTGTATGTGCAGACAGTTCACGCAGAAGCACTGCAGAAATCTCAACTGCACCTACCATTGCTAATGCAAGTCCCTTCTGCCGTTAAAAAGAGTTCCCATGGAATACTAAATCATTGTAAGAGTGAACAAATAATTATTGGAAACCCCTCCCCTCCCCCAGAAGGTAGGGACTGTGCTAGACACTGTTAACTACTTATTTCATTTAATCCTCACAATACCAACAGGCATATTTGAACTTCAAACAGTATGTTTTTTTCTTTTTGCATTGGGTCACAGCTGGCTTAGAGACAGTCTTGAGCCCCATTCTTAATACTTTTGAGAGTCATTTGCAAGTAAATCAACTTTTGAATGATCAGGTTCAATTATTAAAAATAAACATAGTTAATATATAATTATTTAAATTTTAAAATAAAATTAGGTTAATCTACTATTTTGTGAAATAAATAAAAAGGGCTAATAAAGATCTTATGATACCACACCGAGTCACAACTGAATAGTATTGTGGCATAATTCTTTATTTTTATGTTAGATTTAAATTTTATTGCTGTAAATTTGGAACTCATTTTTGATTATTTCTGATGGAACTTTTACTGCTCTGATGTGAGCTTGCAGTGATGAGTAGAAAAGCTTGTCATTATGTCTGTCTATTCCTCTGTTGCTCTTTTGATGCATAGAAATAAGCCCATTTCTGCTTAGCTCTCTGTTTCTACCTAGAAAACTTAGAAAAGGAGAAACTATGTCTAAAATAGTTTGTCAGTGATTTCACCTATTCCCATCTCTGGTGAGTCTGCCATTGCTTTTATTTTTCTGAGCTGTTGCTAGGCAATATCTTAACTTTCCTTTATTTCTTGTGATTCCTTAGCTTTTCCATATCGCAGATAAGTTTTGAGTAAAGGTCACAGACACACAATATGCCATTTCTACCCTGAGTTTTAATCTCTCTATGGCCCAAGAATAACCGCATTCAATATGAATGGAGTAGGATACTATTAATTTTCAGTTCTATTAGCAAAAATTCTGCCCTAGAGTTTAAACACAGGAAGAAATATAATTACATGAATGAATAGCCAGCTACCTTCTGCATTTCTTTTGTGTCTCATGGGGCAGAATAAAAGTGACTGCAATTATAATTCAAATCTCAGAGGGATATTAATGTGATAGTGTTAGCAATAGCTTTCTTATTTTTAATAAATTTGTGTTAATAAAAAGAATGGCTCTGGTAATTTGTGCAATCTTACAATTTACGTTAAGTAACTATTTAATATAGTCTATGTAACATAAAAACAAAAAAGTCTTTCTGGGACATATACCAGTCAATGGTAAAACCTCAGGAAATGCCACTTTTATTTATCAAACACTTTTTATAATATTCTATGTTGGTAGTACCTACTTAAGTTATTTTTAGCAAGAAGTGATTTATTTATTTTTTAAATTATTTATTTTTATTTTTATGGAGAGGGGAAGGGAAGGAGAGAGAGAGAAAAACATCAATGTGTTATTGTGTCTTGCACATCCCCTACTGAGGATCTGGCCCACAACCTGGGCATGTGCCCTGATTGGGAATTGAACCAACACCCTTTAGTTTGCAGGCCCATGCTCAATCCACTGAGCTACACCAGCCAGGGCAGAAATGATTTATTTCTTTAGCTATGGTGTTATTATATATCTCAAATTTAATTACTTTATGATATAAAGTCAAAAATTGGAGATTTTCAACACTCGATATTTATAAAGTTTAGAAGCATAAAAATGATCCATTTTCAATTGTAAAATTAAATAGAAAAGCAATCTTAAAATTTCACGAAGTGTCTGTTTCAAAGTATATTGAGAATGTATAAAGTATGTTCTTCTATGATAGGTTTGTGCTGTTATCCTAGACATACTGAAAAGTACAAATAGCTTTAAAAGAGACACTGCATGGCTCTGTATCCTATTTAAATTAAAAAGAGGAAAAATTCATTTATTTAGTGTCATGTAAGGTGCTTTTCCTTTTATTTCAACTGGATTTTCGGTTTTTAACTTAGTTTGTTCTTCTGTTTTTCACTAGGAAGGCACAGAAAGCACAGGTACTGCCAAATGCAAGTTGATGTCCTACTCAAACACATGATGATACTGATGAAAGGCATGGAATGAACATGGGGCTGTGCACATAAATATATGCCTCGGATCTTTTTGTAAGACATAGCAATCAATCAATCAATGAGGATATGCATGCAGATTGCGTGCGCCTGATTCACATGCAGCAGCAGGAGCTCTCAGTTTCTGTGCTCTGCCTTTGTGCTAGCTGCTGTATTAAATGGTACACATGGTTGTTACAATTTATCTTTCACTACAACCCTATGTACTATTTATTATAAACACTATTTTATAAATGAAGATTTGAGCCACTTAGTAAGAAAATTAACCCAAAGATAGTCATCTAGTTTTTGATAAAACTCAGCAACAATCCTAGGTTGTAATACTAAATTATCTTAACACTTGGCTATTTTCCCCCTGCTTTTTATATAAAATATACCTTAGGAATCAGATCAGATTTGAAAATATTTATATTTTTTGCCTAAATATTAACACCAAAGATTAATAAAAGTTTTCTAGCTATGATAGCAGTTCTGATTAAAGAAAATGACTTGTGAATGTTTATTTCAATAAGTTAGATGTAAAGTAACCCCACACTTTCCAGAAGACATTCCTTTCATGTACTCTATTACACTGAGTGTAAACTTTTAAAAATCATAATCTCTTGCACTTGACTGCAATGTGTTGCTATGTTTCCATATATCTGTCAACACGTTTTCTTTGAAAGGTTAAAAATGTGTCTTCTCAATTAGTTAAAATGGATATATTCCTCTAGATCTCTTGGCCTCTTTTAGAGTCTTAGAGTATTTTACAATGGATAATGTGATAGTTTCACTGAGAGACGTTTTCATTACTCCTGCTCTCCACTTCAGAAATAGATGGTAAAAAGTACCAGATATTCTGCTACCATAAGAAAAGGAACCAATTTCCCAGTTCTTCCAGTCATGAGACTGAATTTTGAAGTATAATTATTTACCTCAGGAATCCTCTAGGAATTGTCCTAAAGTTGAAATTGATTGTCTTTCACCACTCATAATGTGATAGTGAAGAAAATGTAGTTGTGAGAATATATATGTAAATATGCACCTATATTTATATGTAATATATATATTTATACACACACATAGTGAGATATGTATATACACATAGTTACATATGTATACACACACACACAACATGGCAAGTAAGAAGAATCTGTGCATCTTTCTTCCCTCTCAACTGCAAACAACCATTAGAGTATCTTATTAAATTTTAATTGCTATTCCTATATTTGTTTTCAAATTTTTACTTTAGCCAAATTGGAAATCTCCCTTTATTTAATTAAAAGGAGAATATTTTTATATATAGTACAAACATTTTTGTATATGTTTTATATAAACAATTATATATGCCATATAATTATATATTGTTGGTGTTTTTCCTCGGCACTAACCAATAATGCATGTTTATCATTATTAGATTAGAATTACAATTATTAGCAAGACAAGATAGTAAATTAAGGTACAAACAACATTCTTTTTTGATGTTGTTGGAAAATGAATACAAATATTGCATTGACTTTATTTATTTTTCCTCTGTAGTGACAGCAGTAGGACACTGCTATCTAATGAAGGCAGAATTAACCAGTTAGCTGTGAATGTCATGAGGTTAAATTATTGAGAGGATCGGCCAGTGCATTCTTAGTGTATGATTTTGGTTTATCAACTATCATAGTGGTTTTTAACTCTGGCTTTGCATAAAAGTTGCTTCTAGAATTTTAAGAAAATGTTCATTCTTGGATTCTGCTATTTGAGGTGGTAATTTGATAAATCAGAGGTGATATTTGGAAGTGATTTAAAAAGTTCCTTTGGTGGTTCTCATATGAAATAAGTTTTTAGAACCATGCACCTATCATAATTAGTTCGCCGTTTTTAATGATAGATCCACATGACACTCTAACTGGTGTTACTTCCAATGACTGGTTAATCCACTTGTTTTTTGATCTTGGACTATTGAAAGGAAGAATTTACTCTCTTCTCCTTGAGTTCCTTATAAATAACATGCTTATCCTTCTTAATTCCCAAGGATTCTGCATATAATTAGAAACTTAAATGATATCACTTATTTTGGGATATCACAAGTCTTGGGAAATGACACAAGAATTAAAAAAAAAGAAGAAGAATCTCACTTTTCTGTGGGTTTGCCTTTGGCACACATGAACTTGTGCCATTGTAAACACAGGCGTTGTCATCTTAGATAATCTGGAGGACCTAGGCTTGATGACCAAGAGCACCAGAAGCACTGACGTAGCAAACTTTTCTTAGTGTTATTAACTTACTTGAAAGTAATATTTTCTGAACCCTGTGATTACAGCAAAAGTCTAAGAAGCCCTGGCAAGACTGCCTTCAGAGATAGCATCTAGAGGCTTCTGAAAAGATTGTAGCCCGGCTTGGTAGAAACCCCTGGGTATAAATAGACCAAAGAATAAACTAGACTTACTTCTTGAGTCTCAGGGTGTAAAAGAGAAAAGAAAACTTTGGCCACCCCATGCATGAGGAGGGTGCCTAAAATCAACCTTCTAAAATCGACCTCCAGTTTGCTCTTTCCTCCCACTCTCACTTTATGGACAAAACTAAGCAGAAGGCTATACTCTCATCAGGTGTAAAATAAAATGCAACAACTATAGGAAAATTTCCGTAAGTCAAATAATCAGTGTCATTACATTTTCATAAACATTTTATAGAACTAAATAGGTCAAACTGTCTATTCTTTTAACTTACTGTGATGTAAAACTCTTATAAAAGAGGATTTTCTTAACAGTAAAAGGCAGAATGGAGCTTTTGCTGTCCCCTTATGACATCCAAAATATTTAAATACAAATGCTATATAGATGCAAAAGAGACATGTAGCAAAGAACAAACTAGAAAACATCTCATGCCAGAATACTGGAGGGGTGTCCTGCATCCCCTAAGGGATCTGTGATGGAGATCGGGGAGTTGGCAGAAAACTCTTCTGTGCGGATTTCAGGCCTCGCTTGATGAAACAAAATGAGGCCTGGAATAGATTCTTCCCTCACAGCTTTCTGATGAAGCCAACCCTGCCTACACCTTGAGCTTAGTTAGACTCTGCCTCCAGAACTGTTAGAAAATAAATTTCTGTGGCTGAAGCCTTGCAGTCTGTGGTATTTTTATGACAGACCTAGCAAATGAATATGATGATATATTAATTTCTCTATATTATTCTTGGAGGAGACATGTACTTGTATCTGCTAACATGGGCTTGAAATTACTGATCAACATAAGAACTCCTAACTCCTTAAATAATGTAGACTTTAAATTTTATAAAAAGTATATCTTAGTAAGAAACATGA
This sequence comes from Anoura caudifer, assembly GCA_004027475.1. NCBI lineage: Eukaryota > Metazoa > Chordata > Mammalia > Chiroptera > Phyllostomidae > Anoura > Anoura caudifer. Next base: position 86,442 of record PVKU01000971.1, read on the forward strand.
TAAGTAATACAAACTTTTCTGATTAAAAAAGGGCTCTCAATGTAAGGAAAAACAATTGTTAAGAAATAACTACTTCTGTAGCTAATGCAATATAATAGGGTACTGTAATATGTCAAAGAAAATAAATCATATTTGCTTTAAATTAAACACTTAAAAAGAATGACCATATCTTCAATTCCAGAAATACTTTATTAAATTTATAACGAGTGACAGTAATATAACCACTATGGCTAGAAGTGGTAGTATTATCATAACTATGTGAAGTTGACTGTACCCTGGAAATAAGATGATATTGATCATCTGGAGTCATTTTATGTTTATAAATGTTTCATGACTATTAAGTAAGTGTACTTTATATTTCCACATTTAAATGTTACTTAAATGGAACACGTGGGTTGAATATAGAAAGTAATTGTATCTGACGAATGTTTTGATTTTTCCAGTTTTAAAATACAGACAGTGGTAAAATATAAACCCTGCATGCATTACCCTCTGCAACTGAGCTCAATTCTTCTCTAGTGTCATTTTGAGTTCCTTGTTGCCATAGTTGTTGCTAAGAAAATGCATTTTCTAAAAGATTTATAAATAATGATTGCAATGTTTTTAGCTCTTTGTAGTGAAATACAATATCCAATGCCTCTGAGAAGAATATAAATTCGAGCACCAGGGAGCCATTCAGGTCACACTTGAGTCTTGTTACAAGTAGGGCAAGAAAAGTGTCTCACTGGAATCCATTAATGTGCACTCTCCTGCCCACTCTGAAGATAAATTCCATGTCGTTAGTGTCTGAAGACATACATAAGACTGTCTTTAAGCTTTGTATCTGCTTTTGTTACTCCAACATTTTGAGAAGCCAAAAAACATTGCATTTATTAGCCCTTCTCTTTTCTAATATTGCTTACCGTCATTATTCTTCAAAATGCTAGATTAAAATATTTAGTTTATATGAACATATTTTGCCAAATGCATGCATTCTTAATATCTTTAAAATTAGGTAAATTATAAATTGTTATTATATCAAAGTATCAAAGATATCTATACTTATACATTGATTTTAATTATGGCTCTTGATATAAGTTGAAAATAAATATTCAAGAGCCATTTCCCTTATCATTTTTTTCTCCAAATATCAGAAATAGTTTGTGAATAATTGATGTTATTCAACATATAGAGCATGCCATCTGAAATAGAAAATGTATCAAAACCCCCCAAATGGAAAATGGACAATGATGATAAAGCAACATGTCTACCACCCAGAAATAAAAAAAAATCCTGCTTTTACACACTCATATATGAACACACACATATATACATGTGTCTGTATGTATATATGTGCATATTATTTGGATATATATTATGTTGTGCTATATGCAAACATAATACTTGGCTAGTCTTGGTTGTGATGTATAGTTACAAACCAGTGTGTTGACACACTTGAGATTTATTTCTTCCTCAACACTATTCAAAAGAAGGGTTTGCTTCCCTTAGACACTCAGGGACACTAGGCTTGCAAGTTTCCACCATTTAACAACATCACCATCCCCTCATGAGGTGTTACGATTCAACATGGCAGGGTAAGAAATCACTAGTGCTGCAGGGTCCCACACCAGCAGTTACATGCTTTGTCCATAGTCCATTAGCCACACTTACTCACATGACCCTGACTAATTGCAAAGGATGGACAAGTGTATTACTCTCACATTGCGAAAAAAAAAAAAAAAAGGAAGGATAAATGGGTGTGAATGAGCACTAGAAAGATCAAACACAATGTTCTTCTGCACAAGTACTCATCTCTTCTTCCTTCTCTTATTCATCTCTGTTTATGCCTCCCAAAAATTCACATGACATGTATAGTCATTTGCCACATAGCGATGCTTCAGTCAAAGATAGGTCCCGTTACACTGACAGTAACCTCTTCCATCCTCTATGTCTGCATCTCTTGTTCCACCACTTTCTCTGGTGCCTGATTTACTCTCATACTGGTTTATAAGGTTAGTGTAGTCGGAGTGTGCCATGTGGCTAAAACCCACAGTGGTTTACGATAATGACCCAGGGATCACTTCACTCACTGTCTCACCCAGAGTAGCTTCCAGTCCTCAAAGTTCCAGTTATGACAAGTGTCCTAGGCGGGTGTATCACTTTTGTCTTTTATACTTTATTTTTACTGTATATTTTCTGTGTTTATACATGTTTAGACACAAAAGTACTAACCATTGTTTTACAGTTACCCCCAGTATTCAGTACAGTCACATGCTGTACAAGTTAGTAGCTTAGGAGCATAGGCTAAGCATGGAGCCTAAGTATGCAGCAGGCTGTGCACCTAGTTTCTGTGCGGAGACTGACTACACAGCAATGAAATGGCCTACGAACACATTCCTCAAAAGTTTCCCTGTCGTTAAGTGACACGTGACTGTATAGTTAACCTAAACATTTCCCTATTTATTTCTTGGCTAGTGGAGAGTATCAATAATAATAATATCAATATTTTATGTTAATATATATATCATCATTTTTGTGATTTTCTGATTTTCTATTATATGGATTTCTGGAAAATTGTTCACTTTATCTTAAACACCACTTTCCCTAGTTTTTCTTTTAATAATTTGAGCCATGTATTGGTCAAAGTGCTTGGTACATAATGTGTCTAATGATGATACAGCTTAAAATTCTCCATTTCTGCTTCTTGTATATATTTTAATTGGCACATACTACATTCTTAACAAATGTTAGCTTTTATTAGTTTTAGCCACAATCATTTACTATCTGGGTCCCATTTTTACCATGCCTTGTGAAAATTCCCAATTTCTCACTTGATAATATTTTTTCTCCTAATTTTCCATTTTGATTCTACTTCCCCAAAGTGTCACATTTTTCTAGATGTTTCTATGAGAATTTGAAGAGGAAAAAAATCAACAAACAAGTTCAATGTAGTCTTAATATGAAATTAAAAATTTTCCTCTGACACAAGATGGTATATTAAAGAGCATACTACACTTAAGGTCATATATGATCAGAATTTAGTTTCCAGTTCTGCTAGTAGCTAGTGATGCATTTTAGAGACATAATCTAATGGAGATGAATGTTTCTTTTACTATTCCCCAAAAATAAAAGAATAGTAAAAGATTTGGATAACCATTATAAAATAGAAAAATGTAGATGACATACCAATAGATAGAGGTTTTTCCTCTTCCCCCAAATTTTACTGTTATCTGAAATCTTGAAGCACACAGAAACCTTACTAAATATTTGTATGTGAATAGTGTTATACTACTTTTAAGCTTTTGATCTTTACTGGAGATTATTTGAGTTGATATCAATGGAAGTAATTAGGCACAGCTATGTGATACAAAAATAAATAATATTTTTATAGTCCCTTAAACTTTGAACTGTATATTTGAATAAAGAAGGTATCAAAAATACACAAGGTAAAATTTTGAGAAATAAATAGTATAAATCAATGTTAAGAGCATTGTTGACTTTTCATTTTCCAACTCTTTTTTTTTTAAAGATTTTATTTATTTATTTTTAGAGAGAAGGAAAAGGAGGGAGAAAGAGAGGAAGAGAAATATCAAGGTATGGTTGCCTCTCAGGCTCCCCTTGCTGGGGAACTGGCCTACAATCCTGGCATTTGCTCTGACTGGGAATCAAACCAGTGACCCTTTGGTTTGTAGGCCAGTCAGTACTCAATCCACTGAGCCACACCAGCCAGGGTTATTTTGAGGGATTTAGATAATAATCCTGGAGCTTGGACTTTGAAAGCAATGGGTGAACACCAGAGATGAATTCAAGCATTCAAGAAATTGTCTCAAATAAATCATGTGAATTTATTGTTATTTATTCAATGAATAACTTTTCTTGAATACATAACAGTTGATGATCGGGAAAGGTATCACCTAATAGTTGCTGCTGATGATGACATCAGTGTTTACATTCATGCAGAATGGGATTTTTACAAGCTCCAGGGTGTATAATGAATCACACAGTCTCAGATCCTCCTTCCAGTCTTGTATATGATTTTATTAATTCTTCACCCACTTTTACTTTACAAATTATTTAAGTTTGCTTACAAAGCATGAAAAAATTAGGCAAAGTCAACAGATAAAGAAGTAAAACTGTTCTTGATTATGATCAGAAAATAATTTAACCAGAGGGTAGGTGGGAGGGGACAATGGCGGGGGGAGAAGGAAGGGTTTTCAGGAACATGTACAAAGGACACATGGACAAAACCAAAGGAGGGAAGGATCAAGCATGGGAAGTGGGATGGCTGGGGTAGAGGGGGTGAGTAGTGGGGGGAATTAGAGACTATTGTACTTGAACAACAATAAAAAAAAGTTTAAAAAGAAAATAATTTCTCTTGGATGTTTTTCATGACTTTTCTCTGAGGGATTAAGAGATGAATTAACCAGAAGTTGAGTGGCTAAGAAAAAGGGTGAAGGAATACTATTTTGAGAAATATGGAAAATGACAAAAGAGATTAATAATGTGTGGTTCTTCATATTAAAGATTAACCTCAGAGTTTTTTAAACATTGAAATGTTTCTGCTTCAAACAGAATTGAATAGACAAAAATCTTATTGTATATTCATTGAATATGAAATTCAATCAGCACATCTACTTTGGAGATACAAATAGGCTAGCCTGAGTCCAAGCACCAAAGTCCAAGTTATCAGTAGTAACCCAGATTGTCCTCCAAACAATTCCTGAAGACAAAAACTTACCTTCCTTGATTCTGCGTGTGTTATTGTTGGCATGAGAAGAAAAATAACAGGTTTTTTTGTCAGTTGTAAACTGCATTATGAAGTGCATAGTTAATATAAATATTAATCAGGGTTATGGTTGTAGATCCCGGGATTATGGTAATTGTGTAGCATATAATGTAAGTATGGATGTTTCAATTTAAGTGTAAATATATAGTTAAGGAAGGGTATAATCACTAAACAAAATGACCATACTCACAGTTTTTGTATTAGTGCCTAAATTAAGACATTATTATGGCAAGAAAAAAGTAAATGGATTAAGAAAGGGAGTAAAAACATGCATAATGCTACCACTCTGTGTAAATTTCTTTCACATCTTGGTGATTCTGGGCAAGATTCCATTCATGCATATAAGTATTGTTTCTTTCTTTTTCTTTTTTTTAATCCTCACCCAAGAATATGTTTATTGATCTTAGTGAGAGGGGAAGTGGGGAAGAGAGAGAGAGAAACACTTATGTGAGACAACCGAACCACCCGGCGAGGGCTATGGTATTGTTTTTCATTAAAAAATACCATTACACTGAAAGAGTCAGAACTTTTTTAAAGAAAAATCGTCAACAATATATCCATAATATATTTATCTATTAGGAGACATCTATTCATTTAAAAAATATTGTAAATGGCAATTAATTTTCAGTTATGTGAGTGAGCAGAAAATTAGTCAATCGTCTCATGTTTTTTCTTTCTAAATGATTAAAGATAAGTAATGTGGTGACACCTGTAACTTAATTTTTGTGACTCTGCCCCAGTGGTGTCCCCTGAGCTGCCACTGGGCAGAAACTCTTGCAACAGTGCTCCTAGCCCCAAGAACACTAGAAAAATGAGAAATAGAACATTTAAGATGAGTTTGAGCAAATCTCAGTATATATTTCTATATAAATACTGTTCCATTTCCTTCTAGAAATTAATGTTTGCAGTGGAAAATTGTGAAGACACAAATTTTGATTTTATATCTATGTCTTTATCATCTATATATGTATATCTATATATCTATGTATCCACCTATATCTGTTTCATCAGCTGTGTGCTTTACAGCTCAAAAACATTGCAATGGTATGTTGATAAATTAGACATTTTACTCTGGAGAATAATTTGTTTTTAAAACCAGTATGTATAAATTTTTTATAGTTGATGAATATTAGCTTTTCATGGCATTCTTTCTCACTTCTGTTTCTTTTATTTGTCATCTTTCCTTTGGAAGCATCAGCTTGTCATGTACTGTTCTCTTTAGCATGTCTATGCTACACTTCCTAATTAATCTATTTTCTTTTTACATTTTTAAAGTTTAATTTAATTTATTTAATTTTAGCATGAGGAAGGGAGGGAGGGAGAAAGAGGGAGAGAAACATCAACATGTGGTAGCCTCTCATGTACCCCCAAACCAGGGACCTGGCCCACAGCCCAGGCATTTCCCCTGATTGAGAATCGAACCAATGACCCTTTGGTTTGCAGCTCAATCCACTGACTTATACCAGCCAGGACTATTTTTAATTTTTTTTTTTAAACAAGCTTCCTTTCCATACCATTTGTCTGTAACATTATTTTTGTTATTTTTCTCTGAATTGTATTTCTATTTTTAACTTTCTTTACTATTTTCTCTTTTTATGTTTTTCTTTTAAATGTAATCCTTTATCTAATTTTTAAATTTGTCTGTTTTCTCCACTTTACGCTCTGCTTCTGATTTATAGGGACAATGCTCTGTAATCATCTATCTGGTATGTCAGTTTTGTGTGTCTTCTTTCTGCATCTTCTATTGGGTCATATTCACAGGTAAGACAGAAGCAGCTTTTATTTTCCTCTTTTTATAAGCATTGGACCAATGTCATTGTAGCATGTTATTTTTGGTTTGTTTTTTACTCATCCTTAAAGGATGACCAGACAACAGATGTTTCTAATGCTTGGAGTGGAATGGGTTGCTCTTTTTGGTACACTTGTTTTTTGGATAAGTTTTATATATAGGGATATATATATATATATTCATATGAAGGGCGAGTAACTATGAAGAGGCCCCTGTTTGTAACAGATATTCCTATAATTCCTCTGTTGTCCTCAGATGGCATCATTCTCCTCCACGCACTTCTTGGTTCTCTGCATTCTGAAACATAGTGAAAGAAGTATAAACAAAGGCCCAGTTAACTCCCTGGCTTTCCCTCACATATTCCCCTTTCTTCTTGCCCGCTGGGAAACTAGACAGGCTTGCCGGTGCAGGGATGCTGCTTTGCCCAACCAGAACTGACTTACCCAATGGTTCAGTGAGGCCTTGTCCTGGGATTGTAGCTATAAACACGTTAGCCTTGATTTTTTTTTTTTCGCTCCCTACTTGTGCGAAGATGGAGTGCCTGAGATAGCATTGGGAAAAAATTAATACGATTAATTTTGAATAGGTTTTTGTTCTGGTAGCGTGTAGCTTCAATTAGTGTCATTTTCCTCTAAAAATATTATGCTTCTCAGATATTCTTTTGCTTGAATTTTTTCTCATTGTCTTAATGAATATTCTTATGAAACCTGGTCTAGGTTAAAATAGGGACTGCTATTGAGATACCAATGTAAAACAGAAGCCCTCCTCTTGGCATCTACTGTTTGCCTTAAAAATATCATTGTGGGGTTTCTACAACGTGACTTTTTTTAACTAGAAGTTTTTTTTTCTCTATATATACTTTTGTTGGTGGGGATTTATGGTAAAGGAAAACTGCCAATTGAGAGAAAAATCATTTGCATTTCTAATGCTAAAATAGCAGATGCTTAAAGGCTAAAGAGTTAGTTAACATTTAGTGTGTTTTTAATCAATGAGTTTAGTTTTTTTCATTTAAATATTTTAGAATTAGATAAAAAGTATAGTTAATGCTAATTTAAATAATAACTAATATTTTTAAGCAATGTCACAAAATGGCTTAGCATGATCTACTAATAATGTAAACTTTGATTACCTTGTATTTTATGTATTTAAAAACACACTTTAATTTTGCTAAATTATTCACTAAGTATAAAGAATAGGGTGTTAACCTCTTCAAAAATCTAGATTTAGTCTAAAAATTCCAGACGGATTTATAAGACTGAAACAATTTCTTGGATAAACTTACCTACAACATTCTTTCAGTTCTATAAATAGTGGGAAACATAAATTTACCATATACAAGATTATAATTTTCTCAAGGTTTATTAGATTATAATGTGTCCATCATCCTCATATAATGTAGTTTTAACCTTTCAGAAACCTGAAGGTAGACATGTGTCTTTACACATAAGAAAAAGTTATTTATATCAAAAATATTTTGTTTTATCATTTTGTCTAGCTGTATAAACTTCTATATTACTTTTTTAAACTTAGGTTTACATTAACTTCAGTACTGCCATCCAGTATGGCTTATTTTATCCTGCATTGTAAAGATAAAGATATATCTAATTAGCAAACATTTATTGCTTGTCCTCTTCTATTTTAGGCTGTCAGGATCTATTTTTAATATTTCTTCTTTTTTGCAGGGTTTCTATAATATTTGCTTACTATAGTATTATAGCCATAATACTATATTTTGCAGTTTCTATGAACCAAATAGAATTTTTAGAAATTTTGTGTTAAGGGTCGAATTAAATTTACATCGATATAACTATTCTCAAAAATCACTTAAACTTAGCAAAAATCACTTAAACTTATCTTCACTTTTTAAGGAGAACTTGTGCTAGAGTGCTCATAGATAGATATTGAGTCTGTTTCTAATGAAAGAAAATAAAAAGGCAGGAAGACACACAAAGCATTATTAGAATAGATACAGTGTTTCAGCCCCATAGGAAACTCTCAGAGGTTTATATCATTTGACCTTTAGTTAAATATTCTAAGCCTGCAGGAATTAAGGCTCTATGGTAGCATTAAGTCTTATGGCTGTTATCTTCATCATCTAAATGCAATCTTTAAACTACTTAAGATTCACCTCTCACTGTTGGACACTTTATTTAATACCTCTGTAATTGCAAAGATGGCTTTGATGAGTGTATTAAAGTTTCCCCAGCTTCTGAGTGAATTGCTTTTTCAGTAATAGATAAGCAGACTTCAAGGACTGTTGAGATTATCAACACGCAGTTTCCTTTGATTTCTTTGTTTTCTAATTTCTTTAAAATTAATCTCTCTCACTACTGTAAAATCATGCAAGCAAGCACTTAGGACAGAATTCCCATTCCTAGCTCCATCATTGTCTTCTAATAAAACCTTGATAAAAGCAAGTCACCTGAAGAATGGAGGGACAGCACCGGAGACCAGGAGACTTGGAATATTGGGATTATTCAAGGATGTGCTTAACACATACCATGTACCTATTCATCTTTTTGGCACGTAGTAAGAGTAAATATGCCATCTTTCCATGTGGAGCTTTAAATATAGTTTTCTTTTTGTTTTTAAACTAATTTCTATATTTAAGACAAAGACATTAGATTGAAAGAGAAAAACTTCACATTTGAAATAAAATGTAATTATCCACTAGTTTAGATAGATTTGAATTCCTAGTATACGTTATTATCTGACTTTAACTAATATTAACAGAATATTGTTCTCTGGAACAACAAGTGCACCGTGAGGATTATCATTAACAGCCCACTGTGTCCCTATTTAATACAGCCACTAGGTGTGTATTAAAGGATGGGTGTACATCCTTTCCGTGCAAAACATACCCAAGGATAGACTTGGGCAGTACCTGTTGTCTATTACACCCTCAATAAGAAGTTAGCTTTGCTTGTTGGACAGAGGTAGGAACACAGTAATACAGTTTCAGTATTCACCTAAGGAATCACATGCCACTATTTTTACATAGGCAGGAGATGGCACAGGGACAAGGTGCCGTATTTAAAAACACACACACACACACAATGTGAATGAAAGTTGCTGGATACGTAACCTGCATTTCATTTCTAGTTATTTTATAAAGCACGGCAGAAGCCAGAGAAGTGACATCGTCTAAGTGGTCAAATTTTCTGTTCACGAACTTTTTCTACGTATGGCTGTTTTTGTCACTTTGTTTGCATGTTTTCTTGAACACATTTACTTAAGTCAGGGCTTCTACCTCACCATTTGCATGTACTTGTGCACAATGGAAGGACTGAAGCTGTCAGGATGTAATTCACATCATTTCTGTCATGCTCTTCTTTTGTTCTAGTGAGGATTTAGCAGTTGAAACAGCTGCAATTTGACAGCCCTATTACCTAAGTCACAAATCAGATCAGCCTTTCTTTTATTACCAAAGTTGAGCTGCCTCAGAAGATGATACATGAAATTTCCTATTTTACCCTTAATAATTTTAAATTTACCTTTATCATGTGTTTAAAAAGTAAACTGATATTGCATTCATGGGGGCTCCCAAGCATAAGGAAGTACTAGTGTTGCTCAAATGGTGACAGATGAAAGCTCCAGTTAAGAAACGGATCTAGAATGGAAAATGGTGTAGCTGTAATGGAAAAGAGCATAGAGATTCCCTAAAAATTAAAAGCGGAACTACCATATGATTCAGCAATTCCACTTCTGGGTGTTTATCCAAAAAGAACTGAAATAGGATCTTGAACGGTTACTTGTGCTCACATGTTCATTGAATCCTTATTCACTACAGCTAAGAGGTAAAAACTACCTAAGTGTCCGTCTATGGCTAAACGGATGAAGAAAATGTGGTTCATGTATACAGTGGAGTGTTATTCAGCCATGAAGAAAGGTATCTCGCCAACAACATGACTAAAATTAAGGACATTATGCTAAGTGAAATAAGTCAAGACAGGTAAACAAATACTACATGATCTCACTTATATGTAGAATCTCTACAAAAACAAATTTATACAAACAGAGTAGATTAGTGGTTGGGTATGGGAAATCAGATATTGGTCAGAGGGTACAAATTTCCCCAAATAAGGGAAATAAGTCCTGGGAATCAAATGTACAACATGGTGACTATAGTTAACAATACTGTGTTATATACTAGAAAGTATCTGAGATTAAATTTTAATGTTCTCACCATAACAAAAATAACAAAATATAAAGGTAACTGCATATGATAAAGGATGTGTTAACTAACCTTATTATGGTTATATATAAAATCATCACATTATACACCTTAAATTTAAGAATTATATTTCAATAAACCTGGAAAAACAAAACTAACTTAAAAAGAACATGTGGCATATACATAAAATGGAATATTAATCAGCATAAAATAGAAAATTCTGTCATATTGTGCGGCATGGATGAAACTTGAGGAAATTATGCTAAGTAAATCAGCCAGTCTCAGAAGGACAAATACTGCCCACACATTCCATTTATGTGTGGTATCTAACATAGTCATGCCCCAGAAACAGAGAGTGGGATGGTGCTATCTGGGGACTGGGGAGAAGGGGTGAGGGATTGGGGAGTTGCTTCAGACACACGGGGAAAAAAGTTCTAGAGATCTGCTGTAGGACATTGCACCCACACTTAACACTTCTGCACTGTACTCTCAAACTAAGAAGGTAGATTTCACGCTTCACGATAAGAAGAGAGGGATGAAGGAATGGCAAACTCAATACAGAAGCTCAGCTACTTGCTAACTTTCTCACTGAAAGCACTTTTCTATTGAAATATTTAAACTTTTTAAAAAATCTAGAAATTGTAAACTCTGGGAACACTGTGATGATCTCCAGAAATCATGGACAGCGGGAGGTTTTGGGACCTTGAGGAATACCTGTGCCAGACTGTGAGCTGCTTGTAGACTTTCACGATTACTATATCACAGGAAGCACTAAGCCGCGGTTTCTGGATGAGACAGTATACAGGACACCGGGACATCGGGCAAACATTAGCCAAATGAGACTCATCAATTTCAGATGGAATTCTTGAACCCATTATAATGGAAATTATTAGTGAGTACCTGAAAGGAGATACACATACCAATCAGCTTCAATACGGGTTCACACAAACTAAGTCATGTCAGACTAATTCAATTTCTCCTTCTAATAAGGTTAGTAGCTTAATAGATCAGGGAATATTAGAGACACTGCAGACAGGGTCTGAAGTTCAGCCAGCTATTTGACAAGTCCTTTGATGTTTTTCTCCTTGGCAAGATAATTAAAATAAGCTTGATTTAGAAGAAATTTCTGCTTGAAGAAAAGTTATAGCAACATGTAAATTATTTTAAAATATTAAGCTAAAGATAATTATTTATAACTATTTGTTTGTTAGCCACCACTATGTGATTTACATGCAGGATCTAACTTTGTTAACCCTTAATAATCTTTCAAATGTTACAAGCATTCTTCAAGTCAGAAAACCGAGGGAAAGGGAAGGGAAGTACTTTGTATACAGTCACGTACACCGGAAAGACTGCTGATTTGATTCCTAGTCAGAGCACATACCTAAGTCATGGGTTCCATTCCTGGTTGGACAAACAACCGATTGATCTCTCCTACTCTCTCACTCCCTCCCTCTCTCTCTCCCCCACTCCCTTCATCTCTCTCTAAAATCGATACACAAGTCCTCATGTGCACTTTGACCCTTTTGGTTAGTATGATCTCTAAACCATGCATCGCATGCTACATAATTTCTCAGTGTTACAGAGGATTAAAACAAACACAGAAAGGATACATTAATCAATTTTGGAATAACCTATATCTGAAATATTAGTAAATATTCTGGATTGTATAGTTTACATTAGAGTTTGCCCTCCTGAATTAGTTTTCTATGGCTACTGTAACAAATCCCTATAAACTTAATGGCTTAAAACAACAAAAACTTACAGTTCTGTAGGCTTGAAGTCCAACATGGCCTCTGTGGGCTACATCACTTCTGACGGCTCTGAGAAAGAGTCTGTCTACTTACCTTCTCTAGCTTCTATCGGAGCTCGTACTCCTTGGCTTGTGGCTCCATTCCATCTCCCTGGGCCTCTCTTCTGTAGCTACATCTTCCTCTGATTCTCTCCCTCTCTGCCCCTGTACCACACTTATGATTATCAAATCGAGTTCACCCAAACAGCTAGGCTAACCTCCCTCGATTAATGTCAGCTGGTTACCAACCTTCATTCTATCTGCAGACTCAATTCCTGTTGCCTTGTAACGACCTAGCATATTCATAAACCTAGCATGTCCTCTGGAGGTTAGGCTATCAATATCTTTGGGTGGGCCGCTGTTCTGTCCACCGCATTCCCTGTAATTCATTTCCTGCATTGTAGCATAGTGAAGTTTCTAAGGCACGTATGTATCTAGGTTTGCCATTTGATAAACATCGCTTCTTTTTCTCTCCCGTACCTACTTGCATGGACTTTCCAGAGAAATTTCTACTTCAATATCTCCTACTTAAAACCTGGCCTTCTTTCTTTATTACCTTATAGGTAACAGTGCACTAATTTCATGGCTTATAAGATCCATAATAGTGTGGAAGTTGACAACTGTTGAAGCTGGGTGATGGATATAGGAGGATATATGAATGAATTGTGTGTGTGTATATATATATGCATATATATGTATCTATATAACATTAGTTAACTTTTTAATAGTTTTTTAATTTTAAATAACAAAAATTTAGAAATATCCTTGTGAGTTTTATTATATTATATAAAAGGTGTATCATGAGAGCAATCTAAAGTTAATGCAATAAATATTAAAATAATAGAACTGCAATACACATATATAGGACAAGAAAGAAAGTGTTTCACAGCATTATAATGAGTAAACAATTGATTTATGGTATCCACTTTTGAGTACTTCAATTGAAAGAAATGTAGACAAACTGGAACATAGTCATAGGAGAGCAGCTAAAATGATGCATGAATAGCATTCCTCTTAAACTTGGTTGAAGAAATAATATTCAGCTCTGCAAATAAAAAATGCTGGAAAATGTTATCAAGTACATAAAGAATTGTTATGGTAACAAAAGAAAATAACTAGGTTTAGTTCCCTGGCTCCTGATAGGACCACTATTCAGCAGGTCCATGGGGAGAGTTTTTCGTATCTACAGTAACTTGAGTTATACAAAGATGAAAAAGCTGTCTTGAATGACAGTGAGGTGGATGTCTCCATGAATAGGATCCAAACAATAACTTGTGTGTTGAACTTCAAATTCTTGAAGTTTCTTCTACCCTAGACTGAGAATTTGGTAATGGATGAAACTTTGACCCCTTTGGTTAGTATGATCTCCAAACCATGCATCACATACTACATAATTTCTCAGTGTCACAGTCACCATTGGCTATTATAGTTACTCTGAAGTGGTTGGACCATACGAGAGAAGTCTCATTCTTTGAAACAACTTACAAAGGGCATCCTATATATCTTACCTGATGGAGGGTGGTGAGATTCACTGCTGCAGGTAATGAAATACCAAGCCCGTAGGGTGGTTATGGGAGGAAAATCAATACTTGCCAAATAATATTGAGCCAGAAATTGGTGGAATCCATCTGGGTTACTTTGTAACCCGACCTCTACACACAGGCGAAGTAAGGTATTTTGGGCCTGATATCTATATGCCCTACACATACCTGGGTCCTTCCTCCTCAGCTATATTAGGACAACTGTCTCCTTGTCCCTCTCTCAAAATGCCCCAAAACTCATGTTTTTGCCTTTGAACTTTTCTTTTTAAAATTTTAAAAATCTTTTTTCTATTTTTCCATTATCATTTAGTCCCCTTATACCACCCTCCAACCAGCAATCACCACACTACTGTCCATGAGTCCATTTTCTTTCTTGCTCAATCCCTCTCCCCCTCCCCCGACTAGCTGTCATCTGCTCTCCATCTATGAGTCTGTCTCCATTTTACTTTTAGTTCAGTTTGTTCATTACATTCCACACATGACTGAGTATGGATGGACCTGGAGAACATTATGCTAAGTGAAATAAGCCAGTCAGAGAAAGACAAGTACCATGGGATTGCACTTGTTTTTCCCTTTATTTTTACAGATGTCTCTGTTCCACCCCCTCATCTCTGCCTGACTCCACCCAGCCTCCACCCTCCCCTTCCCTCTGGCCATCACCACACTTGTCTGTCTATGAGCTAATCATTGACCTTTCTTGCTCACTCTTTTCCTATAAGTTTATGCAGTTTGGGGAAAACCTCTTTTTAAGTAACATTTAGTGCTCTACCATCATTATTTTCCAGACAGTCTCAGTCTCATCCATTGCTATCAGATGCCTGATGATCAAAAAACAGATTTTGGTCATGTCAATCAATTATGCGCAGACACACATACTAAAATTTTCAGCTCTTTCCAGCTGTCATAGGACAGTGTTACATACAAAAAAGATGTTTTCAACTTATTAATTGGTGTAAACTCCTCATTTGTGAACAGATTTCATATATTTTTAAATGTTTCACAGCTATAATCTCTTTTGATCATTACAAGAACTGTTAAAAAAGAAAGATATCACGAGGGAACGAAGACCCAATGTCTTTGCCCAGGGCAACATTGCTGGTTCAAGGTCACAGGGCTTTGGAGGTGCTACCTCTATCCCGTACCGATCTCATGAGACAGGAGGAGAGCCAGGCTTTGAACCTTGGACTTCTATTTATTAGTTCAGTGCTCTTTTCACTATGCTATGTGACCTTTCCAAGTAAAATGCCACATTTTTTCAAACATGGCAATTAGCTTTCAGTGTGACTTTGAGGCAGTGATTCTTGTAAGAAAGTCGAGAGGGAGATGGAGGCATAGTGAGAGGGAGTGAGGAAAGAGAGAGACACACAGAGACACAGAGACACAGAAAGACACAGAGAAAGAGAATTAAAAATCCCAAGCAAAAAAACCCAGTTAACCCCAGCAAATAAATTTGATTTATTTTTCTTATGGACCTAATTAGTGTTGGAATTAATCTGACATGGATAGCTACAGTTTTCTCATCTTTAATTTGCCATATAGAGCAACTTTAAAAAGTACTCAGTGACATTTTAGAGTAAATATGACAAGCAAATGTAAATGTAATTACACAAGTCATATACGGTATGAGTCATTTGTAAAGTTCACTACGAATGAGTTATACTGCACAGAATCCACTTGTCACTTAAGAAAATGAGATCATCTGCTTGCACATATGAAGGGAGAAATTTAACAGTGCATTAACTCAGTCCAAGCCAGGAAATGTGCCAATCGATAATGGCTTGGGTTACAATAAGGTAACGATGAGGATATTTCCTATTTACCTCTTTCTTGATGAATGCTGATAGAGAAACGAAAGGGAAATCTGAAGAATATGTGTATAACCTCAACAATGTGTGAGTTTGAGAGGTCATGTGAATAAAAGACAGGTGGGTATCTCTTTTGTTTAAACTCTTTATTATTTCATGTCTCCAAACTATAAATTTTCATAATACACAAGTTCTAATTTTCTGTGAGATACCATGCAATTAGCCCCCCAAATTTTTTTCTTTGTCATATATTTGGCCGGATCATAAAGAGAAGAAATTATTTTCATTGCAAGGGGTAATAATGGCTAAAAATAGTGAAGTATAATTTTTTTTAGAAAATATGCTATGTGTGCCACTGTTGCTGTCTGTAATTGGCTTTCAATGTAAGTTTTTCCACAATGTGAAAGAAATGAGGTGTGTTCTACATTATAGAAAATTATTTCAAAATGAACATTTTGGATCATTCCTTCTATCCTGACATGTGCTCTGTTGTTCTAAGTCACTGGCCTTCCATATTCTGTTTCAAAGAATGAAGATACAAAATCACAGAATACTGGTGAAGGATATAAGGCTGTTATTTCGAGGACAAAGCCATTGTACTAAGATGCTCACTCACAACTTGCTGTCTTTCCCTGAACTTTAAATATGGCCTCCTGTTCTTATTTTTGCTTGGCACTACTGAGTTTCTTCTTATCCTTTATCAGAGAGAGTTCTCGTATCTCTTCGCTCCTGGAACTCAAGGTTCTTTCAACCCCGCACACTGCTTCTTGCTTGTAAGCTTTTTCCATTCATAAGTTACTCCAGCAGCAATTTACTACTGCAAAGTAAAATATGTGTAGTATATATACATATATAAAATTTAAAACATTTAATTCTACAGTAGTTTTATGTTTACATATACTTCCTATGGCAGGATTCCTTCCTTCCTCCCCCCATTCCTTTTTATTCCATTTCCTCCACCTTCTTTCTTTTCTTTCTATTATTCTCTCTCTCTCTCTCTCTCTTGCCTCCCTAGCCTTTAGTACGCTACATATTTTTACAGTATAATTTGTTAAGACTTTGAAATAGCCAGTATGGGAGAATTTTGGACCCCCTCAAAACAAAAAAAAAAAAAAACAGCCACTAACCAATTTTTAATGATTAGATTAATAATTTAATGATAAGGGTAGAGAATAACTTCAAGCTCTTTTACATAACAGACTTAACTCTGGAAGCACTAACTGAGGATAGGTTCATTTTTTTTTCCTTTACTTTGGTTGTTTTGCTTGTACCCCTTATATTTAAGTTAACTCTTCTTAACTCATTGACTTTTGTGTTTCCCGTTTTACTCCCAGTTGTTGAAAATCAGTTCTCTCATAAAGTCTTATTAGGAAGAAGATGATCATCTGAAGAGTAGGGAACTGCAGTGAAAGCTTATCCTAAAAGTGGGAAGCATATGAGCAGTGTTTCCCCAGGAAAAACCTCTAAAAAATCTCTCATTATCATGTCTCTCTCTCTCTCTACATATATATGTATATATAGATTATATATATTATATATGATATAATATATAATGTACTACATAGATTATATATCCTAGGTATATAGATTATATGTAATATAATACAATATATAGATTATGTAATATAATGTATATAGATTATATGTAACATATAGTCTATATATAATATCTGTATATATGTATAGGTGTGTGTGTGTGTGTATAATCTATCTCTTTGATTTCATGTCACATTAATCTTAAGAGTCCATGAACTTTCTAATGCATGCATTTCATAGCAGCTTACAAGCTAGGAACTGGAACTCAGGTTGAGTAAAGGTGAACACAGGTGCTGTCCTGCTCTGGGAGGTTTTGCACTGCATTCATAGATGCCTAGAGACTTAACTTCTCTTATAGATCTGCTGGAAGCCAGGCAAGAAGATACAATAGTTTTAAAAGTCCTGCTACTATTTATATAACAGTTAGCCTCTTGAATCAATTTGCATAGTACTAATTTTATTTTGGGGGCATTTTTGCACAATAACATATCATACAGAACAACTTTGTCTGATTACTGGTTATATTTTTAAATTACATTCAGGAATATTTTCTGAGTTTCTATTGATCACATCAGGCTACATTTGGTTTTAGTAGGAATGGGCAAGCCTTTATTCACCACCGGTTATGAAAGAGACTGATCAATGCCTTGGAGAGAGGAGAGAATCAAAACATTGTAAAATGCCAACCACATCTTACAGGTTTTATAATCTAGCTGAAAGTCATAAAGAAATCCCTGCGGGAGCAAATAACAATGCAAATGAGTGTAGGTGGGCACTGAATGTGTGGTGCAGGGAAGTGCTGTGGAAGTTTTAAGGGGAGAGATCATTTACAAGCAGTCAGAGTGGCTTATGCATGTGCATCAAGACAGGTTTAAATGGTCCATAGCAACCATTTTCCCTCCTCCCCTCCCCTCCCTTGACTTTCTCTTGTTTGTTCTTTCCCTATCTTCTTCTTTCTTTTCAGACTTAAACTTCGGCTTTTGGACAGTATGTGATTTCCATCACTGTTAGGATTCCAATGTTCTTGCACATTCATGCCCACCTTTGTGTCCTCAGGGACCCTCATGGAGACTGACATGTGCAATGTCACCCATGGTCAAGTGAAGGGAGCCCATCTGTGCACGGTGTGGGCCACAAGCCCTTGTTTCCTTTCCAGCTGCACACTCAGTCCAGATGTTTAGGCTTTGAAATTTTAAGAAAGAGGGAAGGACCTAATGCCAGTTATTTTTTGTTGTTTGTGTGTCACTTTATGTTCATTTCAATAATTACATATGCAGGGTTTTAGTGGTTGTTGTGAATGGGCCATCCATTTAATATAATAGTAATAACAAGTTTTGAGGGGTCAAAACTTTTTTACACTTTGTAATTTGGATATGTTAGTGTTATTTGGAAATTACTGATTGAACACCTAAATTTTAGTCTTTGTGCACACTAGGGAAAAAAAGCCACAGAGGTATAAAATATGTCCAATACCAAATTGGAATCATTTTGTTGTTTCTTCAAAAAAATTACATCTGTAAAAAATATGGGTAGTTAGGTGAGCAGATTTATCATCCAAACACCACCACCTTTATTTCACCCATGGTTTCACCATGGTCCTCTGCAGTCTGAGATATTTTTTCCAAATGTACAGATACAGCAGGTATCCAAGGCCACACTTAAAAATCACCAGATGGCTCTGGCTGGTGTGGATCAGTTGTTTGGAGCCTCTTCTTATAATCAAAAGGTTGTAGGTTTGATTCCTGGTCAGGGCATACGCCTAGGTTGTGGGTTCAATCCCAGGTACCAGGCAGATACAATCCCCAGTTAGGACGCAAGTGGTCCCTGGTTTGGGTGGGAGGTAATCATCAATGCTTCTCTCTTTTATGGACGTTTCTCTCTCTCTCCCTTCCTCTAGCCACTCCTCTCTCTCTAAAATCAATGGAAAATAAAAATGTCCTTGGAATGAGGATAAAAAAATAAAAATCACATCACCGAATGAACATTAAAACCCATGGGTCCCATCTCATCTAGAAGCTCATTAACCTTTTTGTGATGGATTGTTTGGTCTCTTAATATTTAGAATGGGCAACAGAAAAATCTCCTGCTTGATTGCCAAAAAGCTTAACATATTGCGTGTGTGTTTGTATTCACACATAAAAGAGGAAGAAAGAGAAAGCAAAGAAGAACAAAAGTATGAGGGCTTTGAAAATATAAAATTTAGGATTATTTTCCCAGAGTGAATATAAATGCTGCCAGAATAATCAAATTAATGACTCTAAACATTATTAACCTCTAATTTTAGGAGAGACTCAAAAACATTGTTTGTGAGGGTCATTTCCTGAGAATTCTCTTATTACTAAAATAAGTAAGAAATAGGCATCTTGGATTTACCACATCAGTAAGGAGGGAAAGAAAAAAAAAAAAACACTGGTTATAGGACATTAAGATATAAAACTGGTCATATATTTTGTAAAATAAATATACGATAAATATGTAATCAGCAGTTTAAAAATCTCACAAGTTATCTCTATTTCTAAGTACCTGGAAATGCCAAAAGCAAAACAGAAAACCACGAAAAAATGTTTAAATTCTACTGGTTCTTTTACATACTGGCCATGTTATTTTGTTTCTAAAAAGAAAGTAGAAAGTTAGAACAGAGAATTTTGCTTGTAACAATTTAAACAATTTTAAACCTTAAATCTAACTTCCTGAAATTTCTTAATTTATTTCAAGTTATAGTCTTCTTAAATAACAACTCCCACATAAAATCTAACTAAAACCCTGGGATATTTATTGTGTGTGTGTGTGTGTGTGTGTGTGTGTGTGTGTGCCTTTGTGAAGGTGTTGTCTCTATGAGATTGAGCATTAGCTTATATTCTTCTTTCAGATAATTACATATCAAAATAAGGATCAGATTTAGTGATACAATTTTTGCCATAGTGGTTGTACACTGTGGGAATAAGTGACATGGGGTAGAGGTCTGTTTTCCTCAGACTGCTTGTTCATGGCATAAGAGATCTAAAAAGTTTAAAATAAAACAGATGCTTTGAAAATTATCAGGCTTGTGTTTAGTTTATGCAGTTTTCCCATTAATAGCATTATCTATTTAACACATCCATTACATATCCTCACTGTTAATTTAGGCAGAAAAATGTAGCAACTTCAAAAGGAAATCTTCCATTAAATTAAGGATATTGACTTTAATGGATGTCCCAAATAGACATGGAAATTAACAGGATGAAAAAACAAGTTGATTAAAAGTGGACCCACTATAATTTGTTATGCCACAGAATGAAATGTTAAGATAGAATTCACTAAAAAAAAAAAATCATGCCATTGGAATCTCTTTGTGCTGTAAAATACATGACTTTAAAACTGTTAAATCATAATCTCTTATGTAATAATACAGCTTTCTACATTTCTAAGTAAATACACATCTTGTGAAAATGCTCAGTATTTATAATGTTCACTTCCTGATGGTCCATATGGATTGGACATCGGTGATCAACATGCTTATTCAATGACCTCATTTCATGGAAACTACCATCTCAGGAAAAGTGAAATGCTGCTCCTTTCTCTTCCCTCTTATTCGTCTCTCTGCCTTCCACAGCTTCACAAATAGCTGTTATTTTGTTCATTAAATTGGTGGAAATTCCCTTCTAATAATTCACTTTTTGGGCCCTCAAATCTTTTTAGCTTTTCATGACACTCTTATTAAAATGCCAGTATGCCTGAGTCATTAGCCAATAAACAGCTCAGTAACAGTCACAGGTGGCAAGGATTAGCCAAGTTGGTGGGGGAAAGAAGCAAAGGCCAATGAAAATGGGACCCAGGGCAGGGGAAAGGGTGTTTAATAGGGTAGGTAGGCTAGTAAACCGTATTATGAGTGGGGACCAAAGACAAACTATTCCTACATCATGATACCATTTATGCCTAGTTCAATAATTTAACTTATTATGGTTTTTTATCCCGATTCATCTATTCAAACTTTTATTGAACACATAATCTGGTTGGCCTTGTGAAGGCACTGGAAATACAAAGATAATTATTAGAGAGTTCCAGTTCACTCTAAAGTAATAATGAATTATAGATGTAAATTCTTATAATGTTTTAAATTATTAATTCATGGTATATTTACTGAAGGTCTTCCTTACACAGGGAACTGGCTATAAAATTGTCAGATGTTACTGTCTTTAAGGAGCTATCTAGTGGAGGAAGACAGAAAATTAATTTTAAAGCCCCACACAATCTTTGTAATATGTCATGTGTTGATAAATGCAGAGAGAAAAATAGAGTGTTACAGAGGGAATGGTAACTGGGCTTATTGAGAAGAGCTCATTAAGTTTGGGAATTTTACAAAAGAGGGGTAGAACATGAGACATCTCATAGGAGGACTAAGGATTAACCAGGCAGAGAAGCCTAAATGAACAAATAAACTCTTAACTGTGGCACAGAACAACACTCTGAATCCTATACTAAGATAATTAGCCATTAACCAACAGTAAGTGAAAGTAAACCAGGGAAGGGTGGATAATGGCATAATCAGATCGTTATTGTAAAAACGTTGGCCTGTTTGGTACTCTGGTCTGATGAATTAGAAGAAGTGCAGCAGAAATCAGGGAGACCTTTGGGACACTATTTCATGGTCTGGACTATAAGTAGTTAATAAGGCATAAAGTAAGAAAAGGAGAGTATGCATGGTATAAGAAATGTAAATAATATAAAGCTGAAAGCAACAAATGAACAAGCAAGAAAAACAAAAACTCATAGGCACAGACAACAGTGTGGTGGTTACCAGAGGGAAGTAGGTTGGGGAGGTAGTAAAAGGAAAAGGGTGTCCAACACATGGTGACAGAAGGAGATTTGACTTTGGGCCATGGGGACACAATGCAATATACAGATCTTGTATCATAGAACTGCATCCCTGAAGCCTATATAATTTAGTAGCCACTGTCACCCCAATAAATTTAATTAAAAATGGAAATAGTCAAATAACACTGAGGAAGAAGAATACATGAGGATGCTTGAGAGTAATGCTCTTGAAAAGTAGACATTTCATCAGGAAATGCCCTTGTAGATTTTAATTCCGCAGTGTTTTACCATGTTTATCACCTCCCAAAATTAGGATTATCTTTTTCACAGAAAGGGCATTCGGAGGAGAACAAGGCAAGGGTGACCTTATATTCACACCAGTCGTGGTGGAGAGACCTGGGTCTAAATAATCTTATTTGAGTGGGCATAAAGGAAGAAGAGCCCAAAGGATGCAATTTCACAACCTTCTTTGGCAAACCAAGAGCAAAACCTATTATCTTCATTTTTTTCTTCCAACTAAACCCTAACGTTTCAATTTTCTAAGATGTCCTCTTCTTTCTTAAAACCAGGGACCCAAATATAAAACTTAAGATAACTTAAGGTTTTTACTTTTGCCCAAGCCTTGGCAGAAGGAAGCAGATGAACAGGTGCCTCCTTAGCAGTCAACCCAGGCATTTGTCATGGTTCAGATCTGAAGTCATCTTTCTGCTTTGGTGCATGCCTGTAGCCAGATGACCTCAACTCCTAATGTCTCTCAGCGATCACAGGCAGGAAAGACACAGCTAAATCGCTGTTGAAAACCTGCCTCTCCATGAAACACCCATGTTGCTTAGTAACCGCAACATAATTCAGAGTTTAAGGAACCAGGGCTCCAGAAGTATAGCTTAAGCTCTTTCCAACAAATCACTGTTCCCAAAGATAAACATCTAACTATTCGGTCTCTTTTATTATTTGATTTTTGTTGAGCATTATAAAAAAATTTAATACCAAAATATTCAATACAAGCACAGATCGAACAAAGCTCCTTGTGCTGTGAAAGAGAAAGAAACTAAAGTAAAAATAAACTTAGCAAAGGTCCTTGTTTTTTCAAGGCAGCTCTGTATAATTATGCTCTGCATAACTAAGCTCTTTTTTCTTTAATTAAAGTCATTAGTGATTATCAGCAAATAGTACATTTGAATTTCATTTATATTGGTAAATGGTACTGCCTTAAAATTTCTGGCATACATTTTGATTTAGTAAGTTTTACATAATGGTATATAATCTACTATCTTAAATCAATGAATGCTTGTCAGTAACGTTATAGTGTGCTAATTGCCTTCCTTTACCTTATTTCATCACCATTTTACCTCTATGTTTAACATGTTTACAGTAACCTAGTAATATATATTGATTCTCTGTCATGTGCCACCATTCTTGATAAATTAGTAGTTAATCTAACCAGGACCACAACCTCCTGTTTCGTGGTCTAGTTAGGGAGATAGACATTTAATCAACTAATCACACAAATATATAATCACACTTTGTGATAGTTGATTTAAATTAAACATGCAGAAAGCTGTGAGAATTTATAACAAGGGCATCTGAATCAGATATCAGTAAAGATGCTCAGAAGAAATAAAATTTGTACTGAAATATAGAAAACAAGCTGAAATTAAGAAAAAGGGAGAAGGGAGACAACAGCAAGTGAAGCGATCAGCATGTGCAAACTTTCTGTCATTCTCAAGCTTTAGAGCGAGCCCATCAGAATTATCTGGAGGGCTTGTTAAAACACATTTCTGAGCCCTACTCTAGAGCTTATGATTCAGTGTACCGGAGGTAGGATCCAATAATTGCACAAATTGCACTTCTAACAAATTCTCAGGTGAGGCTGCTGATGCTGGTCTGGAGAACATACTTTGAGGACCATTGAATTAGAGAAATTAATAAATGGTTATGGCTAGTCCACTGTGGAACAAATGATGGAGGAGACAAATGTAGAGAGAAGACAAATTAATTAAGCCCACATAAGATTTCTTTATACAATTTTAGAGCACTTAGAATGACCATAGTAGATTTTAATTAAGGAACTGATGTTATCACTTCTGTTTAAAAAGATTACTGAGTGTAGTTGTGTAGAATGAACTGGAAGGGGAGTAAGAGAAAAATGTTTGGTGGAGAGAAGTTAGGGGATTATTCCAGGAGTTCAAAGAAAAACAGTAGCAGGGTGATAGGAGTAGCAAAGCAAATATTTAGATAAATACAAAGGATATTCAGGAGGGAGCCAATCAAAAAGACTTTATGATTGTGTTGGAGAGGGAGGAGTCAAGGATGACTCCAAGAATTCTGTCTTCTGATGCCCAAAGTGTACTTTGTGGTACCACCCAGGGATGAAGATTTCTGGAAGAATGTCAGTTTGAAGGCAGAGGTAATGAAAGGGAGAGGGAATTATTATGTGGATTTACAGTACTGAAGTTTTTTGTTGGTTTTTTTTTTTTTTCTCTTTTTTGGAAATGTCAAATGGGCATTTGGAGATATTGGGAGCTGGAAGTCAGATGAAAAGTATGTGTCAAAAATATAAATTTAAAAGTCATCGACTTATTGATAGAATACAAAGTTCTGTGTATGGATCAACTCACCTGAAATCAAAATACAGAAGGAGAACGTGAGAAGGCTGAGATCTAAGTTTGAGGAAACAAAACTAGACAAAAAGATAGTATAAGCTGATTAACAAAACTGAGAGATAACAGCCAGAGATTTAGGAGGAAAAAGTATTTAAGTTATTCAGACACCTAATCACTTTAATGGGGCATTTATGTGGTGTTATTTTCTCACATTTGAAGGTGTTTAGAATCCTCTATTTACACTCATGCTCTTAGCTTTTAACACCATCTACTGGAACTTTTTTCCATATTTTCTATTTTTTATTCTTTTGGGAATTCAAATTATCTAATAGTGTGATTTTATCATGTATTTTTCAAACCAGGATATTTTTGAACTTGAAAGTGTCATTATTTATAAATATGCTGGAAAACAGTTCTCAATGGGACTGACCAGGGCAAAATGGAATATATTTTCTATCTACATCAGCCGTACATTGGATCACATGGATTAATATTTTACATTTTTTGCCACATTCTTTCTTGTTTTCAATTATTTCATTTTCCATTTTGGGGGGTGGTTACTTCAATAGTCACTGAAGCATTAAAAAACTTATTGGAAGACTTACATGGGGACATTTATTTCCTGTTGGCTTTACTATGTACAGACACCAAGAGGAAAGAAGGTTATAACATATTTTGTAGTGGAGACCCCAGCAAATATTAGTTTTTCAATGTTTTCGTTCATTTCCACTGGATACAGTTAGTTGAGCCATCTTTCAGACTCTGGCTTGTTTCCAAGGAGCAGACGGGGGAGTAGGGAGAGGGCTCTGAGCGTAACATATCAGCTTCCACTCACCCAGGTTCCGCCTGGTGCTTAACCCACCTGAGTATAACCCAGGCACTGTACTGGGCCTGGTGCCTCTGCTTTCAGAGCTTCACAGCCCGGCGGATCTGCAAATTTGGCCCCCTGCTCCTTGCAGTCGAAAGAACTAGGCCTTTCAAACACATTTTGATGCCTGTCTCCCCCAATATCTACTATTATTTCTTCTGGACCCTTTCAGCAGATCAGTGGGACAAATGAACTATTTTTTTTTTTGAATCCCCACCGTAGAAAATTCTCTCCACAGTGCTAAATCATTTATAACCCTTTCCCTCCTTTGGTTTCCAAAACTCAGCTGAAATATTATTTTGGTCCTGAGGTCTGCTTACATTATTACATTTAAATCTTATTCAAAGGATATATATATATCCTTATGTTCATTGCAGCATTATTTACAATAACTAAGATATGGAAACAACTAAGGTGTCGATTGATAGATTAATGTATAAAGATATGCTATATATATTATATAGCAATAAAAAACATAGAATATTGCCATTTGTGACAACATGGTTGGATCTGGAAGATATTCTATACTAAGTGAGGTCAGGCAGAGAAAGACAAACACCATATGGTTTCCCGTATATGTGAAATATATTTAAAAAAATCAAATAAAACAAAACAAAACAGATTCAGAGAAACAGAGACCAAAAGAATGGTTATCAGAAATGTGGGTTGGGGGATGGGTGGAAAAGGTGAAAGGGAATATATTCAATAATATTCTGATAAGGTTGTATGGTAATAGATGATTATTTAATTTAATAGAATAATCATATTATAAGGTATAAATATGTCAAAACACTACATTGTATACCTCAAACCAATATCACTAATATAATACTATATACCGATTAGAGTTAAATTTAAAAAATATTCAACTTGAAATTTATTTTGGAATATAACATTTGGTAAGAATCTTCATTTTTTTTCTGTTAAAATAATCAGCTGTTTCTGTACAATATATTTAATCATCTATTGTTTTCTCATCAATTAGTGGTTCTTGGCTATTATGAAGACTTTTATACACGTTCTCAGGTTTCAAAAGCCCTTCCTCAATGTTTCACATATATTAAATAAAAGAAAATTTTATGCAAAAACTGTATAGCTCATTTCTTTGAACATGTCACTAATACAACAGATTAATATCTATGTTATGTTTTCTTCTCAAATATGATCATTAGAGTAGTTAAAATGTAACTTTATGAATATGCTGAACAAGTAGAAAGTAGAGGAAAGCTTTACATTTTGCATCATTGTTCCTTTCCTCTCCTTATGAAGCAGGGCCTCTCCCCTGCCCTTCCCTCATCACAGCACAATGACATGACTTCCCTTTGCGTTATAAAGCTTTCTCAACGTATCAAAGCCATTCACTGTGACTTCTCCCGTGAATGGCGCTTTGTATTTTCTAAGACCCTGTTGTTTTACCATCTTTGAAAACAAATAAAAATGACACTTCTAAACACTCCGCTAAAACAAATTAGATTTATTTTGAAGAGTTCAGTGAACAGCATTTTGAATGGGATCCATAATGGGCTTTTTAATTAAATGAATATAGTCATTTCATAGAGGCAGTTCTCATTAGCAGAGCACCACTGAGATGACCGTTTCATTCTAATTGTGCTGCGTGTTTATACAAAGGGCCTTATTTTAGGGTTGGTTTGAATAGATTTATATTTTATTGCGTCTTGACACCTAGGGCACATTTGAAAGATAAAGATCACTGCTTTACCAGAGACAAAGAGATTATAAACACAGAATATTTTTTCCAGTAATATGCCACCTTTTTATTTGTGTTGGATGAGACAGAAGTTAGATTTCACATATTATCTTTAATTAATTACTTGGTTTTGCTTATAGTTGTTTGCCGTCAGTCATAAACTGAAGGTTTGACTCCTAAAAATGTATGTGTTGAAAGCCTAACCCCCAGCATGGCTGTATTTAGAGATGGGTCCCTAGGGAAGTAATTAAGGTAAAATGAAGTCATAATATCGGGGCTCTGATCTAATAGGGTGACTGACCTTAAAAGAAGAGACACAGAGAGCTCACTTGCTTTCTCTCTCCTCCTGGTAAGACCCTGGTGGAGGTTGAGGTCATATGGAATGGGGAAGACAGCAATCTGCAAAGCAGGGACAGAGTCCTCACGTGAAGCCACCATACTAGCATACTGATGTCAGATTTCTGGTCTCCAGAATTGTGAGATGATGATTTATTTTTGTGTAACCCACCCAGTCTGTGGCATTTTTATGGCAGCCTGAGCAGAATAATATGGGAGATCTGTCCAGAACATTACAACCATTGTTAATATAATGAGAATGGTTAGCACAACATTGATATAAACCGGAAGCCAAGGGGAGTGGACTGCAATGTGAGTGTCTGAATAATGATGACTTCACTGTACTAGTCAGTGGGGGAGGTAGACACCAGTTGAGTGAGCATGTGTCCTGTGAGGCCATAACATTCAAATTGACTGAGTCAGTAGAACAATGAATCTGCACCAAATTTTGCATTAAGCTTGCTTGAACATTCTTCTGTGGAAATTATTCCGATGATTCAGAAGGCCTCAGCTGTGGGAACTGGTGATTGGCAGCTTCATCATGACTATGCACCTGCTCATGCATCACATGTTGTGCAGCGTTTTTTGGTGAAACATTAAATCACCCAGGTGAATCAGCCCCCTACAGCTTAGATTTGGTGTCCTGTGACTTCTGGCTTTTCCCAAAACTAAAATCACCTTTGAAAGAGAAGAGATGTGAGACCATCGATGAGATTCAGGAAAATACAATGGGGCAGCTGATGGTGACTGGGAGAATTGAGTGAAGTCCCAAGGTGCCTACTTTGAAGGGAACTGAGGTGTCATTGTCCCATGTACCATGTATATTGTTTCTTCTTCAGTAAATGTCTCTATTTTTCATAGTACATGGCTGGATAATTTCTGCGATGGACCTCACACCTTCCTAAGTATAATTCTGAAGTGCTAATATTCTGAGTTGCTGTAAGAGTAAGCATGTACATATTAGATAAAATAAATTTCATATAAATATTAAAAAACATGAGCTTAACATACTTCTACAAGTTAGAAACTTTATTACCTGAAAATCTTTTTTTTTTTTGTACAGATAAAATTAGGACAAAGTAACAAGAAACATCTGAACATTCAAGTGGAGAATGGAATTCCAGGTAGAATTATCCAGGTATAAAAATATATATATGTAAATGACTTTCTTCTACGGGGTATAATATGAAAAGGTGGGATGATGAGTAACTGTGCAGTGAGGGAATTTTAACAAACACCCCTTAGCAAGGTAATTGAGGATAACATCATCAGTGATAAGTCCTTTTAATATTCTTTTACTATTGGTAATGTGACATTCCTGGACAAAGTCCATAGTCACAGTCTAACTATGAGAAAAATATTAGACACACCCAAAGTGTAAGCTAGTCTACAAAATGTCTAACCAGTACTCCTCAAAATGGCAAAGGTCATCCAAAAACAAGGGAAGCCTGAGAAGCTATCAGTCCAGCAGAGACTAAGGACATAAGAAAGATAAATGATACAGTATTTCGGATGGGTTCTTGGAACAGGAAAAAAGACTTTCGATGAAAACTGAAGAAATGCAAATTAAGCATGAGCTTTAATTAATAGTACTGTATCAGTGATGATTCATTAATTATGAAACATGTCACACTTATGTAAGACACTAACATTAGGGGAAACTCGGTAAAGGTTGTATGGGAACTCTCAGTAACCGTTCAGTAAATCTGAAAGCACATGAAATAAAGTTTATTTTAAAACTGCATCTGCAAGGGAGGCTATTTTTTAAGTTTGTTTTTACCCAAACGAAAATAAGACTCACAGACGGTGCTAGAGCCCCTCCTATCACGCAGTGGTGAGCTGTAAGAAATCCTACCCAGACTCACTTATTCATGTTGTATCTTAGCACCCTGTTCCTGAGCGCAGTGAGTTTTAGTCAGGAGAGGCTAGGCTTAGCTATTATTTAAGTGGCTTAAAGTAATCCAGTTTTATTTTTTCTCTTATTTTATTTCCAAGGGGGTCTTCTTACTTAAGGATCCTGGCTAATGGGAGCTTTATATAAAAACACCAACTTAAACAAAGCTCCTAGGTTCACCAAAGCAAGGAACAGTATCCTAAATAATTACATAGAGACTTCCCAGCGCCTTAGTTTAGAGAGAGCACCTGTAACTTTTCCTCACAGCCTATTGGCTGGAATTTGTCATATGACAACTGCCGGCTGCAAGAAGCTGGGGGATGTGGTAAACAAAGAGAATATGTGGTGAGCACTAATTTACCACCCATTCTTTAAAAAATTTAAAAAATCTTATTTCCTCATTTTTTATCACCCCTTGGCTTACTTTCAACCAGTTCCCTTTTTTATGACTACTTGCAAAAATTTTTGAGAACTCTCCTTTTATGAACACTGCTTAGTTTTGGGTATTCACGATTCCCAACCCCTTTCCTATGGGAACTGTAAGTCCCACTATAGATCCTAATTGTTCACCCTCTGCTATAGACTGAAGGTGATACTTTCTTCCTTCAATTTGTGCCTTCCTATGGCTTATTAGTAGAAATAATGAGATATGAAATGATTATATGAATGAATATAAGATATGGTTATTTAAAAGTTATTGCCAGGTGATAGGGAAATGTACAAGTTATTCTATGGTACATTTCCTGAAATCATTATTCTAAGACTGTCTCCAGTTCCAGTGTCATAAATTAGTGTGAGACCCTCAACTGTATTTTGATCGTACTTGGTAAGGCTTTATTTTCTTGAAGAAATTGTCCTCTTGCCTTCTAAATTGGATGATTATAATTCTTAAAACCTACTCAGAAATTTAAATGCCCAATTGCCTATGAAAACACTGTTTTGACGTGCATTTATTGCATCCATACTTAGGAGTATAGTTGAATTAGCTTTGGCATCCCAGTACACACTTGGCTTATATTTACTTTTTTTAATAACATTAAGAATTAAATAATGACAAGTTAAAATCTCTTTCATGATGTTGTGGTAATTAATGGCTATTAGTAAAAGCATTAAAAAATATTGTCAAGAAGTTATTTGGTATCTCAATGCTGTTACCCTTTTCGTGTAGTGTTGTGTTGTATGTCACAAATAATAATTGAAATTCATGTTTGTAGCCTGTATTCTGACCCTAAAATACAGATTACACTTTACTCTGTACAGAAAGTAACCATTCAACTAAATGCACACACACACAATTCCTTGGCAGTTCCAATCCCTGCCCAGGGATTAATCCCTTATAATTATAAGTCAAATAGTAGGGAAAATCCAGTGTAGGAAACGTGTATGGGAATTCCACATACATTCATGCTCTATTCAGATTATGGATCTTCAGCCTCTTCTAAGGAGTTTCAGATGAGCACATTTTTTTTTTTTTTTTTTTTTTGCCTCTGCAGCCTGTGCTGGGACCCATAAATTTATAGAGCTAGATATTTCATAAATTCTAGAAATATTACCTTTTAGTTAAAAATGTAATGGGAACTTCCTATAATCTCTTCGTGCAGGATTTTCTCCACATGTCTCTGAAGGAACCCTATGATTTGTTAGGCTGATCTTTTAATTCACATCTTAAACCTCCCGACACTGAGCTTTTTGTTTGCTCCCCCACTCTCCAAACACAATGCCCTTTTCTTTCCTCTCTGTGACTCTCTTTCAATTCACAATAATTAACTAAAGTGTTGTGACTCTATTTTGACCTACAAAGTACTTCATGTAAGCTATTCTATTGAACCTGTTCATTCAACAAACATGTGGGTGAAACATATTGAAGGGAAGAAAAGTCAGCAGATTGTATCTACACTATATAAATTACTTTCTCTCAGTCTTGCAAATGATGTGCCCACTGTATTTAATCATGCTTACAACCTTATTCTACTTCTACCCATTCCTTCATGTAGATCACTCATTCGTCTTTCATATATAACCTTAGGGATCACTTTCTTCAGGAAATAGACTCTAAGTTTTTAACCTTGAACTTAGTTTCTTACCTATTGACCCTCAGGAGTATCTTACTGTATCATAATTGCTTGTTCATTTGTCTATATTCTTCCTAAATTTTTCTTAGGAGATAAAATAAGTATCTTGATTATTATTGCTTCATCAATGTGGCACATCCTTAAAACATCAGTAGCTGTCACAAAATTGCTATTAAATAAATTTAGTATTAACTAATTATGATTACTAGAGCATATGTATTGAACACTAGCTATATGTCAGGCCCTCAGAATATTGTATGCATTGTGTCAGCACTCATAACTCATTTTAAGAGCAGCAATATTGCCATTTCTACATTAAAAGTGTTTGCAATATGTTTTTGAGAAGTTAAATAATTGCTCAGTGTCACACAGCCACTGGATGTAAGTGCCAGAATTCACTTCTAAACTTACTTGATTTCTAAACCCATATCCTTGACTCTCGACATATTGTGTCTCAAATATTAGTGCTGTGGAGGACACTGTATTTTTTTTAAGATTTTATTTATTTGTTTTTAGAGAATGGGGAAGGGAGGGAGAAAGGGAGAGAAACACCAATGTGTGGTTGCCTCTTGCATGCCCCCCACTGGGGACCTGGCCTGCAACCCAGGCATGTGCCCTGACTGGGAATTGAACCAGGACCCTTTGGTTCACAGGCCCGTGCTCAATCCACTGAGGTATACCAGCCAGGGTTCATTTTGAATTTCTGTTTATTTCTGGACTTTCAAAATAGTATCAAATATCATCATCCTAATTCCTGCTCAGTTTTATTATATGTATTGGTATCTTCTAGTACATTCCATCTTCCAACTCCTTTAGGCCTCCTTCTCCAGATCCCTGCTGTCACCTGCCTTCAGTGTTGTGTTTCAATTTCTGCCCAACTGCCTTGTTCTTTTAGATAAACCTTGTAAGAATTGGTGTCATTGCAATAAAAGTCTCATGAAGATTTTTATTTGAGTTGTGGATTTCATAAATACATAAGAATAAGAATAGTGGGGACATGAAACTATCAATTTGCCTTATATTTAAGTTTTGCATAATTTTTCTTAGTATGATATAAACAATTATTTAATAGCAACACAAAAATTGGCTAGTTTACTATCGAAATGGCCTGTGCTTGTGTTATTAACTTAATTTTTGTCTTTTTTTGTTGTTGCTAACTTCTTATTCTGAAGTAATTAGAGTCACAGGGAATTGCAAAAATAGCACTGCAAGTTTTCAGGTACCATTTTCTCAATTTTCCCCACAGGTTATATTTTACATGTCTATACTCCAATAGCAGAACCATGAAACTGGCCATACTATTAAATGTAAATATAGTACCACATCACTTTCATACATATCTTTTTTCATAAAACCACCACTGAAATGCACCATTAAGATATAGAATTACTTCATCACCATAAAAATCCCCACTATGCTACCCCTTATGCTCATGCCCAAACCCCTAACTTCTTGCTGTTCCTAAACCACAGCAAGTATTAATTCATTCTCCATCTTCATTTTGTCATCCTGAGAATGTTACATAAATGGAATCATACAGTACAGAACCCTTGGATACTGGGTCTTCCCACTAAGCATAATGCTCTCAAGACACATTCGTACGTAATGCCCTAGAGGAACATTTATGCTGCTGCATATATTGATATTTTGTTCTTTTTTATTGATTAATAGTACTCCACAAAATGGAGATACTACACTTTTCTAAACCATGATTGTATTAAGTAACATTTTTGTTTCTTCAGTTTTAGGCTATTATTCCCAATAATACTGCTATGAAAAATCAGGTACAGGTTTTCGTGTGCATATGACTTTTTATTTGCCTGGGGTACATTCCCAGAAGTGCAATTGATCTGTTGTATAGTAATGTATGGTTTAGTGTTTTAAGAAGCTGCCAAGCTGTTTTTCACAGTGACTCTGCCATTTTATAATCCCACCAGCAATGCGGGAGAGACTGAGTTGCTTAGTCCTCACCAGCATTTGGTATTGTCACCATTTTTAGTTTTGGCTCTACCAATGAATGTGAAGTGACATATCACTGTGGTCTTAATTTTCATTTTTATCTATTTTTATTTATTGATTTTAGAGAGAGAGACTGGGGGGAGAGAGAGAGAGATGCTGATTTTTGTTTCACTTATTTATGGGTACATTAGTTGCTTCTTGTATGCGCCCTGACCAAAGATCAAACCCACAACCTTGGCGTATCAGGACCATGCTCTAACCTACTGAGAGCTACCCAGCCAGGACTGCATTTTTCTAATAGCTACTGATATTGAACTTCTTCTCACATGCTTATATGTTATCATGTCATTCTCTCCAGTGAAAGGTCTTTGCCTATTTCTTGCTTAGACATTTTTTCCTGAGTTTTGTGAGTTCATTATAAATTCTTAATATAAGTTCTTTATCAGTTATATAGTTTGTAAACATTTTCTCCTCATCTATAAGTTTTTTTTTTTTTTTTTCATTCTATTTACAGGATCTTTCATAAAGCAAAAGTTTTCAATTTTGACAAAGTCCAACATATCTTCTTTAGGGACTTTTTGGTGTCATGCTTAAGAACTCTTTGCAAAGGCTGAAGTCACAAAGATTTGCTATGTTTTTAATAAGTTTTTTTTAGTTTTATGTTTTTATTTAAGTCTACACACTATTAAATTTTATATAAATTTTGAGGGTTAGGGTAAGATTCCTTTTTTAGCCTATGGGTATTATCCTGCTCCAGCAAAATTCATTGAAAGACTATTCTTCCTGCATTGAATTACTTTTGTCCTTAGTCAAAAATCTGTTAGCTATTCCGTGGGTCTGTTTCTGGATTCTCTATCCTATTATATTGATCTATGCATCTAGCAAAGAGTTGCTCATACCACACAGTCCTGATTATTGGACTTTATAATAAGTCTGAAAATCTGGCACGCTAATTCTTATAACTTTATTTTATTTCTCAAAAATGTCAGATCCATTTTATTTCCTTTGCCTTTCCATATAAATGTTAGAAAAATCTTGTACATGCTTGCAAAATATCTTGCTGGATTTTGATAGAAATTGTGTTAAATCTATATCAATCCATGGAGAATTAATGTTTATCCTATGTTGAGTTCTCCATTTCAGAATGTTACATTTTACATTTATTTAGATCTTCCCTTATTTCATCAGCCTTTGTAATCTACTGCATACAAAAGCTGTACATATTTTATTAGAGGTACGCCTAAGTATTTCCCTTTTTTGAGGTATTATAACTGGTATTATATTTTTAATTTTGATTTTCACATGTTCATTGTTAGTGTATAGAAATGCAATTAATTTTTTTAAATTTTTATACTGTACTCTTGACATTTCTGAACTCATTAATTCTGGAAATGTTTCTTTTTCCTTTTTTTTTTTTTGGTGGGGGGAGGATTCTACATAGCAGTCAAGTCATCTGCACATATGAATTATTTTTCTCTCTAATATATATGCCCTTATTTTCTTTGCTTACCATACCATATTGACTAGAACTTCTAATTCTATGTTGAATAGCAGTGGTAAGATTGCATAGCTTTGCTTTATCCCATCTTTCACCACTAAGCATGATGTGATATTAACTATAGATTTTTATGCATTTTTATTAAGTTGTAGACATTCCTCTATTTTTAGTTTTCTGGGAATTTTTATAAGGAGTAAGTGTTGAAATTTGTCAAGAGCTTTTTCTGTATCAACAGTTAAGATCACCTAATTTTTTTCTTACCCTATTTATATGGTGGATTACATTGTTTGATTCTGAATATTGATCTGACCTTGCATCCCTGGAATAAACCTGTTAGTCATAGTGTATGCCTTTTATATACATCTAAATTCTATTATTTTGATAAGGATTTTTGTGTCTATATATACATAGTCTGTCCAGAAAGTGTCCAGGCATGTAGTATAATAAAAAGGGACATTTACTGAAGAAGATACAAGAAACACTGTACATAGGACAATGACACCTCAGTCCCCTTCAAAGTAGGCACCTTGGGATCTCACACAGTTTTCCCAATTACCATCAGCTGCCCCATCCTATTTTCCTGAATCTCATCTAAAATCTCTTCTTTCAAAGGTGATTTTAGTTTTGGAAAAAGCCAGTGAAGTCACAGGGTGATAAATCTTGTCTGTAGGGGGTGCTGAGTCACCTGGGTGATTTGATGTTTTACAAAAAACTCTGCAGGAGACAGGAGCATGAACAGGCACACTGTTGTGATGAAGCTGCTAATCACTGGTAGCCCATACCTGCAGCCTTCTGAATAAGCTGAATAGTTTCTGTGGAGGAATGTTCAAGCTTAATGCAAAATTTAATGCAGTTTTGTTGCTCTCCTCACTTCTTCATTTTGAATGTGATGGCCACACAGTACACATGCTCACTCAGTGGTGTCTATGGCCCTCAAAGACTAGTACAGCGAAGTTGTCATTACTCGGGCATGTGCATCCCATTCCACCCCCTTGGCAGGTTATATTGATGGCATCCAAACTGTTCTGGTTATATTAACAATGGTTGGACTTTTTCTGGATAGACCCTTTATATGCAATATATTGATCTGTAGTTTCCTTTTTTCATTCCATCCTCCCTTTCCTCCCTCCCTTTTTCCTTTCATCTTTCCTTATCTTTCTATGGTCTTTGGCATCTGAATTTTGTATCAGAGTAATATTAGCCTCATAAAATCAGTTGGAAATTTGTCACTGCTCTCCTACTTTTTAGATAGGCTTGTTTAAAATTGTTTGTTCTTCTTGGTACATATTTCCAATGAAGTCACTTGAGCCTACAGATTTCTTTTTTAGGATTTAAAATTTAATTTATTGATAGTTATAGGACTACTTACATTATCTATTTTAATTTATTAGATAATTTAAATATAATGGACTTATGAATGCCATTTTATTTTTTTGTTTTCTGTTCATTCTTTTTTACATTTCTCTGTTTTTCTTCTCTTCTTATGGGTAACTTTAACATAGTTGAGAAATCCATTTTAATTTACCTATGATGTTTTTAAGTGTATCTCTTTGTATAGAATTTTCTAGCAGTCTACTAGTGTCAACATTTTAGCAGTTTAACTATAGAAAACTTTCTCAATTATAATGTAATTGTCTTAAATATTTCCTGTACATTCACAGACAGCCACAATAGACAATATTATAATTTTTCCTCCAATCATCAGATATAATTTAGAAAATTCAACAGGAGAAGGAAAGTCTATTGTTTTTCCTCATAGTTTTGCATTCTGTTGTTTTTTCTTCCTTCCTGATATTCCAAAATTTGTGCGTTTACCATTTCTGATTAGATAATTTTTCAAGCTATTCTTTTAGAGTAAGTTATTTGACAATGACTCTCTTTTGCTTTTGGCTCTCTTTTGTGTCTTTTGTTTTATTTTTCATCCTCTGAAACTGTCTTGATTTGCCTTTTTTTCCTGAAGGACATTTTTGTTGGGTTTAGATCCTAAAATGCCAGTCCTTTTACTTCAGCACTTTAAAAATGTGCCATTTCCTATGGCCTCCCTGAATTCCGGTGAGACATTGACTGCCATTAAAAATCCCTCCCAACTCCCATAGGTAAGGTGGAGTTCCTCTCAATTTTTTTTCCTTTTTCTTTAGTTTTCAGAAGTTTACTATTACATGTCTGGGCATGAATTTATGTGGGTTTATCCTGTTTCAGATTTGCTCAGTTTCATGAACCCATAAATTTGTCTTTGATCAATTTTATTATTTAAAAATTTTTACTTCTTTGAATACTTTTCACCTTTGCCCTTTTCTCCTCCTCCAGAGACTCTAGTAACATGAGTGTTAGATCTTTTGTAGTAGTCCCACAGATTGCTGAGGTTCTGTTTTTGTGTTATTTTTCCAGGTTATTTTCTTTCTGTTCAAATTGCATTATTTCTATTGTCCTCTTTACATGCTTCTTCTTTATATCTTCTACTGCTTTGCTGAAATTTAAAAAAAATTATATCAAGTATGCTCATAATTTCTCACAGAAGCAATCTCGTGATGGGTGATTTAAAATTCTTGTCAGCTTGGTATTTCTAACATCATTATCATCTGGGTTTTCGTATCTATTGGTTACTTTTTTTTGTTCAGGTTGAGGTGTTCTTGATTCTTGCTGTGTGAAGAGGTGTTAAAATTAAACCCTGGCTATGTTGGAGATAATATATAACGCTTTGGATCTTCTTTAGTCTTGCTGTAGTTGGCCTTCGCTGACACGGCTCTGGCAGAACAAGTTAGGTTACAGTGGAAGTCCAGATTGCCCACTCGGTCTTCCTTGACACCGGAGTGGCAGATGAACTTCCTTTTACTACTGAGTAGTGATAGTCCTGACTCTCTATGAGTAGTATGATCACTCTGGCACAATCTCAGTTAAAAGTAAGGAAGGATATCTCTTTGCCCTCCGGTGGGAATGGAAGAGAAGAATTCCCACATGGTCTCTACTGACGCCAAAGGGAGAAAGAAGGCCTGGTTATCATTTTGCAAACATGAAATACCTGGCTCACTTATATTCACCCTCACCGAGAGGAGGGTTGGGAAACATTTTTATTATCAGTAGAAGTATAAGTCACGATTCCTCCTGAGGCATTTGATGGTGTAGGTGGAGATGGGGCCACAATTTTTTTCTGTTGTGTTTGAAAAAAGTAAAGTAGTTGCTTTTGAGAAGTTTTCTATTTTGCAAAACTTCCTCTTTTCTGGCCCGTTTACTTGATAGGAACAAGCTTTTGTTAAGGCTTTTTTCATCCATGTTCATTGGTGTTTATGGGTTACTGGCTATTGTAACACCCAGCCTATGTTATATGGAGAAGAAAGAAAACAAGCAGAACTCACCACTGTGTCATTCCCCAGATGCCAAGGTCTCCTGCCAGCTTGCCTTATCCTCCCCAGTGTTTCTCACTTTAGACAGCAGCAAAACTAATGAATTTCTTGTGCTTCATCTTTTAGCATACAGAAACCTTTGCTTATTTAAAATTTTAACTGTATTACCAGCGTTTTATGTGATTAATTTCTTACTCATCTAGAGTATATCATTAAGAGATATTACATTTTTAAATTATATTGAATTTTTAAACTCTTACATTTCTGGAAATGTTCTTTTGGTGACACAACTTATATATATTATAGGTTAAAGGATTAAAAATAAATAAATATGCATTTCTCCATGTGCATATGTATAGGTATATAAATGTTTACATGTGTTTGTATTTCCCTCTCCCTTGAATTATGTTGATCCAATTATTTTATAGCTCTTTGATATTACTGATGAAGAATAGTCTGCTACCAACATAAATTTATTTTTTTACCACTGCGCCACAGAATTTTTATTTTTTTACTTTATTTTATTTTTTAATTTATTTTAATTGTTCTTGTACAGTTTTCTGTCTTTTACTCCCATCCCAGCACCCTAGCCCTCCCCACCTCCCTCCCATTTCTACCCCTGCTAGTTTTTGTCCATGTGTCCTTTATACTTGTTCCTGTAAACCCTTCCCCTTTTCCCCTGAAGTTCCCTCCCCTCTCCCCTCTGGTGACTGTCAGCCTGTTCTCAATTTCGGTGTCTTTGGTTATATTTTGATTGTTTGTTTGTTTTGTTGTTTTGGTTCCTGTTAAAGGTGAGATCATATGGTATTTGTCTTTCACTTTGTGGCTTATTTCACTTACCATGATGCTCTCCAGTTCCATCCATGCTGTTGCGAAGGGTAGGAGCTCCTTCTTTCTTTCTGCTGCATAGAATTCCATTCTGTAAATATACCATAGTTTTCTGATCCATTCATTTACTGATGGTCACCTAGGTTACTTCCAACACTTGGCTATTGTAAATTGTGCTGCTATGAACATAGGGGTGCATAGGTTCTTTTGGATTGGTGTTTCAGGGTTCTTAGGATATAATCCTAGCAGTGAAATTGCTGGGTCAAAGGGTAGATCCATTTTTAGTTTTCTTAGAAAATTCCATACTGTTTTCTATAGTGATTGTACCAGTCTGCAATCCCACCAACAGTGCACTAGGGTCCCCTTTTCTCCACAACCTCTCCAACACTTGGTCTTTGTTGCTTTATTTATGATGGCCATTCTGATGGTTTGAAGTGGTATCTTATTGTGGTTTTAATTTGCATCTCTCTGATAGCTAGTGACATTGAGCATCTTTTCATGTGCCTCTGGATCCTTGATATGTCCTCCTTGGAGAAGTGTCTATTCAAGTACTTTGCCCATTTTTTAATTGGATTGCTTGTCGTCTTAGAGTGGAGTCATGGTAATTCTTCATGGTGAATTGGATTCATGTTTGTTTTTCAAAAACTACTTAAATTTTTTGTTTGTTTTCTTTATCTTTGACATTTACAACTTACTATAAGGATAAGCACAAAGTTCAGACTGTAGATATGTATGTTGCATAGTAGTTTTTTTTTTAATTTTATTTATTTATCTTTAGAGGGGAAGGGTAGGAGAGAGGGAGAGGGAGAGAAATATCAATGTACGGTTTCCTCTCATCCATCCCCTGCTGGGAACTGGCCTGCAACCCAGGCATGTGCCCTGACTGGGAATCGAACCGCGATCCTTTGGTTCGCAGGCCCACGCACAATCCACTGAGCTACACCAGCCAGGGCTCTACATGGTAGTTTTTAAGTATCTTGTTCCCCAGACTCAAGTGTTTCTTCATCTCAAAAAGACTTATTTTATTACTTCTTGAATATTGGTTTTTATCATGTTCTTGACTACAATCTGGAATACTACTTGTATTTTAAGGTACTTTTTCTGTACCTTCCTTGCTCTCATAGCTCATGTTTTGTTTTCCTTTTTCTTAACTATTTTATTAAAGATATCTTAAAACTGATATTTGACTTACTCACGTGGGTTCTGCAGTATCCAATATTTTGTACACTACTTCATTACAGTTTTCTTATGTTTCTCACCTAAGTTGAAACATTTATTTCTCTAAACAGCTTGCACAAGAATTTCTTTTAGAGAAAAGAACTGTATTGGAAAAAATATTTTGCTTGTTGGTGAGAAACTGACAGAATGCTGAAGAAACAAAGAATGATTGTTGAATTAAAATGTGTGACAGGAGAGGGGGACAGATTCAGGGAGGATATGGCAAGTTTTGAGACACCCACCTTAATGTCACTGGTGGGCTTCAGCCCATTTTCAGCATCTGAATGATTGGTTAATCAATTTGAATAATTTTTGTTGGTTTGTTTGTGAATGGAAGAACTAAATATAATATTTTATGTGAGAGCCAGTATGTTAGGGCCAGTAAATAATGTAGGAGATAAAGAAAGCAAGCAGTATGTAATGTCCTTAGCATTATTAGCACATTCTTAGGAATTCCTTGGACAGCCAAGAGCATGCAATTGGTGGGGAGGGGAATATGCAAGGCAATTTTACCAAGATGTAAAAGCCAGAGATGGAACAACAGAGGGGGAAGACCACATACATGAAGACATAGGAAAAACAACCATCTACAATCCTAGGAGAAAGGTCTCAGAGGAAACAATCCTGAAAGACGAAGATTCAACCTTGATCTTTGACTTCTAGTATTCAGAATTGTGAGAAAATCAAGTTCTCTTAAAGCCACTGTCCCAATTTCTTCAAGGAAAAACAAAACCGAAAACAGGGATGTTTCCTAAGATGCACATGCTGTTTTCTTTTTCTTGTTTGAAATTCTTTTCCCTCACTATGGTTGCCTGTCCCTGTCTATTTTAGTGTCGTGATTTTCGCTTGCTAACCCAGGGTGTTTGAACAGCAAGGAAATTTTAGGAGAATCATCTCCAAGATTTTTTTATTTGTTTGTTTGTTTCTTTTTTCTTCTTCTTCTTCCTCTCTCTCTCTCTCTCTCTCTCTCTCTCTCTCTCTCTCTCTCTCTCTCTCTCTCTCTCTCTTTTGGTTTGAATCAGTGACACCCAAATGTGGTAGGAATCAAAATGTTTATATGTTTATATTCACTCTGATTTTCTTCTTCAGTTCAGATACCCTCAAATAAGAGGAGTTAGGAGGGAGCTAGTCAGCAGCAAGCATGGCGTGGTTTCTTGTCCGATTTGGGGTTGTACCACCAGAAATTAGTTAGGGCATTTACTCACATTTATTTGTTAGAGAGACAAACAAACAAAATCAAACCACTTTGCTTAGTAAGTTCAGCTCCCCCAAGTATAAACAGGGAGCAATATATGCCAAAATAGGATCCCTGTTCTGTGTCATCTCAGGGGTCTGTGACCTTCTATATGATCAAGATTTACACAACCCATCTGCTCCAGAACTTTCCTACCTCTGATACCAGAAATTGGAAGCAGGAGTGAAGGTCTATTAGAATTTGTTCCACATATCTGAGGTCAGCGGTTAACTTGAATTTGGTGAATGGTGTGTGTATTAACCTTTCATTACATCTAGTTCTTTCTGTATTATATCTTGCCTAAAGTCCTCAAGGTTTCTTGCATACTATTATCTGTCTGAAAGTGTGTGGGAATGTTGACATTTTAAAATGTTGTTTTAATTAACTTAATTATGCCTCCAAGCCCCTATTTCACCAGGCTGCTAGGAAATTCAATCTTAGAAATTCTCATACTCTAACAATTATCACATCCTTAAATATCATTGCCCTTAAAGAGACAAACTCTCTTAGGGCTTTATTTAGTGTCATGACAGTGAGAAATTTGCCAATAAGCTACCGCGTAGGTGAAGTCTAGAAACCCATGTGGCTACAGGCAGTGAAAAGGTGTAGTTGGTAAGTGGAGGAAGCAGTTCTGACTCAAATACTATTTCTACCATTATTTGTGTGTCATCGAATATTATAGACCCCCTCTCTACCTCAGTTTTTCATCTGTAAAAAGTAGATTCTAATATTTGATCCCAAAAGATTTTTATGAGGATTATATGCAGAAATGTAGGATTTTCTCAGAACAGTCTCACACAGCGAGCTCTAGACATGTTTGATATTGTCTTCCCATTTCAGCAATTTTCAAAAATTGTATTTGAATACCTAATGGTAATTGTTTTCGGTGCCCTAGAACTATCAAATTTCAAAGAAAAAAGAGTCTCCAAAGTTTAAAAATGTATTATTTAATAAAATTAATATTAAATAAATACCATTTATATTTATTAATGTGTTAATATAATTCATGTTAAATAATATATCAATTTAATATACCAATTTGTTATAGATTACATTAACTTATGATTGATATAAATACTATCATATTAAAATAACTCACTGCTGTTATAGGAATTACTAAGTGTAAAAACTCAATTTCAAAATATTAATCTCAATTTTGTGTGCAGGTTATAAAATTGTATTGCATATTATACATACACATATTATTTGTAGAATAATACCTCATTCTGATAGTTTGCATTGCTTAAAATTTTTTCTCCAGCTTTTTAACCATCATAACATATTGGCAGTGTAAGACTCTGGAAGATATGGTCAACACTTGTTATAAAAAAATAAGAGCTTACTTAGAGTTACTAGTGGATTTATAACTTTCAGGCACAGTATCTTCAAAACAGCAATGGATGCTGCAAAGTAGTTCTGTCCTGGTGCTGTATATAAAGAACAAATAGACCTATTATTCTTAAAAAACCTACTGAAAGACAATATTGCTAGAAATTAGAAAATTGAGAAACGGTTTTTCAGGTCTGTAATAAGAAGAAAAAGGAAATGTTTTAATGAGTCATATACTGGTGTGATTTTGTCATCATTCAATTTACTTACATCAAGATTCTGCCTTGGCTGGTGTGGCTCAGTGGTTCGAGCGCAG
Source organism: Anoura caudifer (assembly GCA_004027475.1). Taxonomy (NCBI): domain Eukaryota; kingdom Metazoa; phylum Chordata; class Mammalia; order Chiroptera; family Phyllostomidae; genus Anoura; species Anoura caudifer. The sequence goes on from PVKU01000971.1 coordinate 129,842, forward strand.
GCCTGTGAACCAAAGGATGGCGGTTCGATTCCCAGTCAGGGCACATGCCTGGGTTGCAGGCCAGTTCCCGACAGGGGACACATAAGAGGCAACCACACATTGGTATTTCTCTCCCTCTCTCCTTCCCTTCCCCCCTAAAAGAAAAAGATTTAATGAACGAAAATTGCAGGTACTCAATCTGCATATTGCATATTTCCCACTCCTTGTGAAGCTATATTTTGTTTTTATTTCAGTTACCATGAATATTTTATTAATTTTAAGTGACTTATTAATTTAAAATGTATTTTCAACTGATTATTATCATATTAAAAACAATGTATGATGTATTCCTGCACTTTTGTTAAGCAAAATATCATGTGCAAACCAATCGATATAATTTAAAAGATCTCCTAAAAGAAGAGTATTTATTTGGAAAAATGAAGTAAAATATTGCATTGATTACAACGGTATAATGTGATTTTAAAAATATTTTAAAAGTAGTAATTTATGGGTCTAAGTATAAAACACCACATTTTATAAATACTTTTATATAAGCTGGCATCATTACCTGTGAGAACAGTCCTATAAATTCATTGAGAGGTTTCATGTTTTCTTCATAAAAATTAAATCAAAACAATGAAAACAATAATGATGATAATAATATGTCATTGTATATGTAAAGCTCTTTTATAATCATTACCACATTTGATCACCCCCTCTACATTGTGAGGTAGACAAGGATTTTCATTTTTACTTTAAAGAGAAAACCTCGAAGAGTCTGATGTTTAAAGATGCTTTGTAGAACTCTACGAGTTTCCATTTGATATGGAAATGTCCTACACTCACGCTGTTCAGTTTAGAAGCCACTGTGATCTTATGGCTACTTGCGCATTAAGTATGCTTAGTGACTGAGGAGTAAAATATTTAATTTAAGTTTTAATTTTAATGTTAGTAGTCACAGGTGGCAGTTTTAATAGCACAGGTATACAATGCTGTGTGTTTACATACCGGGCACTTATTTACCTGTGTCGTGGGTATGTACATAAGCAATGACACTAGACTTGGACCTATGCCTTCTGAGCCCTTCCATCAAGCTGGCTACATTATGGAGTTGGTGAAATAAGTTGCTTAATTTACAATTCATGGGAAAGCACAGAATGGAAAGCACGTTCAGATGGAGATGTCTTTTAATTGCTAAGCAATTAGGTTGTAGAATATAAACCGAATCTAGTGAAATAATTTATTTTGTCACTTGCAAATGTTTATATCTAGAATCAAACACATTTCGAACTAAAGAAAGCTTTGCCTACTCATCACTAAAGTTGGCTTGTCAAAGGAGGCATTGGAAAAACCCAGAGAAGATAAATAACTGAGCCAAGGATTTACAGAGAACTTAGTGGCATTTTGGATTAATGAAACTGGCCAATCACGTTATATAGTTGAACAGTGTAGACTCCTGGCAAGTAGCAAGGACTGGATTTTCTCTTGTGAGAGTCCAGGGAGAAAATTCACATGTCCAAATACTGCTTCACAGTCCCAGTGCTTGTTCAGAAACGAAAAACAAATATCTCTGCTAATGATTGCGAAAGTTACTTCAATCATCTCCACTTTCCCCCATTTTACAGCTTCAAAACCCCAAATACAACTGTTATACATAGAAATTAAAAAATCGCCTTGGCTGGTGAATCAAGAGGTCACTGGTTTGATTCCCTGTCAGGGCACATAACTAAGTTGCTGGCCAGGTCCCAGGTATGGGGCAGATCCTGTGAGAGGCACCCACATATTGATATTTCTCTCCTTCTCTTTCTCCCTCCCTTCCCCTCTCTCTGAAAATAAATAAATAAAATCTTTACAAAAAATAATCTTAAAAGCTAAATAGACAGCTACTTCACTGTGAGGAAGAAACGCAATAGCTTGGTATAGACACATTTTGATCACAAATCAAAAATGTGTTTAAAATAAATTTAGTCATCCCCTCAAAAATACAATGTGAACATCAATAATTTCTGACTTTGGGAACACTTGGAGTTCCACCTTTTTGGGAATTCTGTCTGCCTGTCTCCTCATGCTTGGTGATTAATGCCTTTTCTGAATTTCCTCATAATTCTTTAGCAGCTTTTTGACTGTTTCGCTCACTGGCATCCATCAGTAGTAATTATCTATTTTGGTGTAATATGGCATCCTATAATTTAGTAGCTTCAAAAACCATAATTCAGGTGGGTCAGTCATCTCAATTTTGCCTTCTTGAGCTCTCTGGTTCTTCAAAGGCCTCTCATAAGGTTCAGTCATGGCCTTGGCCGAGGCAAAGGTCATACTAATGCTCTCAAGAGAAAAGAGCCAAATTCAACCTTATTTATGGGGACATCTCTAGGATATGTTTCACCGTGTTTCTTAGGCTGAGGGGCTAGGTTATTTGCTGACTACTGGCCAGAGGTTTCCTTCAGTTCTTTGCCAGTAGGCTTTTTCATACATAGATCGATTAAAAACTTTTCAACTTGATTCATCAGGGTGAGCAAGTGAGAAGTGTGTGTGTGTGTGTGTGTGTGTGTGTGTGTGTGTGTGTGTGTGTGGGAGAGAGAGAGAGAGAGAGAGAGAGAGAGAGAGAGAGAGAATATGGATGAGAATCCTGTGAGAGACTGTGAGAGATAATAAGAACAAAAGGAGTATAGCAGTGTTTTTGTTTTGTTTTGTTTTTTACGCTAATGGTTTTCATCATTTTCTTTTTTTAATACTTAAATTTTACTGTTGCACAAGTACAGTTTTCTGCCTTCTCACCCCACCTCTCCCCCCAACCCCAGCCATCTGTACCTCCCTCTCCTGACTCCTCCTGCCTTGTTTTTGTGACCTTATCTTAAAAATGCCATTTTATCACTTATGCTGGATTCTATTAATTATGAGCCTCAAGATACAGCTCACAATCAAAGAGAGGGGACGCAGTGGAGTCATGAACATCAAGTCACCTATATTTCTCATATAGCCCAGCTTTTCTGTTTTCTTTGACTGTCAAATCCAAACCCTCATTTTGAGTTAATGTTGTTAATATATTAATAACCATCACAAGTGATCTACAGATTCAATGTAATCTCTTCCAAAATCCCAATAAGTTTTCCATATAAATGGAATAATTCATCCTAAGATTTGTATGGAATCTCAAGGGGTCCCAAATACTCTAAACAAACTTTTAAGAAAACAACTTTGGAGGTCACGCACTTCAGATTTCCAAACTTTTTATAAACCTACAGTAATCAAAACAGCATGGTACTGGTGTAAAAATAGACATGTAGACCAATGGAATAGAATTGAGAGCCCAGATAAATACTAGCACATATGGTCAATCAGGGTCCAGTGGCAGAAGTCTTGATCTTAGTATAAAATCTTCTGAGCCAGGAGTGCTTATGTCCAAGGGCAGGAAGATGAATGTCACAACTAAGCAAGGAGAGCAAATTCACCATTTCTCTTCATTTTTGTTTAGGCCTTCAAGTGATTGGGTAATCTTCTTTATATAATATATACAGTGCCTCATAGTCATGCATATTAAAATATAAAATGAAATCTTCCAGAGCTTTTACATTATCCCTCACCTCCTTCCAATATGGTCCAGGTACACCAGAAAATAACATTTATTCTGTTGTTGTTCAATGAATTGTTTTATAAATGTCAGTTAGGTCAAACAGGTTAATTTAATAGGTTGAAGAAGAAAGAGTGCTCTCCAGGTCTTCTCTATTTGTACTGATTTTCTGTCTACTTCTTTTATCAATTACTGAAAAGGAAGTGTTGAAGACTCCAAGCATATTTGTGAATTTTTAAAACTTGCTTTAGTTCTATCCATTTTTCACTATGAATTCTGAAGTTTTACCACTAGATGCAAAAATGTTTAGGATTAGAGATAGAGGAAATTCTTTATTATTCTGGAGCAACTTTCATGATCCCTGATGGTATTTCTATATCAGTAATACAGCCCCTCAAATCTTTCTTTTTGGTACGTGTTTGTGAGATATACTTTATTTCCTATCTTTTAAACTTTTATAATTAAAGTGGCAGTCCAAATGTTGCTTCAGTGAAATGTGGACAGAATATGGTTGGGTCTTGCTTTTTTTTACCCAATCTAACAATCTCTTTCTTAATTATATGTTTAGACAATTAATATATAATAATTGAGATGGTTGGTTTAAAATCCAACAGATTAGTAGTGATTTTTTGTTTCATCTGTTCTTTATTCTAATTTCATTTGCTACCTGCTTTTAGAATGATTGGATTTATTTTTTACTGTTCCATTTAAATTATAGTATTAGTTTCATATTTATTTCCTTATCACAATCTACTGTCAAACAATATTGTACAACTTCAAGCAGTGTACAGAAATACAGAGGGCAGTATACTTATATTTTCTCCCTCTCCTCTTTTATATCACTGTCATATATTTTACTTTTATATATTCAATACATCTATAATGCATTGCTATTATTTTTATTTGGACAGCCAGTTATATTTAGAGTAATTAAAAATAAAATATCTTTCCTATTTATTTTTTTGAGACCATTTCTGGGTGTTTTCTTTATTTCAAATTCCTCTTTGATATTATATACTTCTGTCTGAGGAATTTTCTCTAACATTCTTATAATGTAGGTGTGCTGTTAATGGATTATTTTTAGCACTAGTTTTTCAAAAATATTTAATTAAAAATTTTTTCATTGAATTCGACATATAAGTGAAATCACATAGAACTTGTGTTTCTCTGACTGACTTATTTTACTTAGTATAATGCCCTTCAGGTCCATCCATGTTGTTTGTAGCAAATGGTAAATATTTCCTTCTTTTTTATAGCCAAGTAGTATTCTATTGTATAAATGTAGCACTCATTATGATTTCACTTGTATGTAGAATCTAATGAACAAGATGAACTAACAAGCAAAACAGAGACAGACTCATAAATAAAGAGCAGGCTATGGGGAGGGAGCTGATTGCAGGTCTGGAAAATTGAGCAAAATAGAATAATAAAATAACTTTTGCTCTTGGCAAAAAATAAAATAAATTGAATCAATGAATCAATAAATAAATGATTTTTCCTGAATATCCTGGTTTAATTTGTTGTTTGTTTCAGTACTTTATGTCAGTTTTTTTTTTTTTTTTTCTGGTTTGCATAGTTGCTGAGCAGAAAGAAGTCTGCTCTAGTTTTTGCCTTTGATCTTCAGTTAATAGATTATATTTCTTTTTTTAAACTGACTACCTACAAGATTGACTATTTTTGGTTGTAAGCAGTTTGAATATAATGTGTCTAGCAGTTTTATTTATTTATTTTTGGTGGGGCTTTTTGGTATTTATTGTTTGCACCTATGTGTATACCCTTCACTTTCTTCCAGAAGTGGATTGTTATTGCTTGTTACATGGTGCTTTTTAGTATGGTTTTGGGGTAGAAGGACACAGGTGTAGGACCAGATCTCCGTTGTTATGAACCAGATTCAGCGCTAGGCAACCCTGCATGCCTATGCCTTTGAAGTGGCCCTTCCTTTTACCATGTCTCCTCACTGTAGCAGACAAACTGTCACTTTTCTTTGGTACTTTTGAAGGGGAATGTCTTGCTCTCCTCCAAAGATAGGAGACTGCCAATGGTACTGGTTTATCTTCTGGACCCAGAACCTGCACCACCCCCAGAGGTAGGGTCTGTTTTCCTTTAGCTCCACACTCAGTCATAATGGTTCTTATCTGTGCCCTGGGGCAACAGGATTTGCTGCCCCTTTTCAGGCAGCCTAGAGATTTTGTGCACGAATAAGAATTGTGTACAGCTGTGCGGAGGAAGCTAATTAGGGGTTTGGAAACTGAGCAAAAAAAAAAATAAATAAATAAAATAACTTTTGCCCTTGGCAAAAAATCAAATAAATATAATAAATATTTTTTTCCTGTTTTATTTTCCAGGTACCCAATCTTATTTTGTGTGGTACCCAATCTTTTCTTCCTGGTATGCAATCTTATTCATGAGAATCTGATGGAGGCACAAGGAGAAAAGCCCTGAAGGGTGTTAACCCCTATGGGTCTACAGCACCCAGCGATTCCGTGTTTTCATTGTGGCTCATGCTCACAAAAGTACATGTATTCAAAAGTTCATTAAAATGTGGAGGTGAATTCTTCTCACTTGCTACTAGGTTATTCTACATCCCTTCCTCTAATTCTTTGCAATAAGTTAGCCAGGGCTTGCAAACCATTTTCATTTGGGCAGGGATTGGGAGGATCTTAGATTTCAGACTGTGTTTTGGTTGTGTAACCTCATCAATCTGGGTTTAAGAAAAGTTATTTTTGTAATTTGTACAATCTTCCTTGTTGTTAGGTTGGAAATTAGGCTTTTTATAGCTCCCTGAATCTTTGGTGGAAACAAAACTCCTGCAACAGTCTAAGCAAAACGACAACAAAACCTTCTTAGCATCTTTGTATACACCACTGCAGTTCACACCCCCTGTGCATGGCGTTCCCACCCTCTCATGCTATAGAGTCCAGTCCTGGTCACTGGTTAGAGCCACTAGGGAACTTTAAAAAATATTGATGTCCATGTCCCAGCCCCTAGTGATTCTTAATTAATCGATCTGGGTATTTATTAAAAGCTACCCACAAGGTTCTGATGCACAATCAAGGCTAAGAACACTGTTCTGATAATTCCAAATGGTCCCATACATCTGTAAAAAAAACAAATTGCAGCATAGAAACCATGAATTCCTAAATCTATTAGATGCTCATTATTTCATTCTCCCCTCAATACTCTGAAACTAACCAAGGTTTCATGTTTTACACTTGTAGATACATATTCTACCTGAGGCCACATCCAAATAGTAGTAACAGATTATTTTAAATCATTACAGTGACTTGGTTTTGTGAGATAAGGAGAAAAGTGTATTTTCCAAGGAGTTAAATCAGTCCTCTTGGTCTCTTCTATTTTCAGGGGTGGGTAGGCTACCAACAAAGGTTGATTCACAGAATATTAGAAATATGGAAGGGGATAGAAATAACAAGGACTTGTCTCTCCTTTATCTGATCTGGTGTCTCATGACTCAATTCTGTATATGAGATCCCTGTTGTCAGATACATTATGCATAGTATGTATAGCTGGCACATGCTTGCTACTTGAAAAACAGTATTATATATAAAAATAAGTATTTCAAATAGTTACAGGCAAGTTTCATTATAGAAACTATCCTCTGAAGTTTTGATTTACAAAAGAAAAATAAAATGTTCTGAATGGTTAAGCCATCAAACTACATATTTTTTTATCACTGAATAAAAATGCTGAGATTTTGCAGTCAAACTGTAGAGAATTTATGATACAAAATCTTAAATTTCAGAATTTAAGGTATAGAAAATAAAAGGACCAGATTATTACATTATAAATATAAATAGAAACACTGAAATAATAATCATAGGTACAAGTGTGATTCAAAGATTCTCCAGAATTTGTACTATTAAAGAAAAAGAAATGTCACCTCTGAATTTTATAGGGGTAACGTCAGTATTTTAACTTTGCTAGTACAGTGCAGCTGGGAGTGAGGAGGCTCCCTGCTGTCCGGTTATGAGTTCTTTCAAACAGCAGCTGTAAAACCAGTCTCCCTAGAAAGATTAGAAATTTGGCAGAAGGGAGAGCAAAATGATAGGTTTTAACCTCATAAAACATGTTAGCAAGCCCCAGGCCCCAAATACTTCACAAACCCATTTTTTTTCTTTAGGTATTAAGTTTAAGATATTAATTTGTCCTAAGCTTTTGACCGCAAAGGCAAACTACAATTTACCCAAGAAAACTGAAAAAATTATCAAGCAATGTGACCTTTTTAACTATATGTGTCTTTCCATCTTATCTATCTATTAAAACTATTGTATCCATTCAGCCATCTCTCATCTATCATCTTTGTACATATTTACTTTTCTTCTAAAGATTTTTTTCTTGTTATAGCTGTATCACTGTTTCTAAAGACAAGTTAATAGAGTTGATCATATTGATGTGACAATTCACTATAGAATACTTTTTATTGAGGCTGTAACAGGTGTCCCTATTACTCCCCTTTGCTCCTCTCCACCCAGCCCCCACCCTCACCATATTGTGGTCTGTGTCCATGGCCTACACATACATGCATGTAAGTTCTTTGGCTAATCTCTTCCAGCCCCTGAAACCTCATCCCTCTGTGGACTGTCAGGCTATTCCATGAATCCATGCCTCTGTTTTTATTTTGTTTGTCAGTTTATTTTGTTCATCAGATTCCACAGAGGAATCATATGGTATTTGTCTTTCTCTGACTGGCTTATTTCACTTAAAATAATATTCTCCAGGTCCATCCATGCTGTTGCAAAAGGTGAATTCCTTCTTTTATACAGCCATGTAGTATATTCCATTATGTAAATGTACCACATCTTTTTAATCCACTCATCTACTGATGGGCACTTGGGCTGCTTCCAGATCTTGGCTATTGTAAATAACACTGCTGTGAATATAGGGTGAATATGTTCTTTCTGATTGCTGTTTCAGAATTCCTAGGATATATTTCCAGAAGTGGGATCATTGAGTCAAATAGCAATTACATTTTTAGTTTTTTGAGGAAACTCTGTACTCTTCTCCACAGTGGCTGCACCAGTCTGCATTCCCACCAGCAGTGCAAAAATGTCTTAACAAATTCAAAAAGATTGAAATCATATTGCCTCAAAATAAAAAAAAGAAATCTCTTAACTGCAAACACATTAATGACAAAAAATTTATTTTTAAGAAAATGGTCCATTATTAATACAACAAATTGGTACAGGGCATGTATTGCATCAGTATTTGAAGGATCTGTCTGGAGTGACTATGGAAGGTATAATATTCTTGAAAAAGTATGTGTTAAGCAGGATTTAAACACCAATTTTGTTCCTTAACAGGAATATTCATGTTCTGTAATTGAGAAATCTTTAACTTTTAATATTAAACATTAAAGAAGTACATGGCTTGGGATAATGTGTTAGATATGAGTAAAGACGAATTTCCGATCTGATGTCTACTGTGCAATGATATTTACTATCTGTTTCAAAAGCAGAGTAGATTAGATGGGTCTGCCTGCCTGACTGTTTTCCCATTCATGTTTTACTATTCAATAAGTACCCTGCTGAAACCTGCATTTTACGTAAGAGAAGTTGACCTTGAAGATAAAGAAAATGATTCTATGGTCAGTACACATGTAATAACACTGTCTTGCTAGAATCTCTGAAAACCCTGAACCAAGGAATAATCTGAACAAAAGCAAAAGGTATGAAAAAGGTAAAAATTTAAATTAATTATTTAAAATGTGAGCTTACTCAATATAAAAAAGAAATCAGAAAATAGGTTTCTGTTCTTGTCAGGGCTAAATTATTAGTTTACAGTGTAAAGAAGTCAAAATACCTAACTTTAGAACCATTTGTTTGAATAATGCTCTACATTTGCATACATCATTTACTTGAGCATTCACAGATTCATTTCAATGCTTATTTAATTTAATGTCTCTCTCTCTCTCCACTGTATGCTCTGTGCCAGCACCTAGCAGGGTTCCTGCAAGACAGAGGGCTCTCCATTACCAATGAATGACTGACAAACGCGTTTCTTCCTCTATTCATGAGTTTACAGACTTTTCCTATAAAAGGCCAGAAAATAAAATTTTAAGCTTTGTGAGGCATATAAGTTCTCTTTGTATATTTATAAATTAAAATATAAAATTAAAAAACACTATTCTTAGCGTGAGGGAAGTACCAAAACCGTTATGGGTGAGATTTAGCCCACAGGCCATAGTGTGGAGAATGTTGCTGTTTATACTAAATGGATCTTAATTTCATTCCTAAGATTGCTTCTGAGACTCCTTTCAGTACTGTATTAGAGCTGGCCCTTACCAGAGCAATAGATGAAATGGAAAACAAAGTTTATAAGGCCTCTGTGAATGTCCATGTGTGCATGCACGTTTGATGAACCTGTTTATCAGCATGCCCCAGTTTCAGTTAAAAAATAAAAGCAAGGATTGCCGTATTTTTCTGACTATAAGATACAACTAGGTTTTAGAGGAGGGAAATAGGAAATAAAAATTTGAAGCAAAAAATGTGGTGAAATATTTAATAACATAATATTTTAACAGCGTAAACGTAAACAGAACTCAACAGCAGCATTAACAACCATTATTACTGACTAGGCTTTAAGTACGGAAACTCCCCTAATCATCAGGGAACCCCCAGAACTCCGCGTCACTACTGCCCACATTTATGAAGCTCAGTTCTTCAGAATCACTCATATCACTGTCTTCACTCTGTTCATAGAGGATGTTATCTTCAGAGCCATCTAAGGCATTGCTGATGCCACATTTTTGAAGGACCTCACAGTGGTTTCATGCTTACCTGACTGTCATGACGGTTTCACCCACTCACAAACTTGGGCAGTAGTGGGCCTCTTCATTCGTCCAGTTGGCATCAGGTCATCATCTCCAGCAGCCATCCATTTGTTCCACTCTTCTCTCATGAAAAATTTAAATGGCTTGTCGATGGAAACGCCCAAAGGTTGCAACTGGCTGGTAAGCCCCCCAGGAATTACGGCTAGATGGGTTTTCTCTTCTTTAAATCTCTTTTTTGTGGCTTCAGTGATACGTGCCCTAAACTGGTCAAGCACTCACAGAGCAGGCTTTTTCAGAAGCCTTCCAGGACATTTGGACCACACTTTTTCTATCCTATCTTCATGCCATTTCCATCCTTCCATCCTTTGTCATGAACATCAACAGTAACTCCTCTTGGGATGGCCTTTTTTGGCTTGTTTTTTCTCCTGAAAATCAGCATTGGTGGCAGTTTGGTGCCATCTGCACAGCAGGACAACACGACCCTGTAATGGGTTTTATCCTGCCCTGAGGTTTTCAAGGTTATGGTTTTGGCACCTTTCACATCAACAGTCTTGTTTGATGGAACATCAAAGGTTAATGGGACTTCATCCGTGTTCCCAATGTGACTTATTTCAAATCCATTTTTCTTTCTTGCATCCAGTACAAATTTGTGAAAACACACAATCTTGGATTCATATTCTGTAGGCGTTCTTTGTGCAGTCCTAGTTTTGCTGCTCGTAGCAGGGCCACATCTCTTCTTAAATCTGGGGCACCATGACAGTGATCCAGTGAGTCCTCAATGCCTTTCTCTGCAGCAAGACATTTGGCTTCATATATGAGCATTTTTGTAGACACTGAAAAGCCATTGTCCCTGTGACATGTGATCCACTCTTTCTTATCTGCTTCTAACTGTGGCCATTTTGTAGCATGCCCATGAAAACATTGTTTCATTTTCTCTCTCTCTCTCTCTTTTCTTTTTTTTTTTTGCAGTTGATCCTCCTGTTTCCTCCATTCCTGTATCATTTTTTTTTTCAGTTGGAGGTGACCCAAAGTGTCTCTCTGCTGCTCTGTTCCCATGTTCTTTGGCGTACTTCACCCACTGCCAGTTTAAAAAGGATTTTATATGAAATCTTTTTCCATTTTGACATCTGTCCACAATTACAGTAGATTCTGCAGGAGACTACAGTACCCTATCATATCTTTCTACAACAAAATACAGTAATGACAGAACTATCAGCACTGTGTCCTTCATAGTTATGGGGGCACCTTAGCTGAGAACATCAGTGGGTGATGCACTGCCATGGGGAGATCTGCTGCTGACACTGTTATGGGGGGGGGATCTGCTGCTGACACTGTTATGGGGAGATCTGCTGCTTGAGGGCCACAGGTTATGCAACACTCTTGTATGGGGACAGCAGTTTCGCACAGCCTGTGTGGCTTTGCAGCTGTTACCTGATTACAGCTCCCATCATCCCAACTTGTCCAAGCATGATGGGAGTTGTAGTTTTGCAGGTGAGCCTGCAGTGGAATTTGCCTATGCTAATGTTACTGGGGGCCACACCAGTCACGTGATGGAGGCACGTAGGGGGCGCTGCAGGCTTTCTTCTAACGTGCCTGCACTGCCTGTACCCTCCTCCCTACCACTACAGTGTGCCGCAGTGGGGCCTCTGTTCCTGCCTCTCTTACTTTGTGCAGCTGCGACATCCCCTCCCTCCAGCCCAGGACGCACAGCATTGCCCCACTCCTGCCTCCACTGGCTTCCTGTAGCGGTGACCCTGCTCCTGCTTCCTGTGACCCCACTCCACTGCAGCCCCCCCAAATCAAGCCAGGGAAGCTGCATGCGGGCTATAAGACGCACCCCCCTTTTCCTCCCAAATTTGGAGGAAAACAGTGAGTCTCATAGTCCAGAAAATATGGTATATTTAAGATTGCCAAGTTAAATTCAGGCATACCAGTTAAATTTAAAGTTCAGTTAAACATTTCTTTGTTTTGTTTTGGTTTGGTAATTTCTTTTTCTGTATGTATATCCCTGGTAATATTTGGGACTTATTTATATTGAAAATTATTTTTGTTGATCCAAAATTTAAATTTACTTGAAAATTGTTTTTATTTTTTAAATTTGGTAAATTTGCAATTCTACCTGAATTAATTAGAAATCTTATGAAGAACAGAGAAAAACTACTATGTATGTTTGTCATGTAAAAAAAATGGGCATTGCAAAAGATGAACTATTTTGTTTACTCTTTCACAATACCTTGTTTTTTTATTAAACTAATAGTAATTTCTTTAAAAAATATATATAAAAGATAAGCCCTGTCATTCTGTGGCTACATCATTTATGCTGCTCATTTAATTTATATTTTTCTTACTTTATGATAATAATTGAGAATTGACATGCCAGCCACTAACTTATGTGCTCTACAAGCATTTTTCTCATTTAATATGCACAAAACCCTATTATATAGATGAGGAAACTACATGTGTAATAGTTAAAATATTAAGTTTCTGAAAAATGATTTTATAATTAGCAAATGATAGAATTGCTAATTCTTCATCTTTTTATGTTTAAATCGTATCTGGACCCAATCCAATTGCCAGCTGTGCAACAAAGCTCTGTATTCTCTCTCCTTTGCCCATCTAGGAGTCATTTTTCTCTTTGGAACTTTTCTGGACTGTTTTCTTTCTATTTTTTTTAAAGATTTTATTTATTTATTTTTAGACAGAGGAGGAGGGAAGGAGAAAGAGGAGAGAAACAGCAATGTGTGGTTGCCTCTCATGCACCCCTTACTAAGACCTGGCCTGCAACCCAGGCCTGTGCCCTGACTGGGAATCGAACTTGTGGCCCTTTGGTTTGCAGGCCAGCACTCAGGCCACTGAGCCACACCAGCCAGGGCATTACACTGTTTTTCTTTATGCATTTTTCTCCAATGATGCTTACCGATTTATATGCTTTTTAAGGAGAGCAATGGTATTTTACTTCTATGCGTATCCCCAACAGTATTTGGCACAGTGTATTATATGAGCTAAAAGTATATTTGATGAATAATTATCATTAAGTAATTTATAATTATAGATTCATAGTTGATGATGTAATAGCCTAGTGTATATGTTACATGCATGCAAAGGGTATGACTATATTACAATTTTTTGTTTTGAAGCTAAATTTACAGCAAGATACTGAAAATTCCAAAAGGATTGACTTTTATAAGCTGCCAAACAGGGACACAGGCACTGAAAAATTAGAAGAATGACAAGAGTAAAATTGTCCTCTTCTGTAGTGTGTATTTGTCTGAGGAAGGCAAACCCCAGATAGGATGCTTCCAGTGGTGTTAAATGTAGTGAAGCAATATACAGCAAGGCTGGCGAATAAAAAATTATTCTGGGGGATTTGATATTTTATATTAGAAATTTTAAAAATGGGAATAAGATGATACATGGGCAGAGATTTAATGAAAATAAGAAAGCAGGCATTTGGCTATTTAAGAAAATAGCATCACAGGCAGAAACCCTGAGCAGTCCTGCACTTGGAGAGTTTGAGGGAGTGCATGAGACTGATGATGCTTAGGCAGCAAGGTGGCATCGAGTCTGTACTCAAAACCCTTGCTCTGCTGCCGCCAGGTGAAGAATGTTCACTAGCAGGGCGGGAATGAAAGCTTCGCAAATAACTAGGTAGCAGTTGTTAAAGCTGGGTAGGAAGTGATGGTGCCGTGGATTGTGGAAATGGCTATGGTGATGGGAAGCAGGAGGCAGATTCAGGATATATTTCAGGAGAATTGCCAACAATTTGATGATTGTTTGGATGAGGAGTATTAGAAAAAGAGAAGGATCAAGAAGGATGCCAAGTGAATTAGGCTAATTATCGAGAGAAATGTTGTTACCATTTAATGATGATGGAAAGACTGGGGAAGAAGTAAATTTAAAGTTGGGCAAATTAGGATTTATTAAACTTGAGGTACTAATTATTAATCTGGGTAAAGATTTACTTACGACCAAAGGGTGTTAGAACTCATTTGCTTATGATTCTCTTATGAAGTTGAATATGTGTTTTAGAGAACAGGTTTTGGCTGAAAATGCAAAGTTGTTACTCATTGATTGCAGGTGATATTCAAAGCCTTAGAACAGGGTGAGGTGACCTGGGTAATGACAGAGAAGTAGAGAGAAGGATGAAATACCAGCTCACACTAATTTTAGAATTTATGAAACCAAGTACAATCCAGCAAAAGAGAATAAGGTGAAGTCACTAATAAGGTAAGAAAAAAAAAAAGCAAAGAAAAGTATGACATTCCAGAAACTAGTAAAGAAGGGGCTTCCAAGGAAGGAGGGGTCATGATCAATGTTGTCAAGTCCTGCAACCAGCAGAAGTAATCTAAGGACAGGGGAGCCATGACTTGACTTGGAAACATGGAGGTAACTGAACCCAAAGGTATTGCTGGGTAATTGGAGACTTTCATTAAAAAGAGGAAGGGATTTAATAGTCAAAGAGTATACTTGCTAGTCCCCCTGGTTCATTGGGAGTACAGGCATGGCATAGGAATAGAACATACATGTTGATCTCTGATGCACATTCATTCTAAGGTAACTCCTAGGTATCCAGCAGGAATGGACATCAAGTTTCAAGTGAAGAAGTCGGACCCTTGGCATTAAAGAAGCACTAGCTCTTCTCCTGATATCAATAAGGGCAGGGCACAAAAGGAATATGTTTTGGCAGAACCTTGACTCCAGCCTAATTCTGCTGACTCAGCTTTAGTGGTTGGGAGTAGCACCATGTTTCCCCTGGGCTGATCAGTGGGTTGGAGTTCAGACCTTGAGTTTATAGCTGTATAATGTGAAAAAGCTGACAGCGAGATTCCCCACATACACACGTGTGGTTAAAAAAGCATCGGACCCTCCTCTGTCCTCCTCTGATGATAAGGTAAACTGAGTATCAGCTTTGGGGTTCTCCAGGATTGAACGCGCTATTCACTGGGCTCTACCCAGTTTCCACAGAGCTTTGCGGAATGCCTCCTTCTTTTCTGAGTGACCAGTCTGCAGAAGATTGGTCAGTCCAGAACAAATTAACTCTTTTCTCTCAAGATGAGACAAAAAAAAAAATAAAATAGATTAAAGAAAGGAGGTCAGGAATATCATGAAGTGTATAAATATCACATGACAATGAGAATATAAAATTATTATGTGGAAAAAACAAAGTTTAGGAGGAAAATCATGGATTGGGGTGGGATCCACTATTATTACCAAAGAAAAAGATGGTTGGGAGGAGTAAAGGGTAAAGGGAACCAAAAATATGGTGATAAAAGATGATTTGACTTTGGGTGGTGGGCACACAATATAATGTACACACTATGCGTCATAGAAATACATACTTAAAACCTATATAATCTTATTAACCAATGTTACCCCAATACATTTAATTTTAAAATCTTAGATCTGTTATGGAATGTGGGGAAAAAAGTGGAGTATTTAATTTTGATCCATGACATTTTCTCTTTGCCCAGGCTTGCATTGTGCTGTAAGAATTTATAAACGATTACAATTTGGAAACTAAGTTAATATTAGATTTAATAGAAATAATTCTGTGAATGACATATCTTATTTTTCCTGAAAAATTTCTATGTGAAATTGATGAATTAATTACTATTTAAATACTAGTAATAATACAAAAATAGTCTTCAATCTATAATAAAAGTTAATAATGTAAGCATCTGAATGAGACAAAGACTAGAAAGTACACCATGCTTTCAAGCCTAGAAAATATGTCCTTTAAACAATTTTGTTCTAAAATAATTATTATATTTTTAAGGGCAATTATTGCTGAGTAACATTATTTATAAATTTAACTGTGAGAATTAGTTGCCAAATCAGAGTATATGATATTTATTTAAAATATTGTAAAACAAGAGAGAAGCAGAGATTTGAATGGAATGTATATGTGTTACTCTACTATATGCCAAGACAACCGATGAATTAATTTAATAATTAGTCTAGAGCATATTTATAATGAATTTGACCTAACTTTATCATTTTACATCTCTGTCTTTGCGAGGTTGAAAAGAAACAAGATCTCTTGATTAATTGCTAATGTAAAAATCATAATTGCATTTACCTATTTATTTTTTTGCTGCATTGTCTCCTCATGGTTTCCTTCCTGCTAAATGAATCCTTGGCCTCTTAGAGTCATTTTTTGTAGAGACTACATTGAATCATTAATTAAAGTGTGTTTTGAAACTTTCAAAATATGCTCATTAGTGCTAAATTTATTTCACTCAACAGAACATATTAACAGTGATATTAAAATAAAATAAACATGTAATGTGAGCTGTGGCAATTTGGAAATTCATAAAAGTGCAGTGTTCTTTCCTTTTGTTTCTTGGAGGTTGTACATTAAATTCTTAAAGCAGTTTGTTGCTAATATCTGCAAAACTGGGGTTGAGAAAGTGAAAAATGATGTAGGTATTACTGTAGGAAGACATGTAGTATTAAAAACAAGTGGCACTGAGAAGTACAAAATCAGGAGGCAGTGCTATTAACCCAATCTCAGCTTGTCCCCAGATATGGTTGGGAATAATTGTCAATGAAAAAAACATTCATTAATTTTCCATCCAGTAGTATAAGGCAACAAATTAAAAACACAAAATGGAGCAGAGAGAAAGAGATATTGGCTATTGAGTTGAGGATTTAGTTCAGATTTTAGAGGAAGCAAATATATATACATTTTACTGTAATACTAGATTAATTAAAAAAGAAATTAAATTTCCTGGGTAAAAGCATCTGTGTAATACTATTTCTGATTATGTGTCTGAAAAATGGCTATGTAGTCACCCTTGTCTATACATTTTGGCATTAATAGGTACTGTTCAAAAAATACACTGTGAAGAAACAAGTGAATAAATTGCTAAAGCATACATATCATGACTATGTAAGGTATTATTAAATATGCATTATTAAAGTATGCATTACTTAATTTTTGAGTGTCTATCGTGGAAGTGAGACAAAGAGGAAGGTGCGTTTCTTCTTTCACCTGGACCATGAGGCCTTGAGTGGGCTGTCCGAGCAGCAGAGAATGTGCATCTGTAGGGGAGACCTACCGAGTTTACACATCATACAAGGCCAGAGGAAGCAAAGACAGGAGTTAAAAGGAGTGACTGTGGCTAGCATCCCACCAGTTGAAAACACTGCTGTTATCTGTTCCACTCTTGAGAATTTTCTGGATCCAAACATTTTTGATCTCATGAACCTGGTCTCCTAAAATTTATCCCAAATGGAAAACAATTATTCCGATTTTTCAATTCTATTTCTTTTTTACAAAGCACTGATCCACCTGTATTATTTTTCTATTTTACTTTATTTAAAAATATTTTGAATTTTTCAGTTCCAGTTGACATATATTACATTAGTCTCCTGTGTACATCCTGTGATTAGACATTATATAACTTATTAAGTGATCATTCTGATAAATCTGCGCCCATCCAACACCATACATAGTTATTACAATATTATTGACTATGTTCTCGGTATTGTACTTTACATCCCTGTGACTATTCTGTAACAACCAATTTTTACTTCTTAATCCCATCACCTTTTTCATCAAAACCCCAACTCTCTTCCATGTGGTAGACATCAAAATGTTTTCTGTATCTATGAGTCTGTTTCTTTTCTATTTGTTCATTTATTTTGTTTTTTAAATTCAATTATTGATATATATTTTTACAATTTCATTGGCCATATTTTACCTTTATTTTCTTCTTTTAAAAATATTTTATTTATTTATTGTTAGAGAAAGGGGAAGGAAAGGATAAAGAGAGGGTGAGAAACATCAATGTGTGGTTGCCTGTCATGCACCTCCTACTTGGGACATAGCCCACAACCCAGGCTTGTGCCCTGACTGGGAATCAAACCTGCAACCTTTTGGTTCACAGGCCCACACTCAGCCTGAGCTACACCAGCCAGGGCTTCTTTTTCTTGAAGTAACATTTAACTTCTTTAACATTTCATATAATACTGATTTGTTGGTGATTAACTCCTTTAGCTTCTTTCTTATCTGGGAAGCACTTTGTATGTCCTTTGATTCTAAGTGATAGCTTTGCTGGATATACTAATCTTGGTTGTAGGTCCTTGTTTTCCATCACTTTGATTGTTTCTTTCCATTCTCCTTTGGCCTGCAAAGTTTAAGTGGAGAACTTTGGCTGTCGGTATCATGGGAGCTCCCTTGTAGGTAACTAACTTCTTTTCTCTTGCTGCTTTTACGATTCTCTCTTTGACTTTAACTTTTTCATTTTAATTATAATGTATCTTCATGTGGGCTTCTTTGAATTCAGCTTGTTTGGGATTCTCTGTGCTTCCTGGACTTATATGTCTCTTTCGTTCACCAGGTTAAGGAATTTTTTTGTCATTATTGTTACAATTAGTTTTTTTGATTTCAAGCTCTCTTGTCTCCTTCTGGTACCTCCATCATGTGAATGTTGGCATGATTGATAATGTCTCACAGGCCCGTTACACTATCCTCATTTTTTAAATTTTTTTCTGTTCTGATTAGGTGTTTTTACTTCCTTATATATCAAATCTCTGATTTGATTTCTTGACTTTATCTACTCTACTGTTGACCCTTGCAAATTATTCTTTATTTTAGGTGAGCCTTCATTTCTGATTATTTTTATGCTGAATTCATTGAGCATTTTATAATCTTTGGTTTGAACTTCGCATCTAGTAGGTTGTTGGCCTCCATTTTGTTTAGTTCTTTTTCTGAAGTTTTCTTCTGTTCCTTTATTTGGGACATGTTTTTTGTCTTCTCATTTTGGCATCCTCCCCGTGTTTGTTTCTGTGTATTAGGTAGAGCTGCTATGTCTCCCAGGGTTGGTAGAGTGGCCACATATAGTGGGTGTTTTATAGATTCTAGTGGCACAGCCTCCCTGATCACCTAAGCTAGGCACTCAGCATGTGCCACACATGGGTATGCTGAGTACACCCTCCTATTGTAGTTGAGCCTTAATTTCCATTGGCATATGATTGGGAGGGAATTACCCCCAGGTTGATCAGCTGCAAGGACTGGCTATGACTGCCAACTACCAACTAGCTGTGCAGGGTCCTACCTCACACAGCAGAACTCACTTCAGCAAAGCTCTGATGCCTGCTGTGTCTGCCTCTTGGATGTGTTGCTTGTGTAGGTTGTTGGGTGGTGATGCTTTCTAAGTAATATAAAGCTGTCCACTGGGTGTGCTGGCTCTAGAGTCTCCCCATAGGTTTAGGCCAAGGTCAGACACCAACTGTGTTCCACCCGGGGCCACCTGGCATGAGCTACAAAGCATTCTGCATATGACTGCTACTTGTGCTGAGCTTGGAAGTGCCATGCAGGGCCAAGTTGTGAAACAAGGCTGGCTGCTCTTAGTGCAAGATCTGGAGCCACTTAATGAGTGATACAGGGCACACTGAGGTCAGATGCTGCTTTTTTGAGAGAGATTTTTAGGAAAATCTGAAGCCTGAGTCCAGACAGACCACTCATATGGAAGAACCATGGGAAACAGCTTGGGTGGGCCTGTATTTCAGAGAATCACCGGGGTGGGGCAAACAGTGTAAGCCAGGTCAATGGAATCTCAGATATATTGCCCACCTGTAGGCTCTGTGGGTTGGAGGGCTCATAAAGGAACAATGGCCTCTGCCAGTGCTCCTGTCTGAGAGAAAGCTGCCCCCGAGCCTCACTCTGATGCCAGATAATTCAGTTGTTCCACACACGTCTCTAGTGCTTTTCAAGCTGCTGCCCTTGGGCTGGAGCTCAGATGGAATGAGTCCAAGTTAATCTGTGTGTGGGCCTTTTAAGAAAAACTGCTTGTGACTTGAGAAGCCTCAGCCTCCCTCACCTCAATGCCCCTGGTTTTATAGTCAGAAGTGGTGGGGACTTCTCTTTCCAGCACTAGAACCCTGGGCTTGGGGATGTGGTGTGGGGCTGGGACCCCTCAAACCTTAGGGGGACCTCCACAGCCAAGATATCACCCTTGATTTTTATCTACCACATGTAGGTGTAGGACAAGTTCAGTCCATATTTCAGCCCCTCCTAAGAGTCTCTATGCTGCTTCCTTAACTCCCTAGTTCCATTCTGCCAAATTTCAGGTGGTTTTGAATGATGATTGTTCTGTAAGTTAATTGTAATTTTGATATGGTTGTGGGAGGAGGTATCACATTTACCTATAAAATATTATATTATAAGGGCTAATTGAGACCAAAAGCAAAGACAATGATTTAGGTGACTCAGTTGTCATGCACATTTTTATTTTTATGCCTACCTAGGGCATGGCTATAATATGCATTTTATTTGTTTTTGCCATAGCATACATAGGTCTAGGCAAATAGTAATTACTTACATATGTACAGTGTATAATTAAAATGTGTACAAACATTATTAATTAATTAACTAACTCAAAAACATGCATGGAGAATTGTGAGACTAACACTGCCCGGTATACAATATATTCCCTATGATGTACCTAATAAGCATTTAATAAATATTTGCTGAGAGGCAGAAGAAAGGGAAAGTGAGTTGCTATGTAGGTACACTTAGTGGAGTGCCACGCACAACATAGGCAATTTAGGAACATCGAATGTTGTTATTGTACTTCTCTGAAATTGTGCAGCTGCTGATTGGCTCAAATACTCAAGTCCTCTTGGCCATTATGTATGCAAAATAATTTACTAAGAGTACCTGATGATGTAAACCTTGCTTTTCTCTTGTTTTACTATTGCTCTTTTCAGAGAATCAGGTCTCCTGAACCCAAACACATTGAGAGAAATACAGCAGAGTCTCCTCCTCATCCAACGAATTCAGTGAAGTGTTAAGTTAAAAGATATAGGATTCCTCTTGCCTCTTTTATGACATTTCAGCAGGGAGGAATCAATTTTCAGCATGCCTAATCATTTATCAAGAAAGAAACCTGTGGTAAAAATCTGATTTTTAACATCACTCATAGGAATTTCAACACAAAGCCATTTTGTGCTACTTTGGCAATGCCTGACACTTATCAGATGCTGTTTGCTTGATTTGTTTACATTGCAACTGACTCACTATAATTTGAGCCCTTTCAGGGCAGTGCTCCATTTTTCCTATTTAATCTCAATACCAATAATTCTTCTCCTGGTATCTGGCACTATTTGCCCAATGCAGGTATCACAAACTTTGCACGGTGTTGAAAGAGCCACCTTATCCAAGCTCACAGAAATTGTTGCTCATGTGAAGCTGGACGTGTAGCATCAAATGCTGAGGCAACTGCAGCTGGAAGTGTTTGATTCTGTTGCCAAGAAAGGACCATGGTCCCAGTGGTTTGCAATATTTGGGGGAAATATCTGAAATATCCCCAAATCTTTTTTCAACTTAGAAACTCTTTGACCTTCATTAAACATTGGGCATTTATTAAAACCATTACCATTATTACAGGGCCAATTTAAAGCAGATAAATTTCAGGAATATATGGCAGTGATAAAAGTTGTAATTTCAGCTTCTACTGAAGGAGAAAGATCTTAACACATATACAAAATATCTCAAATCTGAGCAATACTTTTGGGAAAAATAGAGTTTGGTTGCTTTTAATTAACATTTATTGAGCCTCTAGTAAGTCCTGAGCAGTAGGTATAGTAGCCAACAAAGGACTTGTCAGTTTCACAAAGGACTTGGATGTAATTGGGAATCAAGTTCCATATGTAGGTTCCAGACTGTCATTAGCAACCAAGTATAAAGCAAATTACAATATAAAATCGGGATTGGTGAAGACTGTGCAGCAAATATTAAATTTTAGTTACTACATATAGAAAGCCTTATAATTTATCTATAGTTGGTATAAAAGCACTTAAGAAAGAAATCATCTCAAAGTAAATATGACGGGGCATGGAATATTCCTTCAGAGTGGTAAATGGAGCAGAACCTATGTGACCCCCCAAATAGGCAGTCACATTTGCCTTGACAGCTCTAGCTTAGCAGTAATATGAATTCAGTTCCAGAAACACAGTTTATATTATTTTGGCATTATCTTCAAACTAAAGGCTTCATATATATATATGTCGTTCATTCTGTGATGTTGTCCAAGTCATTCTCAATTAATAAAAACATAGAGAACTCTATAAACCAGAGAGATATTATTAAATATTAATATTTAGAATAGACTGACTTAAAAATTGTGGTACCTAAAGTAAGCACATTAAGTAAGCGTGACTCTCAATCATAGGATAAAAACAGTTGACAAAAATAGTTGCGCATCACAGATTAAAACCACAATGAGATACCACTTCACACCAGTCAGAATGACCATCATAAACAAAGCAACAAACAAGTGTTGGAGGGGATGTGGAGCAAAGGGAACCCTAGTGCACTGTTGGTGGGATTGCAGACTGGTGCAGCCACTGTGGAAAGCAGTATGGAATTTCCTCAGAAAACTAAAAATGGAACTGCCTTTTGACCTGGCAATTCCACGCTGGGATTATATCCTAAGAACCCTGAAACACAAATACAAAGGAACCTATGCACCCCAATGTTCATAGCAGCACAATTTACAACAGCCAAGTGCTAGAAGCAACCTAAGTGCTCATCAGTAACTGAATGGATCAAAAAACTGTGGTACATTTACACAATGGAATACAACGCAGCAGAAAGAAAGAGGACACCCCTACCTTTTGGGACAGCATGGATGGAACTGGAGTGTTATGCTAAGTGAAGTAAGTGAAGGGGTGAAAGACAAATACCATATGATCTCACCTTTAAGTGGAACCTGATCAACAAAACAAACAAGCAAGCACAATATAAATATAACCAGAGACACTGAAATTAAGAACAAACTGACAGTAACCAGTGGGGAGGTGGGAGGGGGTAATGGGGGAACAAAGGGGAAGGGTTTTCCGGAAGAACTATAAAGGACGCAGGGACAAAACTAAGGGGGAATGGAATCAGGGGAAAGAAGTGGGGATGGCTGGGGGTTGGGGAGCAGTGGTGGGGGGAAAGGGCAGACAACTGTACTTGAACAACAATAAAATTAAAAAAAAAAAATAGTTGTGCATCAAAGACACCTGAAAAAAAAAGTTTTTTAGGAGAGCAATAAGTGCCTAGGTACCAGTCCTGAATTATTTTTTGAAATCCTAATTTATTGATCTAAGATGTGCCCTTGCAGGTTTTCAAAAATCTCGTCAAGTGGTCTTGATGCATGGATAAGTTTGAAATCCTCTGAAACGCACCTGCCATAACAGGTCTAATTTCTGTGCTCATGTCGTACAGTCCCCCTTTCAAACAGAGAATACAAATCTAGGGGGCTTAGCCGTAGCTGCTTAAGTGAAAAGCTACGCCAAGGGAGGCATTTTAAGTAAATAATGCTATTTACAAATACGTCATATATCTTAAAATAAGACCCATATTATTTCTTCTAAGAATCACTTTATCAGTCTTCAAGCTACTGTAAAAAATTATAAATGTTCATTTATTTAAAACTAGGGATTTGTTTGAAACCAGGTCCACCCCAGTTTTCGACTTCATATTCTGACAATGCTATCAAGCACATTTCACCGCACACTTGGTCCAGGAAGATTTCCATTCCCTTTTCAAAATGCCAGCAATGCGTTCCTAACCATGTTTTTCTAGTTTATCCAAGTCCTACCTCTATTGCGGTGGGAAGGCTTTTCAGAACGTCATAGTCTTCAGCTTTTCTGCGAAGAATGGAAGATTCTCTTCTTTAGTTTATGCCAGTTCAAGCAGTCTGCACGCAACACAGCAAGGAATAAGACCAGAAATTAAATAATGTATGTGAGAGGGGTCTTATAGTTGACTGATAATTTGCTATGGTGTCATTAGCAATAGCAATTCTAAGGAAAAAAAGATATTTATACAATATTTTAAGCTTTTCCCTAATTAAGTTTGCATGAGCAGTTGAAAATCTATGGAGTTTTTCTATAGCTGACATTGTTCGGCAGTGGCAATTAAAATCAGCCATTCCAAAGAAACTAGACCAACCAAAATTCAATTAAACTATAAAAAAAAGAAAGTTTGGAAGTTTAGCCAGATCTGAAGCCGTTCTCTCCTATGATGTTTAAAAAGGGCCTCATAGCCATTTCAAATAAAAATGACAGGAGCTCAGCCTCAAAGTTTTACCCCAAAAGTAAGGCTTCAATTCATTTTTGCTCTAACTATAATAAAATAAGCCAATTTGTTTTTTAATGATGAGATGCCAAGAATAGTTAAAGAAAAATAGGTCATAATTCTACCTAGTTAAGGATATAGTGTTAGAGTACCTGCTAATTAAAAGTCCATGACATTTTCTTAAAGGCAAGTGTTGCAACCGGGCATAGAAGTGTCTAATTGTATCCCGTAACTTTGAAGTGCATTTTGGGCCAAGTGACTGTTCTCATTAATGGAGCATTTTAAAACACCTTTCTGCTTGGGAAGGGCACAGGTTTGAGAAGTGATTGTTTTTCTCCTGACCTTATTACCTTCAAAACTTTCTTTTGCAGTCATTTTTCTTTCTTTTTTCTCTCTCTTTTTAAGCATTTTTCCCTTCTTAAAATTTGTCTTTTGGAACATAACTAATTGTTGCTAAAATTCTAAGATTCCTATTGTTAAATGAAGGAATCTTGTTTTTAAAACGTAAAGTTTGCTTATGTTAAATGATAAAGTAGTAGCTATCTAAAATTGACTATGTTAATCCATGTCTAGAATATATGGTTAGTCATCAGTTTACTGAAAAAAAGCATTGGGAAAATTACTAGGTATGCCATAAACCAATTAATTATATAAGAACTTTCATTTGATTTAATTCAAAAAAAGCATGCTTTAGATCATTTAGTAAAAGAACATATTATGAGGCTACCTCACATCGTTGCATTAACCTGGAGTAAAGCTGACAGACTGCCTCTTTAGGATGCAAAACCCCACAACACTGGTTTAATTTAAGGAAGGACTGCATTGTGATAAGAACACTTAAGATGAGATTTACCCCCTTACCATTTTGAAGTGCACAGTACAGTGTTAAGTGCATAGACTCAATGCTGTCCTGTGTCTCTACATTTTAGTTTCCTCTATCACTCAGGACACAGCATTTTACTGCAGGGGCTGAATGGCCAATTGACATTTGGGTTTCACATTTATTCCACCTGTCTCCCATACCTTTCCTCCTAAGATAGATTAAATAAAGCACTTTTCTCTCTGCTCGAGTTCCGTCAAACAAAGAATCAATTAAAACTTTCCCCAAATCCTCAAGACTCTCTAGCATATCTGAGCTGAAGCTAGCGGGCAGGTAATAGAGGAGGATAACTTAACCTTCGCTATTAGTCCCACATGGACTGTGAGAGTCCCGAGGTTGGGTGTTAATAGCCCTCAGCTTGTACTGGGAAAGGACAGCTTGTGATGTAGGCTTTCTTATCTTTTGCTATTGGAAGATAATGTAGGGCCTGGTTTCAAATTCTTGTGTGGTTTAATGATAGCAACTAACATCACTGAATGTGTATCATGTGCCAGGCACTCCTATATGTGCTCAATATAAATTAATGCATTTGTTCTTACTGACAACCCTGTGAGTGCTGTTATCACCATGGCATTTGGTAGATGAGGAAGCTCTCGAGGCCAAGTGAAGTTAAGGGACATGACAGGGTAACACAATGAGTTAAGAAGCTGGTTGAGATTCAAATACAATCCATCTAGTTCTGGACTTCCTGCTTTTGACCATTAGTCAGCACTGCCCCTCTAGATTTCAGAGTGCCAGTGCTTCTCAAGTGTTGGGAAGACAGCATACTTGTATTTCACAGAATAAAGTTGACATTGACAGCACTTAAAACAAAATAAAAATTATATTTAAGAATTTTATTTTTTGACAGAATGAGTTACCGGTGTTTTTATTTCGTAATTAACAGGTGTTGATGAGAATTGCTATGCCACCAATTCATAACAATTAATTTTGATTACCAAATTAATCTGTAACCTTGAAACAAAATTTGGAAAGGTAAAAATCTTCAAATAGTATATATTCTGTACTTAAGTGAAGTTCACTATACAATCAGTGGATAAAAAGAAAAAAAAGATTACTTGTGTGGAAACTACAGCTAATGGACATATTACTTATTTTTCATATTATATATTATGTACAATTTATATCTATGACCCATGAACATGTACTAAGGGAGGGAAGGTGGGTGGGAGAGGGATGTAGGGCAGAGGGGAATAAAGGGGAGAAAATGGGACAACTGTAATAGCATAATCAATAAAATATATTTTAAAAAATTCTCAAACCAGATAAAGACACTACAAAGAAAAAAAGTATAGGCAATATCCATGTTGAACATAGATATAAAATTCCTCAAGAAAATACTACTGAACTGGATCCAGCAATACATTAAAAAGACCATACACCATGGTTAAGTTGGATTTATTCTGTTGATGCAAGGTTTGTAAAATATTCACAAATCAATAAATGTGATCCATCATGTAAAAAAACAAAATGAAGGATAAAAATCACATGATCATATCAATAGATGCATAAAACATTTGATAAAATACAGCACATACTTGTGATAAAAACTCTCAGAAAAGTGGGAACAGAGGGATCATACCTCAACATAACACAGGCTGTATATGACAAACCCACAGTCAACATCATACTCAATGGGCAAAAACCACAAGTGTTTTCCTTAAGATCAGGAACAAGACAGGGATGTTCGCTTTTACCACTCTTATTCAGCATTGTACTGGAAGTCCTAGTCAGAGTGATCAGACAAGAAAAAGAAGTAAAAGGCATCCAAATTGGAAAGAAATAAAACTGTCATTATTCACAGATGAAATGATGATATCATACATAGAAAATCTGAAAGACTCCATCAAAAAAAAAAAAAAAACTACTAGATCTAAGAAATGAATATGGCAAAGAACCAGGATACAAAATTAATATTCAGAAATTGGTAGCATTTTTATATACTGATAATGAACTATCAGAAAGAGAAATTAAAAAAAAAAACATTTACTACTGTAACAAAAAATACAAGGCACCTAGAAATAAATTTAACCAAGGAGTAAAATGCCTATGCTCAGAAAACTATAGGACATTGAGGAAAGATATTGAGGAAAGATATTGAGGAGTATACAAATAGGTAGAAGTATATGCTGTGTCTTGTTTTGAAACAATTAACATCATTAAAATATCCATACTACACAAAGCAATCTATAGATTCAATGCAATTCCTATTACAATACCAATGGCATATATCTCAGATCTAGAATAAATATTCCAAAAATTTATACGGAACAACAAGGGACCACAAATAGCCTCAGCAATCTTGAAAAAGAACAAAGTAGGAGGGATAACAATATCTGATATCAAACAATACTACAAGGCCATTGTAATCAAAACAGGCTGGTACTGGCATAAGAGCAGGTATACAGATCAATGGAACAGATCAGAGAGTCAGAAATTAACTTACACCTTTATATTAAATTAATATTTGACAAGGAGGCAAGAGCATACAATGGAGTAATGACAGTTTTTTTCAATGAATGGTGTTGGGAAAATTGGACAGGTACATACAAAAAAAAAACAAAAACTAAACCACCAACTCACATCATACATAAGAGTAAACTTGAAATAGATAAAAGACTGACATGTAATTAGTGGGAAGAAAAAGAAAAAAGATTACTTGTGTGGAAACCACAGCTAATGGACATATTACTAATTCTTGCTATCTTCAAAGAGCATATTAATGGGAAGGAAATTTTCATGAAGAATTAGTGAACATGATAGCAAACAAAGCTTTAATAGAAATGGCAAATTGGTAAATGCGGTTGCATATAATAAAGTAAGAATTAAATGTTATTCATATTACATTTAATATGATATAAAGGTTGGTGAAAGATGTGAACTCTCTAGGGAACACGTAAGGGAAATTTAACATAGATTTCTTCTTCAGTAGGTTTTAAAGTGTCAAGACACATGGCTATGTGGATAAAACCTTTTCATGGTCCCGTTGCTGTTAGGACCATGGTTAGTGAAAGAGAATTTGTACACCAGCCAGCTCCGTGAAAAATACTAGTAGTAAAGTTAGAATAACCATGGTGATCATTATTGGAGCCAGTAAGCAATATATACCTTTGGATATTGTCGAATAAAGATAGTAAGTATTTGATTTCCTTTAAATACATTATTTTTAGAATCAACTCACAAGTGTATTGGAAGTTGGTTCAATCACTTGCCCATTTGCTCTCAAACTGCTTTCTCTTTCTCTTCACTGACCCAGGGGTCCCTTTCCTGTGACTTTCAACTAACAGGCACTGAGAGGAGATTGAGGGTAAGAGGACAGGAGAAGCCTGTGTTTCTCATTCTCTCTCCCCTGCTTTGGTGCTGACTTCGCCAGTAACTCTTTTCTCTTTTATGATTCTAGTACCTACTGTGTGGCCCCTCTTTCTCTTTTCAGCTCTTTCATGGTGGTTCTAGCACTTAGTTTCTGGCAACAATATTCTTTGTCTTTGTAGTTGCAGACCTGAATGTACTTTCTTTTTTTCTTTTTTTTTTTTTAAGATTTTATTTATTTTATCTTTAGAGGGGAAGGGAAGGAGAGAGGGAGAGAAATAGCAATGTGTGGTTGCCTCTCGTGCGTCCCTCGCTGAGAACTATCCTGCAACCTAGGCATGTGCCCTGACTGGGAATCAAACCTGCGACCCTTTGGTTCACAGGCCCGTGCTCAATCCACTGAGCCACACCAACCAGGCTGAATGTACTTTCTATACTTGTTTCTCTTTGGGTAGACTCCCCTTCCTCAGTGTTTAGTTTTTCCAATACCTCTATATCTAGTTTGGCATATTGAATTATCCTATAGAACTACCTGGGCTCTCTTTTTTTGGATGGACCTTGAGTACTAGAGGGATCCAGAAGGCTTTTATCTGATCATGCCATTAGTGTAGGGTGACTATCCTGTCACATCCATTCCATCTCCCAGGCCATGGGGGGCTGCCCCATCTGTTGCTCCATTTCTCAGCAGAGTGTCCTGTACTTAATAGGAGAGACAGTACAGTCAGTGTCTCTCCATGACCTGTATGTGTCCCTCTTGGTATTACA
Organism: Anoura caudifer; assembly: GCA_004027475.1. Taxonomy (NCBI): domain Eukaryota; kingdom Metazoa; phylum Chordata; class Mammalia; order Chiroptera; family Phyllostomidae; genus Anoura; species Anoura caudifer. The sequence goes on from PVKU01000971.1 coordinate 159,204, forward strand.
GATTTGGGGATGAGGACAAAGTTTCCCAAAAGAAAATATAATTGCTCAAGACAGGGAAATGATTGGCTGCATGTCTTCAGGTCAAACTTCAAAAGAGTCTTTCAATTTCTGTTATGATTCCACAACAGAAAATGTAGGGGTGGGGGGTGGGAGATGGCAGGGTAGGAGTCAAACCAAACTTTAGATTAGAGTTTTATTTTTCACCGTTAACCAGCTGTGTTACTTAGGATTATGGGGAGAGAAACAGGTAAAGGCTGTTAGGAAAGGAGACTCAATTGAGTAGGTATATAAAATTATTCGTGACTATGATACAAAGACAAAAACAACAACAAAAAATGATGGTGCATGCTTTATCAGCATGGTGAATTTATACAGAATGTTCCTTCCATTTCCTAAATTATGCTTAGTGTTATTTTATTACGTTTTCCAAGAATTTTAACTTATTTTAATCGATCGTATTTTTTCTTGATGTTAGCTAGCTAAAGAAAAGCTGTATTGTGAGAGAGAGAAAGAAAGACACGGAAAGAGAAAACTTCCAGAACTACCGTTTCCCAGAAAAGAAAGGACTGCACGAGTTTTGTGCTCTCCTGAGATAAGTAGCAGGGAAGCTATTTCTAAGGGGGAGGGGGAGGGGAAAGATGGCCTGAAGCCCAAAGTTGATAAGGGATAAGCTGACGCCATGTTGCTCTTCGTCTTTCTTTCAAATGCCTTCTCCAACCCTTGGCGTGTTAGAAATCATCAGTAACAAAATTAATCATTTCTGTAAATGGAATATACCTTAGTATATTTTAATGACTTCACGTAGTGTCTAACATATCCCAGTGAAAAGTGCAATGACTGTCAAAGCTGGGTGGATGGCTACGGTATTGTATTCTGGGTTGAGAACAGAAAGTTTTGAAATCAGGAGTCAAAGCATTACTCTGGGAAGAAGGAAGAACTGTAGATTTACTGGCTCTTTACTTTTGTAGTCCTGCTGAGTTACTATTATCCAAACGCACAAAAGCTGTTTTTACCTGGTTCAGCTTCTCCTAATGGCTTTTCCAGGTAAAAAGTATTTTCGGTGTGCGATTATTGAGGTCAGGGCATTGTTTCAGTGTAATTGCTTTTTTTGTTGTTGTTACCTTTTATTCCTTTTAAAAAATGGCATGAGAAGATTACAGTTCACTAGAACCCTTGCTTTTTTTTTATATCTAATAAATTAGAAGCACGTAATGGTCAGATTGACTACATGTTTGAGTGTTCCAGCAAAAAAGCTTTATTTAAATTGCACCATTGTTGGTAATGCCTAACTCTAAAATACCCTCTGTGATTTCAGGGACATTGACCCCTCCATTGCAAGAGGAGAAAAAATGGTCGTGTTTGTGCTTTTGCAGTTTCAACGTTATCAAATTGGCTAGTTTTATTCTTATGTGCAAAAGCTTCTGAAACACACTACTTGTCTCTGAGTGACAACTAGGGACTAACACTTGGTTGATAGAGCTGCACATTAAAATTATCTGGAGAATTTCACCAAAACACAGATGCCCAGTCTCCACTTCCAGAGAATCATGATTGTTTAGGTGTGGAGACAAAGCAACATGATAGTTTAATGTAAGGCTTGGTTGAGAATTTTTCTATAGAGGAAACAAAAAGGCAAAATAAGTGAAAATTTCTCTCCTATAAAGAGTTTATTACCTTGATAATTACATCACCATTTACAGTCTTAACTCCTACAGAGAACTGGGGTGGACGGGGAGCCATGTTAGGACAAAGAGCTAGTGACCAGGTAGGTTGGGTATTTTGGAAATGGGAGGGGTGGGGAGGCTGAGTGGAGGGATAAGTCAGAGTGAATATTACACGTGGAGTGAAATCTCATGTGTAGAAATTGTGTGTAAGTTGTTACCATTGAATCACAGAATTGCTGGCATCTTTAAAGCATGCAAGTTTTTTTGTACCGTTTCTTTCCTGTGATACAAACAGGCAACTGTGTCGATGCATCCCACAATATAATTATTTTAGTAGATATTTTAAGTATAACTACATTTGTATCAGCGTTTCCAGGACCGTGACCTTGGCATTTTGTGACAAACTATGAACTTGCACTTTCCAGTCTAAACCTCTGGTCTGTTAGTTCCCATGCTGGCCATACAAACAGTCTTCTTCTCCCCAACTCCCCTAGTTCAACTCCCTCTCTCTCCATAGAGAATCTAACCTCCTGCTTTCGGAGATAACTGTGGCCACCCAGCTCCTCCAACCATAGACCAGCACTCAATCTCTCTACCCATAGCCTTTCCTCCTTCCCTTTTGCCTCAGAGCAGAAGTAGTTTTCTCCCCCCAGTGTTCACACTCACTCTGGGTCTCCAATCCTGCTTGCCTCCCCATGTATGGAAGATAGTCCTTCTTCATATACTTAATGGTATTTATCTTTCAAAGTCTTGTTGAAGCGTCACGTAATGAGAAGGCTCCAATAATTTGGATTCCACTGCTGTGTAGGTGAGCAAGAAAGAAGAGAAGGTCAAAGTCCCTCGTAGCACCTAGTTCCCACATGTAACATGTAATTGTTAATTAAATTGTTGTCTTCCTCTCTATGGATATACCCCTTAAAATAAGCAACCATGCCTACCCAACTTTCACAAACCATTTACCTAGCCCGGAACAGGGTATATAGAAATACTTCTGTTCACAGAGGGGGAAAATAAAACATGATTTATTTTTGCATAATTGATGGAACATATAATACATAGTTTATTTATGAGCTCAAAATAATAACCTAGAGGCCTGCTAAAATTTCCATATAACCCAGAATTGTCAGTGCTTGTTATAGGCATTTGAAGGTAATAGTGTAAGGAGACATCAAGGATACCTACTGGTAAACTTCGTATGAATTTATAACAAATGGCCAAATGGTGTCAGCTAAACTCTGCCGTGGACAATAAGTCACAGCCAGCTTGAGAATCAGCATCAGTTATCACCTCGCCCTGACAGCACATCATAAGGAGAACAAAAGGTAGCGTCTAAGTGTCCCAAAAGTTTTCTGGTGAGGAAACAAATGAAATCAGAAAAAAAAAAAAAACATAGTTTCAGTTCCTTCATCTGAATTTCAATCAGATGCAAACAACAACAAAAATAAAACAGCAGGTCACAGTTTGCAGGGAAGCTTGCAGGCTCTGAAGGGGCATCTTGGGAAACTGTCTGGGAATGACCTTGATGCCTCTGTGGGGTGACTGGCGTGGTGGTGCTGCATAAATGGGGGTTCTGTAGGAGACTTTTCTGTACTTTAGTAATTTTTTATCCCGATTGAAATGAGCTCTCTTTGATGTGAAATGTGACCCACACTGCCTTAATTAAGGCTGTTTTCATTGATCTGTCAACAAAGTCATTTTGGGGATGCTGGAGAAAAAAAGAACAGTTGAACTCTAATGTTCCGTGAGGATTTCGAGATCATTATGTAGCATTCAAAAAAGGTGAACTCTCTAGCAACATCATTATTAACGACATCTGAAGTGTGCACTCAGCATTCACAACAGAGTGGATACATTGTCCTTATAAAAATCATGATGGCTTTTATAATGTAAATGATGCTGGAGAAAATCCCACAGATTTCCACTGGAATCAGAATAACTTCCTAATTGCTGTGTTACACAAAACCTGCAGGCTCCAGACCCTCCTCCTCTGACCTTGTTTCACTGCTCCCTCCTTCTTGCTGTACACACCTTTCTTCTCTGGGTCCCTTGCTTTTGTCGCACACACGCCCTTCTGAGAGCCGTTACCCATGTCGTTTCTTGTGCCTGGATGGCGTCCACAGACCTTTTCAGTGCTAGAAACATTGCATAGCTCACCTCTGAAATAAGATATTTCCGCAGAGAGGTCATGCATGACTAAAATTCATTACATCCCCCTGCTCTGCATTCCATTACCCACTATTATATTCTTCTATGGTAACTTTCAATACCTGACATATCATTTGCTTAGCTTCTTTCTTTTTTTCTTGCTTTTCTCCTTTTATTTCTTTGATTTTATTTAAATGAATTTATTGAGGTGACATTGTTTAATAAAATTGTACGTTCAGGTGTACAACTCTATAACACATTATCTGTATATTGCATTGTGTGTTTACCACCCCAAGTCAGGTCTCCTCCCATCACCAATGATTTCCCTCTGCCCTCTTCTGCCACCTCTACCCCTTTTCCCTTCATCTTTTTCTCCTAGCTCCCAACTCCCTCCCCTCTGACGGCTATGAGTCTGTTCTCTGTATCTACCAGTTAGTTTCTATTTTGCTGGTTAATTTCTTTCATTAGATTCCAAATATACCCTATTTTTCAGACCGTAAAACTCATTCACCCCCACCCCCAAATTTGGGAGGAATAATGGTTGTTAATGCTGCCGTTGAGTTCTGTTTACATTTACATTGATGAAATATTATGTTATTTATGTTATTAAATATTTTACTACATTTTTTGCATCAAACTTTCTTTTTCTATTTTCCTTCTCTAAAACCTAGGTGCATCTTACGGTGCAAAAATATGGGTAAGTAAAGTTGTGTAGCAAAGTAAAATTGTATGGCACTTGTCTTTCTCTGACTGGCTAATCCCACGCACATAATGTGCTCTAGGTCCATCCATGCTGTCGCGAAAGCTCATACTGTTTGACCCCACCCTGGCGATTCCTTGAGATCCTGCCCCACCCAACTTGTGGGCCCACCCAAGCTTTTTTAAGGGGCTTTTTATGCAAGTGGCCTGTCTTGCCTCATAATTCAGAACCCTCCCAAAATCTCTCAGACAAGCAGTATCTAGCCTCAGTGAGCGTGTCTCAAACCTCTTCGTAACAACCCTAGGCCCAGCTCTAGCAGTAGCCGGCACTGGTTTGCAGTTTGGCCTCATCAGGGAACCTCCAAGGCCGGCGCTCGCAGCATCCACCTGCAGATCACTTCGAAGCTCATGCTGGGTGGCCCTGGGTAGGGCACAGGTGGCAGCTGACTTTTGCTTGGCTTCTTGTTTCTTTGTGTTCTTTCTTTCTCTCCTGAATATAATCTCCATGGAAACGAAGGGCCATATTAATCATGTCACTATTGCATCTCCCAAATCTGGGATAAGAGCTACTGAAATAGTTGCCATGTGAATGAATAATTAAGTGTTGTAACGTGCTGCGTGTAAGTAAACATTGCCTTATTCCAGGACTGAAAAATGTTTCTAGCCTTCCAATGCACCACCCTCTTGATTTCCAGACATGGGAAGTTATAAATCTCTCAAATTAATTCCGGATTTGTATAATACCAACAATCTCATACTTTTACTCTATAATCCTGTCAGATTAGATTTAAGTTGGAAATTATCACACCAGTTCTGAAATGCTACCAATTTTATATCTAATGGTTTTACACACAGAATTCTAACCTGACTTTGGAGATGAATGGTAGGTATACTGTGCAATTAATATATTATTTAATTCATATATTAGGCAAGTATTTAGTAAGTACTTTTTATCTGCTCAGTGCTGTTCTTGGTGTAGATCATAAATTGTAACAATCCCAGCATTCATAGAGTTTATAGTTTACTGATACAGAGATCAGATAATTAAATAGTTCTTCACAATGAGTCATAAAAAATGGTACGGGAATGGTAGAATATCACGGGCACAAAAGCTGAAGCATCTGACTCAATTTAGTGCGTCACAGTGTTTCCTGGAAGTGACATCAAAACTGAGACTAGATGGAAAAATAGGAGTTAGTCAGGAGAAACCATGTATCCACCTGGCTTGATCTACCAGTTAGAATAACTGCTAGAGTATAATCCTCAAAATGCTTCACTGTATCCTGGAAAGTAGTAAATTTGGTTTTCTTCCAACAATAGTCCACCTGGTTGCCACCATTACATCATCATCATCATCAAAATTTATTTAGTGAAGAATTGCATCGGAATACCTTATATAGTTTATTCAAGTAATCTCCATAACAACGCTGGCAACAGACAGTTAATATTGCATTTATTCTACATATGAGAGTGTCGAACTCCCAGTATTGTATCCCAGCTCATCCACATATCATTCTGCAGTTTGTTTTCTGCTGCTGCCTGTAATGTCTGCATCAGACTCAGTTGCTAGAGAGATTCCCTCTTTGGCTGATAACATTCGTCAAATGTCAATGTAGACAAAGGGCAGGTTTTAAGGCCCAGGTCCCCATATCTGCCACTGACCTTATGAATTCAAGGACATTTCTGATAATGACACTGGACATTTATCGTGGAGCTTCAGTTAGGGTCTAGTGTTGCTATAGTGACTCTATGGTATAGAAAGAAAGAAAGTGTCCTCAGCCTAATGTCACTAAACTAAATATCAGTGTTACCTTGAGTTCTAAGGTATCTTATGGAACAGCGCGTTTCTTTAACATAACCTTATAATAAAACATTTTGAGAATAAAGTCCTTGGGCAGAGGGGAGTTACCAGGTAGTGGCTGCACCAAAAGTACGCATCTCCTATAAAGAGATGTGCACAGCCTCCAAACCAACCTGTTGTACTTGACTCTCTCTTCTCTAGTCCCGCAACTTAAAAGTTTTGTCATCAGGATGAAACCATTAGCTGTGTTTGCTACGCCAATACGCTGGAGCTTTATTCCAGAAACCCACAACTACTACAGCTCAGACTTGTGTCTCTGCATTGATTCTCATCCTCACAACAGCAGGGGTTTCTGGAAGCTCTACCTGAAGCTAGGACTCACGGCCGGTTGCAGCATCAACCTCGACATGAGGCATTTGGTAGTAAGCAACCTGTGTCCACCGCAACTCAGTTGTAAGTTATTTGTGCTGCACTTCCAGCAATGACAATGTAACTTAGTTTTTGAAATCCTTTTATTATTGTTACTTTTACTATTCTTTGTCTATCGCTGGGGCCCTCACATTGTATAATTTAGCATTTTCCTGACATCTTATCATTGTTACTTCTCAGTAACTCGTCCATTTCTCTCTTGTTCATGGAGACATGCCTTTATCTTGGGACCACAAAGGCAACTGGGTAAAAATTACTGCTTAAAGTTCAGGCTCCCCATTGCTAGACCTCTCAGACCCTAAATAACATTTGAATAATTTGTCATTTTGTTTTTCAATTTGTCTATTTTTTTCCTACTCACCTGTGAGAACCTATTGCTGCTTGGATGTCTCATTCTCTGCTGCAAAATTCTCAATCTCAGCTGCTTATAGGGAGACGGGATAGGGACCTAAGTGTGTGACACCAACCAGGACGGGACTTTGGTGACCTGAAAGCTTTTGCAAGGCACTGCAGCTGCTCGGTTAGAGCTCATTCTGACCGTGGTCGAGTGTGATCTTTACAGTCCTGTGCCGTACATGCTGCTTTTTCTTGCAAAATAAGAATTTGTATTTTTATGTAAATTCTCCAATTCTACAAAAATTGGAAACAATTCAGAAATTTTAAAAAGAAACATTGAGAAGATAAAAACAAAATGAAACAAATAAAATAAGTTCTATAACAAATTCCCTAAAATGCCCTCATGTCTCGTTTTCCCTCCAAGGCTGACATGATTCCAGTTCATGGGGGGCAGCCAGTCAGCTGTGAGGTCTTGAGTCACCGCCCTTAGGTCTTAGGCCCTGTCTTGCCTAGAGAAAATAATTATCCAAATTCCTATATAAAATTGTAACCTATTTTGGTTGACCACTACCAGAGAGACAATTGAAACTTGTAGATTTATGGACATTTCATTAAATTATGTAGCACACTTATGCTAATATTGGTATTACTGCTACTAATAAAAGCAAATGACAGTAGGATCATTTATAAGGAACCATCAGACTTAGGGATGCCAAGGCCAAAATCACCAGGTTGACAGGTCTGGGTTGTTTTGTTTGTTTGTTTGTTTTTCAATTTAAGCTGATCTTTTTAAGTTTTACACTTTACTTTCTATGTGAAGGAAGTGTATTCATCCCCAGAAGCAATGATTTGAAAGCACACTGAAGGAAAAATGAAACATCCAGAATTCCCAGAGAGATTTGAGAAGTTCACACATGTCACTTTCTCCATTCTCTGGGCCCACTTCTATTTCTAGCTCCCTTTTCCTGTTACTGACAACATTCCCCGCTGAACTGAATCATTTACCCTCACACCTGACAGCAGCTGTCTTTAGAAAAATTGCCACGCCAGTTCAGAGAGCATCTGCACAATGAGGGGGACTCAAACTTTCAACAACCTTCGAGAAAGCCTAGACTCAACACCGCCTCTTGTCAGCTTATACATGAGCTCAGAGTGTGGTGAAAAAAAGTTGACAGATTAGAAGATTAAATATGACACATTTAAAATCGCATCCATGATATCCTTCCCTACTAGTACCTCTGAAAAGGGAACATCATGAAAAATCATACTTAGAAATTTGGTGAGTACTTTTACAAATTGGAGGAGGCTAGTTTTATGGCTAACTACTAATAATCTGTTTCACTGATCTGTAATAAAGGCCTAGAAAGCTGTGATTTTTGCATATTACAAAATAATGTATCAGAAATTCTTTGAAATGTTGCTTCTTCTTTGCCTATATTAGATTTTTTTCATTTTATGCCCATGTCATTTATTCTACCAGGGAGCTTAGAAGGACATAAACCTTTTGAGTATCATCCTATCTGCTTGAAAAATTGCCTCTTCCATCTCAGCATTCTGTTTCCAGAGTTGAATTATACCACCCTAGGTAAACAAATAACATATTTTAAGCCTCTCCATTTATCACAGTTTGTAAAAAATTTTGGTCAACCAAGCTATAATTTTGTGATAATTATTTCTTTTTCCTTTTTTTCAAAAATTCAAACAATTAAACAATTAAACATATATATATAATCTTCCAATGACTAGAGAAAGCATTACAGAACAAAAGTTAGCACACAGGCTTAAAATCATTCTAGGGAAAAGCAAATAAACGTAACAGTTCATTTTTCCTGGGCATTCCTGTGATAGATGACTCCCATTTTGGTTTCTGAAACTCTAATCTCCACTGGGCAGGCCCCACCTACTACCTGGGTAGTTAACCTCTAACCTCAACCACTACTTTGGAGTCCTATTTGAAAGATTTTTAATTTCCTTTTCTTTACTATTTATTGTTTACGCTTTGAATGTTTCTTCTTTTCTTCTTTTGTAACCCATTAATTCTTTTAAAATTATTTTTATTGTTTATTACATTGCAGTTGCTCCTGCTTTTTCTTCCTTTCCCCACCACCACCCTGCCCCATCCTCTCCCTCCCTAGGATTGTACATGAATGTTCTTGGCAGTGTCCTTGGGTTGTACATAAATGTTACATGCTCAATCCCTTCACCACCTTCCATCCCACTCCCCAACCCTCCTTCTGGCAGCTGTCAGTCTGTTTCATGTATCTAAGCGTCTGTTACTATTTTCTTTGTTAGTTAATTGTGTTCATTAGATTCCATGTATATGAGATCATGTGGCATTTGTCTTTCATTGACCAGCTTACTTCACTTAGTATAATATTCTCCAATTCTATCCATGCTGTTGCAAAATGTGACTTTCTTCTGTTTTTACTGCCGCATAATATTCCGTTGTGTAAATGTACTATAGATTGTTTAGCTGCTCATCTACTGATGGGCTCTTGGGCTATTTCCAGATCTTGGCTATTATAAACAATGCTGATATTTTATTGAGATTGATTTCTAATTTCACACCAATGTGATCTGAGAAAATACTTGATATGACTTCAATTTTCTTAAATTTAAGACTTTTTTTACCTAACATGTGATCTATATTTGAGAATCATATATGTGTTCTTGAGAAGAAGGTATATTCTGCTTCTGTGGGAGGAAATGTTCTGTAAATATAAATTAAGTCCATTTGATCTAGGGTATCATTTAATGATGCTACATTCTAATTGATTTTTGGTCTGGAAGATCTGTCCATTGTTGACAATGGGGTGTTAAAATACCCTATTATGACAGTATTGTTGTTGATATCTTTCTTAAAGTCCACTAAGGTTTTTAAAATATATTTAGGTGCTACTGCATTGGGTGCAAATGGGTTCATAAGGATTATATCTTCTAGTTGGATCAATCCTTTTAGTACTATGTAGGGACCCTTTTTTCCTTCTGATGGCCTTTGTTTTGAAGTCTATTTTGTCAGATATAAGTATTGCTACCCCATCTTTTTTTTTTTTCATTTTCATTTGCCTGAGTATATTTTTCTCTATCCCTTTGCTCTTAGTCTTTGGAAATCTTTTGCTCTGAGATGGGTCTCTTCTAGACAACATATATATGGGCTGTATTTTCTTATGCATTCAGCTACCCTATATCTTTTACTTGGAGCATTTAATTCATTTATATTTAAAGTTATTATATATAGGCACTTATTTATTGCCATTTTTAATATGGTACCTATGTTTTCTCTCTCTCTATTTCTTCTTTTTAAAGAAGGTCCTTTAACATTTCTTGAAATGCTGGTTTGGTGGTAACAAACTCTGTTAACCTTACTTTGTCTGGGAAGCTCTTTATTTGGCTTTCAATTTTAAATGATAGCCTTGCTGGGTAGAGAATGTAACCCATTGATTCTGAGCCATGGCTGTATAAATGATAAGCTTCCTCAAATCATTGTTTTGCTAAAAGCCAAGGGTGGTGGTACACTCATATTATACTGTGTATTCTTATTTGCATTTAGCTTGGCTGAGTTAAATAGGATTTTTGCCCCAGGATTTTTATTATGTGCACATAGTTGATTTTAGCTAGTGAGTGTGCTGTAGAAAGGAAGTTGTAGTAAGTAGAGGTTAAAATCCCAAACTTGTATTTTATAAGTAGTAAGTCATAAATAACTTAGTATTCCATTCAGCTCTCCTTTGCCAATTTAATGAAGTAAAGGAGAAGAGTCTTCATATTAAATTATGTCAGTTTTGCTGGGACCAGGTGACAGAACAAATAGTTTCAAATTTCCTTATTCTATATTCTACGAATCCTCTGAGGACTATAACTGCTGACCTTTGTAACAGCAAGTTGTAGCTTGGGGAAAAAAAGAGTGAAGATTGTATGTCATTGAGTATTATGACCCTAGCTAAAGTGATTCTTACCAAACCCCACCCCTATAAAATGTTCTTTTGAGAACATGGATACCTCTCTCAATGAGAGTTTTCTAGTATGATATTCACATTGCTCATAAATATTTTTAGACATCTAATAAATTGATTTGTCCAGAATTCAATTAAGGTGGTTTGCATTTATATATAGTTATATATTTACATACAGTTATACTTATATATTCATATATGAGGGGGACACAAAAAAACTGGGGTTATTTTCTGGAGGGCGGGCCCTTGTAGTACAGGCTTTCTCACTAGGTGAGTGTTCTAGGGACCCGTCTGTATCAGCGGACCGGTTGGCCTTGTTGTGAGAGGCTATATTCAGCTTCAGTGAATGTTTTTTGAGGACTCTCAACATATTTGCCCATTTCATGTTGGGTGATGTACAAGCACACATGACCATACTGCACTGAATGTTCAGAAGTTTTTTACCAAAAACGGCATGAGCCCCATGCCCCTTCCTCTCAATGACCTGATTTCCCCCTGAGCAACCTTTTGTTTGTTTGTTTCCCTGTATGAAAACAGTCCTTGAAGGAAAATGTTTTGCCAGTGTGGGAGAGGTGAAACAGAAATGGCAGAAGCACTAAAAAGCATCAAAATTGACATGGTCAAAAACTCTATTGAGCAGTGGAAAAAATGTCTCAATGAGTATATATTGCATCAAATGGAGAGTACTTTGAAGGTGACTGAAGTTTAAACATGTGAGAATAAATGCCTAGTATTTTACAAATAAATTCCATTTTGGGGTCCCCCCTTGTATATAGTGATGTGTATAACTCTATACACATAAGGATTTAATAATCATTGTCAGTATATCCATACTTATCCATATTAGGCCACAGAAAAGTTAAACTTTTGATCAGAAAGTTACATTATTAAGAAAGCAAAATTTTGTTTCAAGTTCTTATGGCATTTAAAATAAACTCACTATTTTTTCATATTTTTTAACTCCAAAATTACTATTTATTAAAGGCTGTTCCAGGGATCATTAATCACACAAGATGCTTTGTGAAAGAAACAGGAATTCTGTAGATCAGTAAGTTGAGGAAGACTGTTCTTTCTAAGAGAAGTATGTGATTTTATTATCATAGTAAAACTTCTAAAAAATTTGCTTAACTTTGCTTAATCTAGCATTTCCCACACATGTTTGACTATAAAATTAAGATTCTATATTTAAGTGCTTCTCAGAGACATTGAAGTGCCACAAAAAAAGTTAGCAATTTTAAACTTTTCAGAGAAATTTTTAATGTATCTATGACTGATTTCTTCAAGTGACTTTGATTCCTAGCTTTCTCTTGGTTACAACATATGACAGTACCACTTACCTTGGGCAAGGCATTCTTGAAACTGAATTATGTTTGCTATTAATTAATTATAATGAGTAAACCTCCCTTATTTGAACAGCTATAATTATTCCTTGTCTTTGAAGTATAACAACATGACAGCATAAGATGTTACAAGCAAGATTGGTGTCACTTCTGTCAGTGATAATTGGGTGGAAATGGGGAAAATGGTTGCCTTTAAAGATTTGCAATTTAATTTTTTTATTTCACCTTATTCATAGATTCATGAAGTAAAAAATGGGGAACATTTGACCATTTGGTCTCAAACTTTCTTTTTTTTTTTTACAGAAGGGAAAAAAAGACAAAACAGGACAAATAGGTACTCAAAAGTTAGAAACTTTAGTGATGGTGAAATTTGCCAGTAAGGGGGCACTTTAACACAGTGAATGAGAACACAGGCCCTGGAGCCAGGCTGTCTGACATCAAGTCCTGGTTCTACCACTTATTAGCCTTTTAAGCTTGGACCAATTGCTCACCTTGTGTGCTTTTAATTTTCTCATATGTAAAATTAAGATACTAGTAACTGCCTTAGGGGTGATTATTTGGGGCCAAGTGAACTAAAATACAGAAAACTTTATATGGTACATAGTAATTGCTGAATAATTATTTGGTATTATTATTATTATTATTATGACTGAAGTGTCTGACTTCTAGCTAAGTGTCTTCAGAAAATATTTTATGCAATGATCCTACAGGGAGTATTTCATAATATTTAATGATGTAGCAGTCATTAAGTATTACCAGAAGAACATCAAAGGATTTGTGAGCTTAGGTCGAAAGTGCCAAACCAGACTTACAGACACAAACGACCCAAAGGAATTCAGAAGTTAGAGCCACCGCTGTGTGGTAGGCTCCGAAGAAACAAGGGCTAACGGTGCAGATGGGGCCCTGGCTATGTAGCATTTGCAGTCTGGGGAAATTGATGATCACAAGTAAGAAGTGTAAAATGTACATAAGAAGAGAGTAGGCAGGGTGCTCAGAGAGAGATATTTCTAGGTCTGGATTTGACTGAGTAACTAAAGAGAGTTAGATTGGACCTAGGAGAGAAGTCTCTACAGAGATGGTGAATTTTTGCTGTAGTGTGAGAATGAAGATCATCCAACAGTTTGTTAAATGCCAATGATTAAAAATAAATAACCAAATTCACTGATTTTTATAGCTATATGATTCTTTTTAAAAAATCTGGTTTGTAAGTTCTGTGTCAAATATATCTAGTTTTTTTATTTTTTTAAAATTTTTAATGCTCCCTGAATTTTCACCCTTTCTTGTTTTCAAGTAATAAACTTTCAATTTAATTTGATCTTTCCTTTTCCTTTTTCTTTTTTATTATTGTTCAAGCACAGTTTCTCCATTTTCCCCTTATCACTCTCCTCACCCCAGCCATCCCCACTTCTCACCCTGGATCCTACCCCCCTTTGGCTTTGTCTGTGTCCTTTAGACATGTTCCTTGATGACCTTTCCCTTTTTTCCCCCATTACCTTCCTCCCCACTCCCTTCTGGTTACTGTCAGCTTGGTCTTTATTTCAATGTCTCTGTTTATGCCCTAAGAATCCTGAAATACCAATTCAAAGAACCTATGCACCCCAATGTTCATAGCAGTACAATTTACAATAGCCAAGTGTTGGAAACAACCTAAGTGCCCGTCACTAAATGAGTGGATCAAAAAACTGTGGTACATTTACACAACGGAATACTATGAAGCAGGAAAAAAGGAGTTCCTACCCTTCGCAACAGCATGGATGGTTCTCAAGAGCATTATGCTAAGTGAAATAAGGCAGGCAGTGACAGACAAATGCCGTATGATCTTACACATAAGTGGAACGTAAGCAACAAAACAAACAAGCAAGCAAACCAGAACCAGAGTAATTTGATCTTTCTAATGATCACTAAAGAGCTAGAATCAACCCAACCAGCTTGACCACGTGGCATCTGAAATTAATGTAGGCAAAGATGTTTGTGACTTCTGAGCCAATGGCATTGCCTAACGTGTGCTTTTAGAGCCACTTCTCAATATTCATGTCTTTTGACCACAACCCAGCTTGAGGAAAGCGGAGCTTCTGGGCCCTATGGGGTGAGATGGGGTGCTATTCTGGCCGGTGAGTGGTGCAAGGAATGGCATGTTTCTGCCAGAAAACAGTAGCAGACTGTGCAAAATCCTGCAGGGGCTCCTTTCCTGTGAGCTGGTGAACTCCTGAGGCTGTCAAGCTGCAGTCTCTGTTGTCCTTGGTCCTGGAGAATGGGCCATGATCAAGGCCCAGGTTGCACAAGGAAGAAATACAAGTTTGTTGTGTAACCTGTTGAGGTTTGGTGGGTTTTATAATATTACAACGTGGTCTGGACTAACCTACTGATACTCTTATCTGTCAACACAATATCATATTTATGTGTATTTCTTTTTTCTGTTAACTGTGAAAAAATAAGTTTAAATAAAAATAGAATTTAGCACAATATTTCTCCTGACTGATATAGCACATGTAAAGAAAAAGAACTAAGACTTTCTCTTTGCCTCTGGAAGACATCAAGTTTTCAATAAATAAAAGAAAAAAAAACCTAATATCATTCCTTATCACCATGATGTTTTAGGTAAGTGGATGTGGGGAATGAACATGGATAGCGAAGAGATACTCACTGTACAGATGGAATAACTGAAGCTTAGCCAAAATTAGTTAATTTTCAAAGGACTCAAAAATAGTTGCAAAATTTTAAAATATGCCTTACTGAAGCCCCATTCCGTCAGTGCCTCTCTGCTTATTCATATTTTCAGTATATGATTTGTGGTGTAAAGGTTAAGAGAAGAATATTTCAGAGGTGTACTAGATTGACCTGAATTATTTCAAATAATAATATTATGTTAAACTGTATTAATGTACTTAAGAAGTTGTAATATGGGAAAATATTTTTTAGGTCTAATCGCCTCTAAAATCAACAATCTGAAACAATCGTAATTAATGCTGCATCTCATTTCATATGATACAGCTATATGGAAAAATGAATAATAATTTTACTATTCTATTTTACTTTGTGATATGTGTAGATTAGAAAGAGTAAACAATATGTTGGTTCTTTTTCCTTTTTTCTTGAATGATTTCAATATTTTCCAAAGTAATTTCCTTGGAACACACTTATTTTAGGCTGTTTTTATTGCCGTTGTTTAATGGAACAACTATACAGAGATTTTTCTCTAAAATTAGAAAAAAGGAAAGAATGGCCAGTATTTTCTTTCCCATTTAACATTGACTAAAAATACACAGTTAGGATGCTTTAATTTAAAGAAGATAGGCCTATTGATATAAGGAGAGAAAAAAATGTCAAATTTACCACCAGATTTAATTATTACAAACCATGAAGCCTATGGGAGTTTATCAAGAAAGCTATAGAATGAACAAAAAATCTGGTATGCACTTAAAATAAGGAGAAAAAATCTGCAGTGCTGGAGATATTTCTTAAATTATTCTAAAATTTCAGCCCTGGCCAGGAAGTTCAGTTTGTTGGAGTGTCTTCCCAAAATTCTAAGGTTGGGGTTCGATCCCAGGTCAGGGTACATACAAGAAACAACCAATGAAAGCATAAATAAGTGGAACAATAATGTTCTTTCTCTCTCTTTTTCCCCTTTTTTTCTTCCTTCCTGTCTCTTTCTAAATTAATAATTTAAACAAATTTTTTAAAAATATAAACTTTCTTTACTACCACTTTCAGTTTGAAAATGAAAATAGCTAAACAAATGCATCATTGTTTCTTTTCTTAACTCTTTAAGTATATTTGATTCTGCTATTACAGTTTTTCCAATTTTTCTCCCCTTTATTCCCTCTGCCCTGTACCCCCCTCCCACCATCATTCTCCCACCTTTGTTCATGTCCATGGGTCATACATAGAAGTTTTTTGGCTTCTCCTTTTCCCATATTATTCTTAACCTCCCCTTGTCTATTTTGTACCTACCATTTATGCTTCTTATTCCCTCTACCTTTTCCCCCATTCTCACCTGTTCCCTCCCCTCTGATAACCCTCCGTGTGATCACCATTTCTGCTAATCTGTTCCTGTTCTAGTTGTTTGCTTAGTTCATTTTTGGATTTAGTTTTGATTTTGGTTCAGTTGTTGATAGTTGTGAGTCTGTTGTCATTTTACTGTTCATATTTTTGATCTTCCTTTTCTTAGATAAGTCCTTTTAATATTTCATGTAATATACTAATAAATGTTAAATGTCTTTATCTTCTGAGGAATTGTATTTGGATTTTAATACAAACGTTGAAGAGCCATTATAAGTAGGGCTGATTTTTTGTGTTTAGAAGGTTAATGACTTTTTTATACATATGCAAGTTTTTCTACAACATTCGATCTTCAAGATCCATTTTAGATATCACCTTTCTTATATGAAGCTTTGTCCTACTCATACAGTGGCCATGTACTCGTGTTTGAACATGGGGACTGGCTGTAGTTAACAGCAGCCACTGTACTCTCTTCACAGAGTTTACGTGCTGTGCTCGGACAGTAGGTTTTATGGTCGCCCACCCGCCCTAGATACTAGAAAGTTAGAATTGACATTCATCTCTATTTGTATTAGTATATTACTAATCTTTGCATTTTGAAATGTATTAAATCTGACAATTGGACTGTCAGTTTTATTATGCATATATTATTCCATAATATCATATCCTATTAGCTGCATATCTTCATATTAGCTCAGAGACAGAAATTTGACATTATGTATATTTATAATTTGACTTGTATACAGTGATTGAAATATAGCTAACATCTATTTAATAGATTATGAATAAATAAATGATCTTAACTTGAGTAGGTGCCAATTTTTCCTATTTGTTGTTTTAAAGATAATTAAATATGTCTACAGTGTCTTGATTATTTAAGGTACAAATGCCTGTCTCTTTAAGTTCTTCATAACTTATTTCTCCAGTATTAGCTTGTTGTATATTTCTCTGAAATACTGCCAAGAAAATATTTATAAATATTAATAAAGATAATTTATTAAGTATTTTAATTTATAAATTGACCTGCTGTATTTTCAGATGTTATTTTAGAAAAAGCAAGTAGGAAAAAATAATTCCTCTCACCCAATAAACTTTAAAAAATAGTATATATTTATTCTAAATAATTGATAAATGCAGATAAATAGATTGTAAATATGTGAAAACAAAATGAATTATTATATTTAATTTAATGACACATCAAGGAATCTTTTGGAGTGTCAACTAATTTAATAGCTTCAGTACATTGTATGTAAAGAAAACACAATGAAATTTAAATGTTTTAATTTTATAACTATATCATAATAAACATTCTTAGTAAATGGTCTTGTTTTTTTGCTCTACTTAACTTGAATGTGTCTAGTGCTCTGATGTGAGAACTTGTTTCTATAAATGAAAAAAGCTCCAGACATGTTGGATCGTCCATAGTCAACCTGGCATCATAGTTGCCAGCATTCTCACTGTCTCTGGTGCCAAAGAGCAGCATCCGCTAATGTTACCAGGGTGCCCTACTTTAGAGGTTAGGATTGGATTCTTCTAATGAGAGGCCACTCTGCAAGTTTTCGAAGGCTGACGAGAAAGATAGGCCTTTGTTCTCTGGAGGTGGTTGCAGCCAGATGAGTGGGTAGACAGCAGTTTGGAATAATTTACCAGTAAGCTCTTCAGTGTATCCTGATTTGGTGACATTATCTGGCTACTTGGTGAAACTTCTGCAGATTCTTCAGGATTCTGGCAGCTTCTATGTGAATGCCAAGAACATCACATTTCAGCTTATAGGGCTGAGATGCTCAGTGGTGATTTTCTTGACTTCCATCTCCCCACATATTCAAAGGCTCAAATAATTTCAACATTAAATATAAAATACATAGAGCAGTTTCTGTTTTGGTCTTCCTATTTGATTGATATGCCAACTAAAAGTTGCCTAAATCAATGGATTTTTATTTTGTCACATAAGAATTCTGGAGGTAGGTGTGCTCTAATGGTGATTATTTCAGGGACTCAGCAATATGATCAAAGACCCAATTTCTTACAATGTCATTCTCAAGATACTGGCCTTTTCTCTTTGATTGACACCTTTCCTCAGTACCACTCACAAGACTGTTCACAAGGGCCTCCATGACATAACCATCACTCAGCACCAGTGAAGCGTTCTGCTGTATCTCTTATGCTAATCATCAAGACAAGTAACTGTAGCTAACTGTTTGGAAAGTGTGTGAGTTGTGCCACTGTTCATTTCAGAATAGAGGCATTTTAATTAACTTAGATGAAAGAAAAGCAAATTAATTTGCTAAAGCCTCTCTCTTAGATAGCATGGGTCCTCTAGATCCTGGCATAAGCACTTCCTAGAAGGGACAAGTTTTCGTTCTCTTGCTTCACTACATGTTTCCCATGTACACAATGGCCGGTCTGTCCTATCACTGTGCAATGGTTGCACATGATGATTGAAAAACATTCTTTGACATTAAAAATATGTATTTCTCTCAAATTTGTACATATGTAGTTCTACAAAAAACATGAATAACTTGATAATTTTTACACAGGCAAATAGATGGATTCTTCAATACAAGAATAATAAATTATTTTATAAAGATATTTAATAATTAATTTATTATTAAAAATTAAATTAAACATTTAACTTTATTTGAATAATTTTAATATTTTAAAGAACAAAGGGGGAAATGCATGAATTAGAATTTTGACTAAAAATTAGACTTTTTTCGTATATAGTCTAATTTGTGTTATTGAGGTAAAAGCAATGGTAGTCTATGGAAAAATTTAAGTGCCATACATGATGCTTTCTGAATTTCTCCCAAAATGAAATGTTTTGGGAGGCTCACATAAATTTGACCTAGACACCTCTCTTGGACATTCATGGTAATGCCATCTAATTTTTGTAAAAGTTAGGGGTGGGCCTTCCTCCCCCCATAGTGGTAGAGATATAGAGTTCTTTTTAGTACTGTAAGAAAATAACATTTCTCAGAATTTTTTCAATAGATGTTCTACATGATAATTAAGTCAAATTGCATTTTATTAGGAGAGAAATGACCATATTATTCATGCTTTTCCAATTTCTAGTATATAAATATAGTGTTTCTTATCATTTTAATCTTCTTAGTACTTATCAGGCCTTATCAGTTTTAATTTTACATCTCCATTGCTATTAGTGATTTTTAAGTATATTTTATTGATTTGGGTATTATAGTTGTCCCATATAGTTGAACTCTGCATCTGATAGTTTGTCTATCTCCTCATCACTTAGTTCTTTCTCTGGAGTTTTGATATGTTCTTTCATTTGGGCCATATTCCTTTGTCTTGGCACACCTATTACATCATGATAGGTAGAGCCTTAGGTGTTCACCAGGTTGGGGCAACCCACTTTGCTGTGTTATGGTGCCTGATGTGGGGAAAGGGATAGAGAGGGAACAATGCCACTTGCTAGCTTGCTCGGCTCTCGTTCCACTTTCTGTCACTTCCCTTGATTCCCACAAGGGGATTGTGCCCTTTCACGTGCTGATTCCTGGGTGGGAGGCTTTGTGTATGTTTTAGGATCCTATGGGCCTCTCCAACGGACTCTCCTGTGAGACGCAACCCCTAACCCCCACAGGTTTTTACAGCCAGAGGTTTTGAGGCTTTATTTCCCTGCACAGAACCCTGGGTTGTGTGGTTTGTCTCACTTCCCACTTGTTCTTCCCAGCTTATCCACACACAAATGTGGGACCACAAAACTTGCCAGCCTCCACTTTTTCATGCATCCTCTCTGTCCTGGCTTCCCTTCTCCACCCCTCCTACTGGTCTGGATGAATACTTCTTCTTTAACTTCTTGGTTGTCAGACTTCCAAACAGTTTGATTTTCTGGAAATTCTGGTTGTTTTTTATTAAAAAAAAAGGTTGTTATTCTTCTTTTGGATGTGCAAGGAAGTGAAATGTATCAACCTATGCCTTTACCTTGGCCAAAAACCTCAGTTATTAGTGATTTTTATCCTGGTGAAATTTGCAAAAAAAATTTATATGTATTTCAGTGGTCTACTTGATATGTTTATTTTTTACTACATTTTTCTATTTTTTATTTTTAGTTAATTTTAGATTTCTTCCATAGTACCTTTACCTTGTTAGTTGCTTTTGTGTTTTATATTTGTGACATAAATATTCAGAGTTTTTTTCTTCTCTTTTTAAAAAATTTTTTGGTTGTTGTTCAATTACAGTGGTCGCCACTTTTCCCCCATTGCTCTCCCCTGCCCTGCCCACCTCCCCCTTTCACACTCCATCCTCCCCCTGCCCTATTGCCATTGTCTGTGGGCCTTTTAACTTATTTTTATATAAATATTTATCAGAATAGAGATTTGATGGTACTTTGTAAATTTTTACATGCCATGTTCTTTTTGTTTTTATTTTATTATCGGACTTATTTTAGCTTTTATTTCATCATTGAGAAGTTATCTAGGAATGTTTTTGAAAGAAAATGTTCTGAATAGTTTGGTTTATTAATCATGCATTTAAACTCATATCACTCATTTCTATTTTAGTGTGTGGTGTTGAAGGAATATGTCCATGTGTACATTTAGACATTTATTGCACACATTTAGAAATATATTAGGCATGTCTGCTGCACACGGCTGCAGTATCTTGTAAATGCTCACTTTGCAACTATTAAACTAAATGGTGACTAGATATAACATTATTTTTCCACGTTAGCTATAATCTTAATGAGGCCAGAGGCCCTATTTATCTTGTATGTGTTTGTAAGTTTTATATGTTGACTGTTTATTGTTTGATACATGCATGCTATGTGTTTGTTTTTCCTAGTACAGTGTTTTAGCCTGTGACCCCAGGACCTGGGTGATAAGCAGAGGAGAAAGAGGTCAGTGCAGACAGATCACATTTGAAATGAGGGTGAAGCATGTGAAGAGAGTTTGAAAGGGGTTGAATATATGAATCTAGTGATTAGAAAAGCAAGTTGGGCTACAAATATACATTTATAAAGTAGAAACAGGAAGGAGACTCAAACCAATTATTTTTAAAAAGTCTCCAAATATGTAGGGGAAGGTCAAGAATATATCCTACCCAGGAGACTCAGAGAAGAAAATGAGCATTTTAAGGAAGAACTGACTGGGTCATATGAGAGGAATAGAGAAGCAGGAAGTAAGTAGAGAAATATTTGGACCAGGGAGGTTGGGGGGTATTATTTTTCTCGTAAATGGAAAATGCCGTGGAAATAGTCATTAGCGATTGAAGATGCAACAGGAAAAAATAGATGAGTTTAGTCCCTAGAAAAAGGTGAGAAGGAGTGAGCTCCAGGCGGCATGTAAGAGACATTGGCCTTTGCTGAGTCAAGGAGGGCACCGTCTCCCTCTGTCACAGAAAGGAGAGTGACAAGCGCTGACTCAGCTTAGAGTTGCAGGCAGCCGGCAGCCAAGTGTTTCAGAAATGAAAGTTGAAAATTAAATTTGGTATATAGTACAATTTAAATCTGACAAAAACTACAAAAAGAAGAATACAGAACACTATTTAGAGTAAGCTATAGTATTTCCAATGACTACTTTTAAAAAATAATGTTATGTTGTTATATATTTCCTTAAGGGGTATGGGCTACTATTCAATCAGAAGAAAATGTTTTAAACTGCTTTACATTTTTTCTGTCAATTTTCTCCTAAAGCTTTTAATTTGCATGCTCGCATGCGGGACATACTTTCTGTTTTTGCTCCGGTTCAGTGATGAGGCTAAAAAATTCACAACTGGTGCTTATTAAAGTATAGGGGATTAACAATAAAATAAAAATAAAAAAATCTAAAGGAGACAGACAACACAGGTATCTCAGTAGGGCTTTCATACAGGTAGGCTCTGAGAAGGCAATTTCTTGTATGAGTAGTCAGCTGAAGGAGTGATCACAGCAGAAACCTGTGATACAGGGAAGGCACAGGATAAGATGGGGGAGGACACCAAGTGAAGGTATGGTTCAGCTGAGGCTGAGGATGGACGTGATGTCACAGAGAACTGTGGAGCGTCATTGATACCACAGCTGACCATCCAGAGGCAGGGGCCTGAGTGTTCAGCACCCCACATCAGCCAGTCCTTGGCTGCCTGCCTCCCTCCCTCCCTCTCTCAGCATTTCTCAGTGTGATGACTCCTCATGCAGAAAAGTTACAGCTGTGAGCATGTTTGAAGCCATAAGATGAGTGCATTGCAATAAATGGGATCTGGGTGATGCAACTGCACTCCTACAAGGAAAAGTGGGAGAAGTTCTACTCAGGGAAGTAAAAAAACTAGTATCTCATCCTCATTCTGATTTTTTAAAATATTTTCTTCGTAGTCAAAAAGGGAGTTGGGTTAAATAACTTCTAAGTTTCATTTCAGCAATGTGTTTTGGTAGAAAGACCATGGACTTTTGAAAAAAATTGTTGAAATAGTTGTGCACCAGTAATTAGCATACTTTAGGTCTGAAATATTTATATTACATGTGTGTATAGATATATCACATATATGACATATATATTTGACATATATGTATGTCAAAGACCATTGTTAGTTCTTTTTAATCAAATTAGAATGGTTTACATTTCTTATCTTCCCCTTGGATTCATTCTTTGAATATGGGTCTATTGAGTTAAAATTTGTCTAAGTAAATGCAGTTAAATTTGTCTAAATAAAATTAGAAAAACTTTTCAAAAGAGAGTGCAGCGATTGGCACATTTTGTTTAATGAAGAGAAAGGAATTCAAAGACCATAATCTCTATAACACTCATTACTGATTTTCTATTATTTCCCCAAATCCTTGATTCACTCAGTATTCCTCAGATCCAACTTAAGCAGATCAACATATTTTATTGTGTTGACTTCTTTTATGACATGTTTTAATCAGTATCAGGAAAGTTTTCTGCCTAAATCCCAGTGACATTAAACATACACTTACAGTTTTGCTATTTCTAATAAAACTTCACTAACAAAATAGGCAGTTAATTTATGGTCCATAGTTTACTGACTTGATTCTTTAAAAATATCACCTTTAACAGGAACAAACAAACAAGCAAACAAGCAAAATATAACCAAAGACACTGAAATGGAGAACAGACTGACAGTCACCAGAGGGGAGAGGGGAGGGAATTTCAGGGGAAAAGGGGAAGGGTTTACAGGAACAAGTATAAAGGACACATGGACAAAAACAAGAGTGGGTGGAAATGAGAGGGAAGTGGGAAGGGCTGGGGGGGTGGGCTGGGATGGGAGTAAAAGAAAACTGTACTTGAACAACAATTAAAATAAAATAATAAAATAAAAGTATTTCAAAAATATATTACATTAAGATAATATTTATCTTGATTACTGTGTTTTTGTCATCCCTGATATTTCGTATCTGGGATTGAGTGCTTCACTTATCTTGCCCTAGTACTATTTCTACACAGGAAAACAGAATTTATCCTTTATGAAAACAACTATTAATATTAGCTATCCTTCATGCATAATGATACAACCAAATTCACATCTTAGTCTAAAAAAATAAAAAAGCTTAAAAACTGAATATATCACAAAAGCCCTGTGATTACAGAAGTCCTCGAAAAAAGTCTTAAGCAAGTATCTTCTCTAAAGGTTCTAAAACTTAATGTAGTAAGACTAGCATTGTGTTTCAATCATCCATTTAAAGAATTAAATATCTCACTATTTATAGTGATGTAATTCTCAATGTGAATTACATTTACATTTCATAAATGTAACCACAGTTTGTATAGAAAACAGACTAACCTGAAGTTAAGCAGTGTTAGTACTGGTATGCAATTACTTTAGGAAGTAGTATAGGGAATAAAGAATATAATAGCCTTTTAAAGGCAAATCTATCACATGTTGCCAATAAGCCTATATTCTATTTTCTGTCTTGAACACAATATAAAACCCTTTTTTAATAGGTAATTTGATGGCTGCAAACTTATTTGTTGTCCTTGGGGTTTTGTTGTGGTCTTAGCAATAACATGGGAAAACAAAATTTTCCTTGATTCTTAGCTAGACACCAAGTATCGATTTCCTACACACTCACGTGCCATGTGATGATATTTTGGTCAATGGCAGACCACATAAATGACAGGGGTCTCATAAGAAAGTAATGGAGCTGAAAAATTCCTGTTGCCTAGTGATGGTTTAGTTGTCAAAGTGTCCTGCTGTCGTGCACCACTCCTGTGTTTGTGGCGATACTGGTGTAACCACACCTGTTGTACCACCAGTCTTATAACAGTGAAGCAACACCATTATGTATAATATCTGATGCTTAACGATGATCATAAACAACTATGTTACCAGTTTATGTATGTTTACCCTACTAATACTTTTTATTGTTATTTTAGAGTATAATCTTTCCACTTATAAAACACACTTTGCTATAAGACATTATACCATATTACTCTGGCAGCAGCCTCATTTGTCTTGTGACTATTTTCTCCTGCGCTTGACCTCATCTCACAGAGTTTTGCACAGTGGTGTACTGTACAGTTTTGTGGCCCGGGAACAATAGGCTGTACCATATGGTCTTGGTGTGCAGTAGGCTAGACCATCTAGGTTTGTGTAAATGCTCTCTGTGTCCTTTGCACAACACAATCACCCAAAGACACATACCTCGGAATACATTCCAGTTGTTAAGCAGCATGTGACTGTATAAATCTCTCTATAAAGAAATTGGAGAGACCGTATAATTGATACTCAGATATAACAGAGCACCATTTGAGGGTGAAGTTATTTCCTGCCAATTACCAGATTTTGCCATGTATATTACACACCCACATTTTATGCACATTATACATGGATTATTATGCCTGTTCTTATATCCAAGTTATGTAATCATTATACTCATGTATAATGCACATCCTATTTTTCCCTCAAACATTTGGGCAAAAATCTGGCTGATGTGGCTCATTTGGCTGAGTGCTGGCCTGTGAACCAAAGGGTCACTGGTTCAATTCCAAGTCAGGGCACATGCCTGGGTTGAGGGCCAGGTCCCCAGTAAGGGGAGCATGAGAGGCAACCACACATTGATGTTTCTCTCCCTCTCTTCCTCCCTTCCCCTCTGTTTAAAAACAAATAAAATCTTTAAGACCAAAAAACGACAGAGAAAAATTCAGGTATTTTTTTTTAATTGGGCAAAAAAGTGCCGGTGTTTTTCATTGTAGAAAATTATTTTTGTCTTATACGACTCCTATGGCATTTTAATTTGATTTAACTTTGTCATTGTGTTTACAATCTCATAACTTCAATATTTTTTAGATATACAGTGTTTTCTAAGTGAATATTGGCAGGTTCTTTAATTTATTTTTCATTTGGCAAGCCCTTATTAAGTGCCTATTTGTATAAGATAGTACACTAAACCAAGAAATAAGGCAAATCATGCAACTCAGGAACATAAAATTCAGCAAGATAACTGAGATATATATATAATTTATTTCAACCCGAGAAAACCTCTGATTAGTGCCGCAGAAGAGACACAGGCTATATTTGCTAATGAAAGAGCAAGCACCTCCTCACCATCTTCGAGAGTTTCACAGAGAAGGCAGTGTCTTATAAAATCAGAACTGATAAATAAATGCTACTAAGGCAAAGAAGGATTAAATGCAGAAATCTCAAGCACAGGAAAGAAAATGTAAAGAAAGCCAGGCAGAAAATCTCAGTGTAAATTCCTGAAAACTAGTTTGACTGGAGTTTATAAAAATAAAAGTGGGTTTAATGTTGAAGAATATTACCAAAAAAAAAAATGGATATTGGCTTCATTCTGCAACTTTGTAGCCTTGCAATATTAAATACATTAGCTATTTTTCTCTGGATGTCTGGTCTTGATTTATAAAGTAATAAAAATAATAGCTAATACCGATTCATTACTATAGGCCAAACACTGTACTAAATATTTTACAATCATTATCTCACATCATCCTCATGCAAAGCTCATAAAGTGAGCTCTCATTTTAGCCAAGTAAGGCTGCCTCAAGTCACACCGCTTCAATTTCCAGGTTAGTTCATTTTCATGATATTCATACCTGGCTATATATATTATGCACTATGAAAAGCCCACCAACAAAGCATTTCTTTAATCAATCTGGTAGGAGGCTCAGGCACTACACATTTCTCCACGTGAAAAATAAAAACCATGGGGAGTAAATGTCCCTCCAAATCAGCGCTATCTTGTTTTCCGAATACATTGACCTGCAAGATGTCAAATTACAGAGTATCCTTTTGGTTTTCAATTTTATTGGCAAGGAAACAAATATTAGAATATTTCTCTAATGAAAGTAAAAATTTCCACTTTTACCTGAGGAGGTGTAAATTTAACATTTGTGAGGAAATGATCACCCCCCCCCCCAATTCGGTTTGCCTTGTTTATGGCTAGGATAAGGGGGAAGTTGACTCAGAACTATTCCAAGGACAAACTTTTCAATGAAATGTTGTGAAGGTTTTATATTTGGTTCTAATAGTTTGAACATTATTGTTGACATTGCCTAGATACACCGATAACATTTGGTGGGCAGGACAGTAACAGGTCTTTCATTTTCTCTGGTAGCTTTTTAAAATACATAAATTGCTGAAGTATGTCTTCAGCAGAATATTTTTTTATAAGAAATCACTCATCAATTTCCAATTATTTCTCCCTGTTGGGACTTAGTGAGAGTTAAGAAATGTGTGTTGAGACCCAAAACTGCCACTTCCTTCGTGAATCCTAAGGTGGGTAAGGGTTATTCTTTTTGTGTATTTTCCTTATTTTTTTAAGGAGGTAATTCACAGTATGGAAAGGAAATTCACATTGTGAATTTTAAATAAGTACATTTAAAGTTTGCTCTAGTTGTGTTTGTGTGTGTGTTCATGAGAGAGAAGAGATGGATTATGAATAAGATGAATTTGAATAAACTAATAAACTCACATTGAAGCATTCTGGATCATGATTTACTAGCACCAAAGAAAAGTGCTCTACTTTATTCCAATGAATGAAATACAACAGATTAATATTACTTGTAAATGCTCAAGGAAAATATTGAAAGCTTTGGACATTGATATAATTCAGGGCTTCATTAGTATGCATGCTATTGAAATGACTCTTATTTAGCTATAAAGTTTATCTTAATATATTTAAATAATGTTTATTAAAATCTCTCTATATAAAGAATATATGTATATTTATACAACCATATATATTTTTGGTGATGGTATTATACTTTGAAAAATTTAAATCTTTTTGTAAATTATCATTATTACTTTAATTTTTATTCTAAGGCTTTCTACTATTAAACAATTTTTTTTATTCAGTTACATTGGCTAGTGTTTTGACAATAGTGGAGAAGTCTGACATCTTTGCTTTTTCTTTATTTTAATGAAAACACCTCCATTATTTAAGATTTTAGATATTATTTGCCATAGATAATCAGTCTATAGTATTAGTAACATTCTTTTTTTGGTACAACTTTTTTAAAGATTTTATTTATTTATTTGTAGAGAGAGGGGAAAGGAAGGAGAAAGAGGAGAGAAACATCAACACGTGGTTGCCTCTTGCATGTCCCCTAGTGGGGACCTGGCTGACAATGCAGGCATGTGACCTGATGGGGAACTGAACCAAAGACCCTTTGGTTCACAGGCCAGCGCTCAATCCACTGAGCCTCACCAGCCAGGGATATTAACTTATTCTTCAATTTCTACTTAGTAAGAGTGTTATGGTTTGCTTTAAATTATCAACATATGTTAAACTTTACCAAATTCTTTTGCGGAGTCATCGTACCAGATTATGTTCTTTCACTTTAAACCTCTTAATGTAATCATTATTATTATCACATTTCTTAATACTGGATCACTATCAGAAATTTGAAGTTAAACAAAGATTTTGTTTCTTCCTTTTTTTTGCCCCTCTGATGATTTAGAAGATATATATCTTAAGATCATTAGAAAACTTGTTATGATTTAGTAAGAAAACAAAATGTCAACTCTAATTATTTTTACTGAAATTATAGCTAAAGCTCAGTTTGCTTTTCCTATGAAAAATGAAAACTTTTAGCATTACTTAACTTCCATGCACATCAAGCTTCTCTCCCCATTTAAATATGTTATTTTTTATAGAAACAATGAATTTTAGCTCTAGCTGATGCATTTTCAACAAAGTGTGCTTTTTACCTCAGTGTACTTCCACTGTGTTTTGTAGCCATATCATCAGTAATTATTTAGATATTAAATATCACTACGACTGGTTATATTACTCATATTTTCCTTTATAACACATTTTGTTCTAATTTGATATCGAAGTGATATATATTCTTTTATGAACTTGGTTATTTTTGTTTGCAAATGCTTATTATTAATAGGTATTTTTTATTTTTGTACTGGCACTATAGTTGTTGAGATTTTTCATCATATTATGTACTAAGGCTACTCCCTTATTTTGTTATTTTTCTGAACTTGCTACCTTTCCTTTGATTATTTTTCTGTGTTTTTAAAATAGTCTTACTAAATTATCACTCCCACCACCCCATAAAACCATATGCTTCTTTTTATTGGCACCCCTTTAAATTTATTAGTTAACACAGGGAAAATTAACACCTTATATAACAGCATTAGCCAACTATCCATCTGTTCTTATTCTGTGTCATTTGGGAGTGTTCAAATTATTATTCATACTCTAACTCATTTTTTGGAAAGTGTATGCTGGGTAATTTATCACTTTTTGCTGTTATTGTTTGCTATTTTTGTAGAAAGTTTTATTTTTATACCTCAAAGTTTGTATTCCTTTTCTTGTGTGTCAGCAGATTGGCAGTTAATTCTTTCCTGTCACCATTGCCCTTCTCTTGAGTCCTTTTTAAGCCATTATTTTTGTTTGTTTGTTTGTTTGTTTGTTTGTTTTCCACCAGCCAGCCATTCAGTCAAATGCAAATCCTTGGCACTGGGAAGAGAGAATGCTATGTGCTGTCTGAGTTATCTGGCCTGCTTCTCTTAAGTCCTTAGTGATTTGTTCTGCTCCCCTCCATCTTTCTTTCCCCATCTGCTCCACCATTAGACAGCAAATTGCTGGTCTACATTAGGTTTGTCCATGGGTCTCTCGAACAGCCTTCCCATTAATATACATCCATGCAGGATTTTCCTTCAAGAAGTAAGTCACAGACAGGTCCTGCCTTCACCCAGTCTAACCTGCAGTGTGGTTTACAGATACTTCTCAAATCATCTTTCTGATTTCAGCCATCCTGTGCTAGAATCAATTTCTACTCGTTGCTATATTTCTTTGGTAAAATCATTTGGGGTTAAGAATAAACAAGTTAATCCATAGGCTCAAATTATAGTCTCCATTCCTCATGCATATTTATTCTTCTAACTTTTTTAAAGAGAAAGATTAGAGAGCTGTATCAGAGTTAAACATAAAATTGTGGAAGATAGAATTAATATAGTAAATGTAAGTAAGTCTACTGAAACTTTAATAATTTGGTGTTTATTGCTCACACCTGATTCTGAGAGTACATACTCTATATCTGCAAAGATTGGAATAAAGTGTTTCACAACCTTCTGGATCCCTATTTTCTGAACTGATTTTTGTGATACCCTTTGACGGAGTGTTTATGATAAATGGGTATCATTAACTTATGGTACAGTGGCATAAATGAAGCAATCAGAATTTTCTTCCAAATACAAATGAAAGTGAAATTGGCATATATTCAACATCATGATGGTAAAAATGATTATAATTTTTCATAAACTTTCTGGAAAAATTATGAAAGTTATGTTTTATTAAAATTAGTGCATTTACATGAATTTCTCTGCAAGTCTGTGAGCTAGGAAGAACTAAATCACCATTTTTTAAAGATTTTATTTATTTATTTTTAGAGAGAGGGAAAGGGAGGGAGAATGAGAGGGAGAGAAACATCAATGTGTGGTTGCCTCTTATGCACCCCCTACTGGGGGTGGGGGGAACCTAGTCTGCAACCCAGTCATGTGCCCTGACTGGGAATTGAACTGACAACACTTTGGCTCACTGGCCAGAGCTCAATCTACTGAGCCACACCAGCCAGGGCTTTTTTCTTTTATGGGAAATTGAGGCAAAAAGAACTTAAACTACTAATATAGGTCACACAAGTAATTAGTGAAAAAGCCAAGATTTAAACCTATACCATTAGACTCCATAGCTACTCTCTTAAACATTTTAATAACGTGGTAATTTGTCCTGTGTATATAAAATATATATATATTTATCTATATATATAGATATATATAAATATATAGATATATATAGATAAATATATATATATATATATATAGAGAGAGAGAGAGAGAGAGAGAGAGACAGAAAGAGAGAGAGAGGCAGATCAGGCAGGCCAACAGGTATACCTGGCCTAGGGGCTCAGCTAGCATCCTGCATTATTTGAAAGATAGAGACTATCTTACCAGGGAAATGTACTGAGGCTGAGATTCAGGAAGAATCAAGGTAGTGTAATTTCTGTCCCATGCTGTTCAAGTGGTGATATCTGTTGCATGTGAGAGACTATAACAATCCCACGAGATCTAAGCAAAGTCTCTTGTATTCTTAAGTTGCTTCTGATGGGTTTGCAGATGCTAAATTCTTACGCTTTGATATCCAAGACTACAAGTAATCTCATAAACAATTCTAATAAATTGTCTTCATTTTCACTATTTATCTTCTTATAATTTCTATTCAGCTCTTAAACATAAGCTTTCATTCCTTTAAAAAGACATTTAATTTTGTTATATCTTTATGTGACACATTCAGATATTTCTGATCAACAATTTTGACTGTTAGTAAAATTTCACATTTATTTTCCTTTAAATATCAAAGAAACTATTTAAAGTATTTTTTTGTCTTTATGTCTGTGGCCAAGACACTTCAATTTTGACTGCATTGAATCCTGTGTCCTGGATTTAAGCTGATTATGATGATAAGCAATCACTCTTGTCTTAGTAATAAAATGAGTTGGCACATACTCTCATTTTTTCCCCTCCAGTTGAAGCCCAAGTCATCCTTATTAGGAGAGTTTTATGGTCCAATTTTTAATAGAGTAGAACCTGACATAAATCAACAGAAAATCGAGCATTGAACCCCTAAACCTTAAGTGACTTACTGCCTCAACTTAACCATGCAGTCTTCTTGAAATACTGATGAATGACAAGTAATTACTTACTCAATGCAATGCTTGTCAGCCAACTGAACAAACAATTATTAAATTTCACATTATATTATTCACCAAAACTCCAAGCACTACACAGGGGGGAAAGTTAAATATTTCAAATACCACTGACTTGGGACCCCTGCAAATACATTTAATCTGACTTTGTTCATTGACTTCTTTGAGTTTAGGTACGATGCAGAGTTAGATTTTCTAAAATCCAGTGAGTGATCCTAGCTGCTACCACTATAACTCAGGAAACCCCTTTATTGACATGTTAATTCTGCATCTAAAGCAAGGATGTCAAACTCATTTTCCCTGGGGGCCACCTCAGCCTCGTGGTTGCCTTCAAAGGGCCGAATGTGATTTTAGCACTGTATAAATGTAACTACTCCTCACCTGGGGGCAAGGAGCTCAGTGCTGCTGCAGGGCAGAAACAAGGTGCTGGGCCAGAAAGACAAGATGGAGGGCTGGATTCAGCCTGTGGGCCTGTGTTCACAAGCAAAGAATTCCAGGCTTGGCATTCAAGTACCTAGGTTTGCTTCTTCACCATTTGCTGACTGGGCCTTTCCTTCATAACATCGCCATAGTGCTTCCATGCCTTAATTATCCATATCCTATCTTGATCATAGAACTCGAAAAGTATTTTGAATTATGCATAAATTTCCTTGAAATGATTTTAAAAATATCGATTATATTCCCACCAACAGTGTCCTAGGGCCCCCTTTTCTCCACATCTTCATCAGTACTTTTTGCTTATTGATTTATTGATGACACTCATTACGGTAGGTGTGAGATGATATGTAATTGTGGTTTTAATTTGCATCTCTCTGATGATTAGTGACCCTGAGCATCTTGTTATATGTCTGTTGGCCATCTCTATGTCATTTTTGGGGAACTGTGTATTCAGGTCTTTTGTCTATTTTTTAATTGAATTGTTTGTCTTCTAGGTGTTAAGTTGTATAATTTCTTTATATATTTTGGAAATTAACCCCTATCACATATATCATTGACAAATATGTTCTCCAATATAGAGGGAGTGAGTTTTCATTTTGTTGATGATTTCTTTTGCTGTGCAGAAGCTTTTTAGTTTGACGCAGTCTCATTTGTTTGTTTTTTTCCTTCATAAGTTCTAGTGATGATGTGGAGAAAAGGGGACACTATCTCACTGTTGGTGGGAATGCAGACTGGTGCATCCATTGAGGAAAAAAGTATGGAGTTTCCTCAGAAAATTAAAAATAGAACTAACTGCCTTTTGACCCAGTGATCCCACTTTTGGGAATATATATCAAGCATCCTGCAACACTAATCAGAAAGAATACATACACTCCCATTTCATAACAGTGTTATTTACAATAACCAAGATCTGGAAACAGGCCCAGTATCTCATCAGTCGACGAGTGGATAAAAAGGCTGTAGTACATTTACACAATAGAATTCTATAGGGTTGTAATAAAGAAGGATTTCTAACCCTTTGTGACAGCAGGGTAGACCCGGAGAATATCATGCTAAGCAAAATAAGCCAGTCAGAGAAAGACAAATACCATATGATCTCACTTACGTGTGGAACCTAATGAATAAAATAAACTGATGAACAAAATAAAACCAGAGCCATGGACACATGGAACAGACTGATAGGTCTCGGAGGGGCTGAGAGGGGGGAACTGGAAGAAATTAGCCAAAGAACATATGTGCATAAATGCATAGCCCATGGACACAGACCACTCAGTGGTGAAGACTGGAGAGTGGGCCGTGGTGAAGGGGGTGAAAGGGCAGGAAATGAGACACAACTGTAATAGTGTCAACAATAAAAATAAAGTACAGATTACAAAGGCTAAAATGTAATTGCTTTATAATACAACATATG
This sequence comes from Anoura caudifer, assembly GCA_004027475.1. Lineage (NCBI taxonomy): Eukaryota > Metazoa > Chordata > Mammalia > Chiroptera > Phyllostomidae > Anoura > Anoura caudifer. Next base: position 192,538 of record PVKU01000971.1, read on the forward strand.
TATTACATACATTGTATTTGAGAGGATATGAGAAATTTGTCACTATTTATATGAATGAAATTGGCCACACTTTCCTTGAGAGCAGTTTTATAATGCGATGTGAATCATGTTTTAAAATTGTGCTCTTGGGCCCAGAGATTTTTCCCTAGAATTTAATCTTAAGAAAATAATTAATACTTCACTGAAAAATTTACATAGAAGGATATCAACAAATAAATTTGTTTAAAATAATAAATCTTTGGGAAAACTTAATGTTAATTATTGAGAGATTATACCATTTTTTAGTTATATAAGGCTACACAGTCATTAAATGATTATATAAAATAGTGAAACATTAACAAAACTTTAACATTTATGCATGGTATAATATTTTGCAGTATTTGGAAGGTAGAAGACTCTTAGAGACAGAACAGGGTGGGAAAATGGATTCTCTCCTTACATTTTAGGCAAAGAGAATGCTTTCAGTTTTTAAATATGGTTCTAAGAGACAAATCCAAGAGACATGAATTAATTTGTTATTGTGAATCATTAGGCTAATGGACATGGCTCTGTGTATGGCTTGCAATTGTTGAAGCAGTGAATGTGTGCAATTTCATGAAACTCATAGATGGAAAAAATCCCTAATCACCTCAATGCATAGTCTACAGAGGTCTAGCATATTTTATCATTTTGGTCCTGCCAGTCCAACTGTAAATGATTTAAATTGTTTGCTCCTCAAGCCATCACCCTCCTGCTGCCTGACTATTGATTTGGTCATTAGCATCTTCTTGAGTGGAATTCTCAGAAAAAGAGAAAAAAAAAAAAAACTGAAACTAGATCTAGAGGTATTTGTTTTTCTCTGATGGTTCAGCATGACCGGAGCAATGTGTGTGTTGAGGAGTGACTAACTCATTCCCATGTGCATTGGGCCTCTTCTAGTGTTAGTGCTGAAAGTCAGGTATTGTGGGAGCCCCCTTTTTCTCAGGAAATGCAGGACTTTTAGTCTTCCTAATCGCAGAATCTGTGTAAATACCTTTACACAGATACAGAATTCCAACTACAGTGACGGGTAAAAAACGGGAAGAGGCATTGACAAACTGTGAGGTGGTTTCCCAAGACCAGAAACATTAACCTGATGTCTGACTTTAAACATCTCAAGAAATGTCCTATCAAGGAGGAAGGAAGCAATCTGTCACTATATCAGAGATCTCAGTGGGAAAACAGCGAGCTAGATTTTGGGCTTAAAATAATAAAGACTACTTGGATCCCCCAATCTGCCTACCATGCATTACCCCAAGCTGCAGGGCTGAAGTAAACTTCCTGTTTTTAAAGCTAGACTCCAAAGCATAGACTAAATATATGTTAAGGGAGTTGTACAGATGATGTCAAAACCGAGAGTTAGATAGAGCCTAAGATTCTGCCTAACTTTGACATTCTTTTGTCCTATAAGCATATCAAGAAGAGGAAAATGAAATGGAAAAATTTCCTTTCTTCAAATTAAATGGGCTACTTTCTTGAAATAGTACTTTAACAGTTTTTAAAATTCTTCAACAATATTCAGATTCCTTATGATGTGGAAAAGAAAGGGCATTAGAATCAAATTCAATTTTAGGTTTCACAAGTTCAGTGAGACCCTGCTGCTGCCTCTTGCTCTCTGGGTTTATTTGTGATTATTTCTATGGCAAACTCTTCACATTAGCTATTTGGATTGTGTCTTCCTTTTTGTAGTACTGGCCTTTGTTTACCAAGTCGCCCATCATTCCCAACAGATCACATCGTATCTTGCTTTATTAGACTTTGGGGCTATCTAACAAGAAAGTCTGCATTTGTGGCCCTTTTTATCTTAACATACTTGTCTAGTTTTGTCTATTCACCTTACCTTCTCAGCCTTCCTTTCCATTTTAGAAGATAAGGTGGTTGTCTTCTTTCAAAAATCATCTCTCCTTACCACCCTTTCCTGGTATTTAAGAAACCTTGACCAAATTAGTGATGTTCTTCTATGTGATATGGTGTTGCCTTTACGATAGTTCATTCTGCCTTCAATATGTTCAACCCTCCTCATCTAGAACAAAGAGTTTTCTACTTGATCCAACGGCCCTTTCTACCTATATTTCTTTCTACTCTTCACTAAAAAGTATACTATATGAGTAGTCTACACTTTAAAAAGTACAAAGCTAAAAAAGATAGGATTATTGCACATTCTGATTCATCTTTCAAAAATCTTATCTGTGTCCCTATACTTGGTAAATGAGATATATGACATGTTCATATAATTCTGTTCAAGGTTCTTGAGCAAAATGTAATAGATATTCTCTTTTCTTAGGTATTTGGAGATCTGTTGTATAATGGAAAAGGAGGAAGGTGAAGCGGGAGAAGGGGTTAAAAATGTTGAAATAGCAATAAAACATAAACCATGATGGAAGGGTTTCAGAAGGCACCTTCATTTTCTAAAGAATATTTCTATTTGGCAAAAAACAAACACTACAATAACCTTGTTTTTAGATAATATTTTCATGACTCCTCACATCCTTATACAGTGCACAAAAATATGTTTGTGAAATACATTTTTGGCTATGCATTAAATATGCCCGAATCTCTCTTGACTCCAGACAATAGTCTAATTATCTTTTATTGTTTTGTCACTTCTTTATATCTTTATTCTTTTTTGGCTAAAATATTTTAACTTTATTTGTTGCAGAACAGTCCAGGGTGTGATGTACGATATACTATTACTGAAAGGATCTCCCACTAGGCTCCCTATGCCCACCACCAGAGAAAAGATATCTCTCAATGTCAGAGATTTGTGAAAAGGAAATGAAATATTTATTTAAAGTTATATAGACTTAGAGTAGTGCCTTAATGTCTTCATTAAAATATTAAAGTTCTTTAGGATACCCGCAGATGCACAGTCTTTCCTTCTCTTACTGCCCTAACCTGGGATACCATATCTCAGGGAAAGAAGTAGAAGTCCATGATTCAGGCTCCCAGCACCATTAGCTGTATTGCCGCCATGATCTCCAGCTAATCCAAAGTCTTTGTGGCACCTTCTCATGGCCCACCTGCAAGAGTCCTTTCACCCCTTTTCTTCCAGGCAAATTCTCTCCTACTTCCTAAGCCACATGGCAAAAGGGAGCACTCCAAAGCCACGTGGTCCTCATTCTCACCAAAGCTGTGGGATCCCCACTCTGCCAAAGCCACATGGTTCCCTCACCCCGCATGGCTGCCACATCTGTGTTTAAATCCCCATGCCAATCCTCCTCTGCAGCCCCATTTCCGACTCCTCCTACAGTCAGTTACACCTGCCAGCTTTCCTGTATTCTTCCAGCTTTACTGGGCTGCCACCATCAGTCTGGGCAGGTGTGGCCCCACGGCATGGAGCCAGTCTTCTCCAAGCTCTCATGCAGGTGCTGTAACCAGGGGGAGCTGCTTCCCAGTTACATCTTGGGTGCAAGTCACTTCCATCCCCCTGGCTCAAAGCATGGTCACAGCTATTTAACATATCTATCAAACCAGTTAAAACTTATAGATATGTTAAATGGCCATGTCAGAGGTTAGCCGCAAAGCTGTTGCTATACAAAACAGCTCTGCATGGTCTTGCTCCATGTGTCCATCCCCCACCTCAAATTTGTTTGGGGGACAGGGGAGGACATCCTATATATTTTCTAATATTTCCTTGATACCTTGAGCTCTGGACCCCATTCCAAATCCCTATTTGGGGCCCCCTTCTTGGCTGCACCCTGTTACATGTTTACATGTTCAAATATATACTTAAATTTTTGGAATATTCCTAAAAATTCTTTCATAATATTGGACATTTGTTAAATCATTTATCTGATCTAAGCCCTTGTAAGAGGCCAATATGAAATTGAATAAATGCTCAATTGGTCTTATTTCTTGAGCATTTTATGTGAAGAATGGAAGATACTTTACCTCCACAATAAGTTGATACGACATAGTGTATTTTTTGTTTTACCTCTTTGATTATTATCACTTCAGAAATTTGATTTTATGTCACAGATTACAGTGCTAGACATTACTGCTATTTACTGATATCTAGCTCCCTTTTACATGTGGGATATAGTAGGATCTGACTTCTTCACTCTCAGAGTAAAGAATGGCCATCAAATCTGATTTAACCAATGAATGTGGACAGAAATGACTTGCTGAACTGAGCATTTTTGATGTGTTGGGTTCTCCGTTTTCTCTTACCCTTGCTCTGTTGACTATAAACATTTCAAATGTGATAACCTTTGTTACCCTGATTCCCAAATTGAGGAAGGCACAGAGAAGAAAGCATCAATGTAAACATAGAAATTTACCATGCCTTAAAAATAAATTTTTCTTGTATTATAAGTTACTGACAATCAATTCTAAGAATTTCTATTGACATTTTGGGAAGTAAGCAAATGGTTATCGTGTAATTACATCAAGCTAGGCGAAAGAATACTGTTTTTTTATTTTTATTTTTATTTTTATTTTTTATTGCTGTTCAACTAGTTTTCTGCCTTTTCCCACCACCCCAGCCTTCCCCAGCTCCCTCCCCTCTTTCCACCCACCTTGTTATTATCTGTGTCCTTTATAATTGTTCCTGCATTATATTACAGTTTAGATATTTAATTTTTTGTATTGTTTGATTTGAGAGAGAGAGAGGAGAATGAGAGAAAGACACCAATTCTTGTGTGTGCTCTGACCAATACTGAACCCACAACCTTGGCATATCTGGACGATGCGCTAGCAAACTGAGCACCCTGGCAGGGCCCAGTTCAGATGTTTAAATGAACAAACACCAATGCCTGTGGATGCTGAGTAAACAAAGGAGTACACTGTACTGAATTAATTACTATAAACATGGATACCCCAGTAATTCAATCTTTCCCGGAGGCCTGGATCTACATTTTCCAGGATTTCCTTATCTTTAGAGTTGTAGATGAGAGCTTATTAATGAAGGCTGTCTCTGTAAAATTTAGAAAGTGTGAGAGAAGGAAAGCATATATTACCATGCTTTGAAAATTGCCAGCTGAGGTTGGTAGCGGTGGCACTATGTGAGACTCAGGTTTCACTGTGGCCACTGTATTCACACCTATATATCACCCATTGTAGCTGTGGCTTTCTGGGATTTAAAAAAAATAACTGTACCTAATAACACAGCTTTAACATGCAGAATGTAAAATATGATACATCTGTGAAGAGAAATTGAAAACTCCACTGTCCTCATGGGAGGTTCAGACATCAATCTCTCAATAGTATACAGGGAGATGAGATTAAAACTCAATAAGATGACAACAATTTTGTCTCACAAGCTCTAGTCAGATATAGAATCCTGTTCCTCTGTCTGATCACCAATATATCAAGTTAAATATCAGTATCAAAAAGATAGCTACACTCATACATTTGGGAAAAGGTTAACTTCTCAAAATGCATCAAGTATCATATGCAATGACTAAACAGAAACATTAATTTTAAATTCAAGAACAAGAGAATTAAGCTTATTATCACAATTCCTACAACATCAAATTTACATGTTCACGTTTTTAATGTTAAAACTTTATCTTCTTGACCTCAGCAAGATATCCATATGCAATTGAGTTTATACTAATTAATATAGTCCTTTACTCAGTTTTGACATCTTATTGATACACCAGACCCGTCATTACCTTTTCCTTTTCTTTCTCCCTTCCACAATTATGTATAGTTTAGATCTTATTATGTACTAGTGAGCAATATATTTAGATTTTCTAATGATAAATAACCCCCTTTCACATATGTCTATTAATTCATAAATTATATTTTTATGTGTTTAGTTGTTAAACCCTGCACAATAACTTTAAAGAGACTTACATATTTCAGAAATGTAAGATGTGAAAAAAAGTAAAAATATGCCCACTAATGATCTCCAAAGGAAAAAAGCATTAGTAAGCAGCTGAAGACCCCAATGTGTTCCTTTCCAATTTCCACCTTTCTGTGTCACTGCACATCCTGTTCCAATATATTTGTTGGCACCAATACTACACATGTATTTCTAAATAATACATAACATTGTTTTGAGTGTTTTTAATTTTATAATATTGCCAACATACTGGATATATCCTCTGTATCTTTTTTTCTTTTTAATGAAATGTTTCTTTTATTACATAAAACTTAGAGTCGATTCATATGTACTTCTACATTTTCATTGTTTGAATAGACAGTTGCCCATCAAACAAGCTGGGGGGATTGTTTTTGCCAACCCCTGCCCAGCTGAAATCTGCATATACCATTCGACTTCCCAAAAACTTCAGTGGTCTTTTTGTATCTGCAAGAGACTGGTTTCCAAGATCTCTGTGGATTCTAAATTTGTGGATGTTCAAGAACTTTAAATAAAATGGTGTGGAAAAATGTATACAATTAGCCCCCTGAATCTAAAGACTGAAAATACAGTTTTCCATTCTGTTGGTTGAATCCACAGATGCAAAATCTACAGATTGAAAGGATCAACTGTATATTTATTGAAAAAAAATCCATGTACTTATTTGACCCATGCCGTTCAAACTAAAGGTCAATTGCACTACAAGTTTATTTTACTACTTTCCTGTGGACATTAATTTCAAAAACTTTCATTTTTGTTTTATTTTAAGAACTTCTTCTTTATATCTTCCTAATACTTATTTTAGTATTTTCCTTCATTTTATTGTTTTTCTTCCTACCTGTAATTCTTAAATTATTTAAAAATGGTTATCTTACGGACTTCTGTTCTACTACACCCCAGTTGGGCTTTTTATTTGCTAAACTTGCTTTCCCACAAACTTCAATTTTTCATGTTGTCCATAAATTATAATTTTTTAGCTGAATATCACATGCACACAATTTTAGAAGTCCTCTGCACACTAGAGAAGAAGTATGGGATTCTATTCCTTTACAAGTTAAGCCTCTTGCAGTTAATTGGAAGAGGTTTTGTAGGCCTCTCTTCAACACGGAGCCAGTCCTTTAAATCATTGTGTTTTACACAGGGGCTCAACTGCAGTTCTGTTACTTGGCAAACGCGAGAGACCTTCCTTGGGGAAATCATCAACCACAGCCCATAGAGCCTGTATGCAAATACAACATCTTAGTTTCAGATACCACTTTTCTGCTCCCTTTGTGTTCTTTCTTCACTTCTGGCACCTTCCCACCTCTATCAGTGGTGTAGCAAAAGACATATTTAGTATTATTTAAAAAATTTTGTGTGTTTATAGAAAATTTGGAATCACTTTGAATTGTCATAATAGCTCTGTTGTTCAAAATTTTGAAAGTTTATTTATCATTTGTTTAATTCTATCCCTGGTGATTTCTCAAACTATGTACATGCAATTCAGATTATGTAATATGTGATATTCCTTTTAGCTATTTCAGTGTAATTAAGTATAAATAAATATTCTAATTATCTTAAAAATAATAATATCACTGTTTCATTCAACCTTTGGCTTATATACACATTTAGCAAAGAGTATTTTTTATAAAAATTAAACAACAATGTGTAACTATTATAGAACTGCTAGATATATTAGTAAATAATCTATATGCAGGCTTTTTCATTCTCTTACCTTATTTAAACTTAAAATGAGAATTTACTTTAATCCTATTCTACTGCTATGTAGTTTATTATTTTCTTAAAGTTAGCAAGTAATTAAGCATTAATTCCCATGTCAGTTGACATTGCTTTGTATCATCATTAAAGGATCCCCATCACATTTTAGGAGCACCCATCATCTAGGTCTGTCCGGAAAAAGCCCAGCCATTATTGATATGACTAATGGGTTGCATGGCATCGATGTAACCTGGCAGACAAAGAGAATAGACTGGAATGTGCAAACAAGAGCAATGATGACTTCACTGTACTAGACAGTGAACGTGGTAGACACCGTTGAGTGAGCATGTGTACTGTGTGGCCATCACATTCAAAATGACTTAAGTGAGTAGAACAACAAATCTGCATCAAAGTTTGTATTAAATTTGAACGTTCCTCTGTGGAAAGGATGATTCAGAAGGCTGCAACAATGGGAACTGGTGAATGGCAGCTTCATCATGACTATGTATCTGCTCATGCATCACATCTCATGCAAATTTTTGGTGATACATCAAATCACCCATGTGACAGCACCCCCTCACTGCCCAGATTTGGCACCCTGTGATGTCTGGCTTTTCCCAAAACTAAAATCACCTTTGAAAGGGAAGAGATTTCAGACCATCAATCAGAATCAAGAAAGCAGGACAAGGCAGCTGGTAGCAATAGGTAGAACTGTGGGAGGTCCCAAGAAGTCTACTTTGAAGGAGACTGAGGTGTCATTTTTCGATGTATGATGTTTCATGTATCTTCTTCAGTAAATGTCTCTATTTTTCATAGCACATGGTTAGATGCTTTCTGGATAGACCTTGTAGATTAATACTAAAATTGGAATTAAATAGTACAACACTCCATAAAAATTATATCTTATTTTGTTCTCATGACAACCTTCTGATGAAGATTTTATTATTCCCATATTGGTCAGAATCCAAGTTTTATAGTCATTAAGAAATTTTCATTAAAAAAATCTTTGTGAAGTTTTAGAGTCCTGAAATAAACACACTGACTCCAAAGCCCATGTTCTTTTTATTGACCAGTGCAGAGTCCCATCAACATCCATGTAACTGATACCCTATTCTTCAATATTTATGTTTTATACTATGTATTTTGTTTTTGCTATTATAAACAATTAAATGATAACTGTTCTTAAGTTAAATCTAAACCTACATGCAAATGTTCCTATTGTCTCAGTATAAATTCTTGTATGTGAGAGTGATTAAATGATGTTTTTATTGCTTTTATTTTGACAAATTATCATCTGATGGAGACACCGGCTAGCGGTGTCCACGTCATTATGGATGAATTAATACATATACACAGACTGCCAAGTCTGGTGGAGGAATAAGGACGAAAGCATGGCTTTTCTCTCAAGGGGAGCAAAAGCTGCAGCTTCCGCCATGTCAGGCCTTTATTCTCATTCTCTCTCCTTACATTCCAAGATGGTTCTTCCTCATTATCATGGTTACAACAAAGGAGCCAATGCCCCTCATTACATGACAGAAGAAGGACATTAGCAAATAAATAGGCAGCCAGGGTTACGCTGGGCCTGCATGGTACTTGCAGGGTGAGGGGGTTTCAGCAAAGAGCAATCCTAAAAACAGCCTAGGCATACTGCAAATGTGATTACCTACAAAAGAACCTATCTGTGAGTGTGGGTCCTGTGCATCTCTAAGTGGGAGCTGGGCCCACACCATGCAGAAGGGTCTGCCACATCTCCCCCCTTTCATTTTAATATGATCCCACAAAGCTTGATGATTGCTGGTCTCTCACACAACCCTGGGAAAACAATTTGCAAATATATCAAAATACATAGAACATTGTTCTAATCAGTAATCAACCAGAGGTTCCAAAGATCCACATTCTCAGATTAATCCCAATCAATCATTGTTAGGCAGTAATGGTCAAATAGGTAACATTCAAATAACTCTGAGGGCCTATTTAGTGTCAGGGTCAGATAGCTAAAGGGCCATAAAATTTTGGGGAAACACTTATTTCAGGCTTGGACCTTCATCATTTAAATTGAGGGTATTAACGAAGTAGGCTTCACAGGATTTTATGCTTTCTTTGTTAGGCCTGATCGCCCTGGGGAATCTGCCTTTTCCAGCAGGTTCAATCATCCATCAAGTTTTTACAAATATATACACTTGCTTGAGCAGCTTAAGAAAGTTTCAGTTTTCCTATGTCCATGCTCATATGAATTATGGTCAGCCTTTTTTTTTCTTTGCCAATCATCAATAGCATTGTCAAAACCCAGAAATTATGAAAGGCATTTTTATTTAAAATTATTTGATTACTATTTAGTTTGGCTGTTTATTTTATTTTTATTTTTCAATTTGTATTTTTTAAAAGATTTTATTTATTTATTTTTAGGTAGAGAGGAAGAGGGGGAGAAAGAGAGGGAGAGAAACGCCAATGTGTGGTTGCCTGTCACATGCCCCCTACTGGGGAACCTGGCCCACAACCCAGGCATATATCTTTACTGTGAATCGAACCAGTGACCCTTTCTGGCACTCAGTCTACTGAGCCACATGAGCCAGGGCTGTATTTTTTTTTTTTAATTGACAGATTAAGCACACAGAAGGTTGACCAAGGAAAGAACACTCTAAAATAGTTTGACTCTAAGATGTAGTATGAAGCATCTTTAGACAGAGTCTATAGTTTTTAGACATGGGAAGTAAAAAGCTAAGAAGCTAAATGACTTTGCTGATGTCACAGATTTCCTGGAAGTGTAAGGATTGAAACCCAAGTCTTCACAAACCCATTTCAGGACACTTTTTATTATCCTACATTTTCTGCATTTGATATTGGTTAAAGTCATCAAATTTTTAGTAATTGAAAAGTTTTTCATTGAAAATTACTGAAAACAATAATAATTTATCATAAATACCTGTTTTGAAAGTTTCTTTAAATACAGTCTTACAAAATATTTGGTGTGATGAAATAAATTAGAAATCAGCTGAGGACTACTATAAGCTTTTAATAGTTAAATGCTTCATCAGCAGAGACCAAAAAAAGTTCACTTTTTAAATCAAGAGGATAATTATTTTTTTCCTACTAGACTTCACTGTGCTTAATTGAGATTTCAGGATGCATATATATAAGTTGACAGTTTGCATTTACTGTGTTTTCCCTTAGGTGCAATCTGAAAGTGTTTTATAAGTTTTAGTATTAATGAGAACAGAGAACATTAACCCTAAAAATGCCCTTTTTGCTCAAAGGAATAGGCCACCTGGAAAAGTGATTTGGTTGACCATGAAATGAAAATTCAGCTTTTTAAATAAGACATGTAACTCTTTAATTCAAGACATAAAAATTAAAGGAAATCATCAATTTTCATGGTAAAACTATATTTAGCTTGGCTTCAAAAGAGAGATAAACTGGGTCACTATTTTTTGCATTAAATTTAAGTGAACTAGTATTTATTAGATTTTTAAACATGGAGGCTGTGCAAAGATACTCAGAAAGCTAATTTCAGTGAAGACTGTATTTTGGAAGCAAGGCAGCCCTACTTTTTTAAAAAATATATTCTTGTTGATTCTATTACAGTTGTCCCATTTTTTTCCCTTTTGTCCACCTATACCTATCCCACCCCTGTCTCCCACAGTCAATTCCCACACTGTTGTCCAAGTCCATGGGTCATTCATACATGTTCTTTGACTAGTCTCTTCCCCCTTTTGTACCACTTCCTCTTCCTTCTTTCCTCTGGCAGCTGTTTCCATGTCTCTGGCTCAGTCTTCTCATTAGTTTATTTTGTTTCCTAGATTCCTCTTACAAATGAGATCATATGGTATTTGTCTTTCACTGCCTGGCTTATTTCACTTGTTTTGCATAATAGTCTCCAGTTCCATCTGTGCTATCCTAAAGGGTAGGGATGACTTTTCTTTCTTTCTGCTGTGCAGTATTCCATTGTGTAAATATACCACAGTGTTTTAATCCATTCATCTACTGAGGGGCATTTAGGCTGTTTCCAGCACTTGGCTGTTGTAAATAGAACCGCTATGATCAGAGGGGCATGTAAGTTCTTTTGAATTGGTGTTTCCGGATTCTTAGGGTATAGTCCTAGCAATGGAATTGCTAGATCGAAATGCAATTCCATTTTTAGTTTTTTGAGAAAATTTTGTACTGTTTTCCATAAAGCCCGCACCAACTTGCATTCCCAACAACAGTGCACTAGGGTTCCCTTTTCTCCACGTCCTCGCCAGCACTTGCTTGTTGAGTTATTAATGATGGCCATTCTGACAGGTGAGGTGATATCTCCTTGTGGTTTTAATTTGCATTTCTCTACTAGTTAGTGACATTGAGAATTTTTTCATATACCTATGGGCCCTCTGTATGTTCTCCTTGCCCTACTTTTAAGAATCTGACAAACTTACAGGAAAGGCAGGCGAGTGGCACTCTCCCCACATCTCCAGACAACACAATTACAGCACAGTGGTGACTGGAAAACACAGTACTAATCTGAGACACCTAGCACCTCTTTCTCCAGAAGACTCAGTATTGGTTCTATGGGGAGGAGGTCATCTGTGAGCAATAAGGTAATAAGGAGTCGTTTGGGTGCAGATTTGAAGACAGAGAAAATCTTACATTAAATATAAAAAATGTAGGGTGGAAGTTGAATAGGAGAAAAATAACAAATAGTTGACACCTGTAGAATGATTACTTAGTTATTATCAAAAGTGCTTTTCCAGGTTCATCCATAGTGTTACAAAGGGTAAAATTTTCTTCATTTCTTACTACTGAGTTTTCCACTGTGTAAATGTCTCAGTTGTTTTATCCACTCATCTACTGATGGACACTTGGGGTGCTTCCACATTTTGGTGGTTGTAAATAACACTGCAATGAACATAGGGGTGCTTATGTTCTTTCAAATTAGTGTTTTGGGTTCCTTCAGATATATATCCCAGAAGTGAGATAGTTGAATCAAAAGACAGATCTAATTAATTTTTTGACTTATCTCCATTACACTTTGCACAGTGGCTGTACTAGTCTGCATTCCCCTCAACTGTGCAAAAGGGTTCCCCTTTCTCCAGATGATGAGTTTTGTAAGTTCTTTACTAGTTTTGGATATTAACCCCTTATCAGATGTATCTGCAAGTATTTTATCTCTTTCAGTGGGCTGTCTTTTTACTTTTGTTGATGTTTTCCTTGGTTGTGCAAAAACTTTTTAGTTTGCAACAATATGGATGGACCTGGAGAACATTATGGTAAGTGAAATAAGCCAGTCAGAGAAAGACAAATGCCATGTGATTTCACTCATATGTGGGATCTAATAAACAACCTGAACTAACAAGGAAAATGGGGACAAACTCATAGGTGGAGAGCAGAGTGACAGCTGCAGGGAGTGGAGGTTGGGGGTGGATGGATTGAGCAAAATGGAAAAAAACCTCATGGACATGGCGCTAATGTGATTGTTGCGGGGAGGGGATAAGGGGACTAAATGGTGATGAAAAACATCCAATAAAGATTAAGTTTTTAAAAAGTGCTTGTCAGGATTTATCTGATTTAGTTCACATAGCTATCCTTGAAGTATAATTACTCTCTCTATTTTATAAAGGAATAAACTACAAGCAAAAAAGTAAAGACGTATGCTCAAGATTCCACATCAAGTGCGTGATGAACCTTGGCAACGAGGGTCCAGAGAGTGCTCTTAACACCATACTTTCTGCCCCCTGGTAGGATCAAATATCAGTCCCACATGATGTCCATGAGGACATCAGTTAGGTTTTATAAGCCCAAGTTTGACAGCTGGTGTGAATTCCTTTGGGAATTCCCAAAAGGACTTTGTTAAATGAGGTGGCGTGAAGCTGAATCATGCCATTCATGATTCAGAGCATCTGTTAAGGAATTGAAGCGGAGAGCCCTGAGTTAAATCTGATTTCTAATTTCCTTCTTCAAGTTTGCCAAATGGTTAAGTTCAATCTATCTTGTCTGCATGCTTATCGCCCTAAGCTGCTCGGTTGGATAAAATTCCATGAAAAGCGTGACTGATATATTTATTCATGTCTTAAAAATTAACCTGTTTGGATACTAACAAATATAAATATAGGATAGTAGTAAGTGGGATTGAGATCCTTAATAAAAAATTGTTTGATTTGGGTTATAATCACAAAAGAAAATAAACATTTCTATTTTTAAACTTACATACTATGCCTAAGTAAATTCCAATCTGCTTTTTCTTATTTATGTGATGTTTTTAAAAGTGTGTAAAATGTATTTAACTTTTTGAATAAAGGGAAGGTAAGACAAGCATAAAACTAATTTTAAGGCAACGAGGGGGAAAGACTCTAATAAAAAAGGGTTAAGACAATGGAAGAGGATATAGCAGTTGAGGGGTGATCGGCGTAGGGAAAGTATGCCACAGAGATTTGATTTAAATATTATTTGTATTTATTTTTGAATAATATAAGCATATAGCACACAATTAAAAAAATAAAAACAGCCACTCAGGCTGTTCTTTTAACAGACAACAATTATATTAGTATCTTGCATAAATTTCTTTAATTATATGGGGAAAAGTTTACATATAAAAGACCCATATATAAATATATACATCTATACACACATACATATATAAACCCACATAATATTGTACATGTGTATACATTATTTATATGCAGTGACTGAATGTGTGATTATGTAAATGTAAAGTGTAATACCACTTGAAAACAAGCATAGGTCACTAAAAACAAGAATTTAAAATAAGTTGCAGGGTACCCTGGCTGGTGTGGCTCACTGAATTGAGCGCCGGCCTGCAAAACAAGGAGTCTCCAGTCTGATTCCTGGTTAGGGCACAGGCCTGGGTTGTGGGCCAGGTCCTTGGTTGGGGACATGTCAGAGGCAACCACACATTGATGTTTCTCTCCCTCTCCTTCTCCCTCCCTTCCCTTCTCTCTGAAAATAAGTAAATAAAATATAAATAGGTAAAATAAAATAAGTGGGGGATTCTGGACAATTCTTATAAATGCAGTTAATCAATCCATCTACCCCTTTACAATTTGAGCTCCTATCATGAACAGGCATGCAGAATTGCAAAGGCAGTGTTTTATCAGGAGGATATTAAAATCTTAATTTTACTATGCAACAATTTTCACTTAAAAATGAAAAAAAAAAGGATAAATAGAAAGAAGGAAACAGAGGAGCTATCTTCAAGTTTGCTTGGTGACATTGAGGTAGGTTGGGCCTTTTGTACTCTTTTTTTTTTTTTTTTTGGTAGGAAAAGGAAAAATGCAAAAAGGAGGGAGGATTCAGGTTCTATTTTTGTTTTTCAGGAATCCTATTGCTCCTACTATGTAGCCTAAGTCATCTTTACTAGAATTTTTTTTCCAGTTTTGCACAGACTTACCTAACAACTGAGCTCAGCTCCACTATTTAAGGTATAAATTACATGGCAAAGTAGTTATTTCTCTCTCAACTAAATACATGGCATCCAAGAAACATGTAGGAAAAATATTAATGTACAAAGTAACTAGGAATAAATGAAATTTTTCACTTGCTTAGAGAAAAAAACATTCCCAAGGACCACATTGATTGTCTTCAAGTCAATAATGTAGAGCCTCCCAGGCAAACCCGTGGAGAGAGCTCCATCAGGTCAGGAGGAGAGTGAGGCCAAAGACGATTGCGGCGGCCATCAGGGGGTTCAGTTTCCATGGGGCAGTGTTCACCGACGAGGCATGCAGCGCCTAATGGGTGTTTGTCTGCACCAAGTCACATTCAGAAGTTCTCACATGATTCTTTCTGTGCACAGATCATTTTTCTTTGGTAGCTTAGAGTCTCTCAGAAAAGCCTGATATGTCAGAAACCAAATCTCCTTAATGAAAACTCAAACAGGTTTTTTATGCCCCCTAGCAAAATGATTTCCATATTTCCCGAAGAAAAGATAAAATTAGCAGATATTTACTCAACATCCACAATAACAAACTCTTTACTTGAATGAGACCCAGTTAGCCTCTGGTTCCTCTTTAATAGACCAAGTAATCTGTGAAATTAATTAAAAGTTTAGATGAATTCTGTTCAATAGAATTACAATAGTACATATACCTGTGAGCCATATATGGAATTTTACAGCTTCTAGTAGCCACATTGAACAAATAAAACTTAAAAAATATGTAAAATATATTTTACTTAATCCAATATAAAAATATTTTATTTCAATATTTAATCTGTGAAAAGACTATTAAGATATTTTGTATTATTTTCATATTAAGTTTTCAAACTCCAGTGAGTACTTTTTCACTCACTATATTATCTCAGCCCAGACTGCTCATATTTTATTTTGTCTATTTTATTTTTAATTCTCACCCGAGGATATGATTATTGATCTGAGAGAGAGAGAGAGAGACATTGACGTAAGAAAGAAACATTGATTTGTTGCCTCCCATACGTACCACCCTAAACAGGGATTGAACCCACCGACAATCTTTTGGTGTATGAGATGACGTTCCAACCGACTGGCCAGGGCGAGACTATTCACATTTTAGGTGCTCACTGGCCATGTGTATCTAGTACTTGCCAACACAACTATGATTCTAGACTCAGAAAAACATCCTGTGAATATATACAAACAGTTTTCCATGAAATGCCAAATGGTCACTGAACCCCAAATTTTTCTGTTTACATAATCAAATGTCCCTTAAAAGGATCATGTTCCTGTCAGAAATTGCAGAAATACCTTTAAGGAGGCATAGGATAAAATTCGTTCCAACCATGTAAAAACTAAAGACAGAGAACAGGATTAGTAATCTCTTATAACAATGCTATCCTTCACATCCCACCTTTCATTTCCTCATTGGACTATTGAACATAAACGATCCTTGATCGGAGTTCACAGACAGCCTGTGAATTGCTGTGACTACCCAAACGGAACTGCCTCTGGAATCATCAATGGCAGATGTTTTCCATGTACCCTCTTTCCAATTCAAACCAAGTCTCCCTTCTCCTGTCATGTTTTTGTCTTTCTGTGTCCTCCTGATTCCTGTTACAACAGGTGCCCCTGGTTGGTGTTTCCCTTCATTTCCCTTTACTCAAATGCAACAGAATGACCATCTACAAAGGTAAATTGACTGATACCAGGAGTCGTGCTTTGGGTAATGCCAATACTTGTATACCTAGTTCTTAGGGGAGAAAAAGACAAATGAGGACATGTTAATGATGAGAAGACTTAAATTTCATAATCCTTCACAGCACTTTAAATGAAGTCCCAGCTCAGTTGTGTTTTACACTGGTTCTCATGTTCATCTCCCAATTTATTTTCCACCAAAATTTCAAGGTGTGCCAAATACTTTTTATTTGCAAAGGCACTGACACCATTTACACAACATACTTGCAAGGCTAAAATCACTAGTAAGCCAAGAAATAGCTAAATACAGTAATATGTTCATGAAGTACCAGTTAGAAAGGAATGCAGATGCCGTAAACTCAGGGGTTGTATGCCAGGAGATGAAGATACAGATTTGGGTGCCAAAGCATGTCAGTCACCATAAAAATGACTAAGAAAAATCACTTATATTGAGTGCAAAGGGGTGCTCAGATTGTATAAACTGGGAGAAACGTTCCATCATAATCATAATTGTAACTTTTATTTCATTATTAATAATAAACTTAGCATTTTTTCATAACACCAAAAAGCTGCATGATATAAAGTCTACTTGAATACATATTTAAATAAATATTTTAAAGCCTTTAATAGTTTAAAAATGATAAAGTTCAAAACCCTGTTCTACCTCTAAGTAGATTAATCTTTCCATTTTATTTACACATTTGACACAGGTTCTGGTGTATATTTCCTTAAACATCACCCCATTTGATATCAATGCTGTTTTTTAATTTATATTTATGTATTTTTAAGTTTTTTAATCCTCACCTGAGGTTATATTTATAGATGAGAGAGAGAGAGAGAGAGCAATGCAAAAAACATCAACTGGTTGCCTCCTGTACATGCTCTGACTTGGGATGGACCCACAATTTAGGTATGTGCCCCGACCAGGAGTCAAACCCCCAACCTTTTGGTGTGTGGGACAATGCTCCAACTCACTAAGCCACGGCAATGTGTGTGTGTGTGTGTGTGTGTGTGTGTGTGTGTGTGTGTAGAATATATTTTATTGATTATGCTATTACAGCTGCCCCATTTCTCCCCCATCATTCCTCTCCAGTGAGTCCACGATAGAACTTTAACTGAGTCTGTCATGGCTTGCAAGTAACTGTTCTTCTAAGTAATTTGTGCAGCAGTGCAACAGATGGACGAGAGAGCATTCAGAAAAAATAAAAAGAATTTCAGTGGTAGGGGGGAAAGTACTGAAGTCAGAGGTGAAACATTGCCTGAATGAGAATGCAACCCTAAATAAAGGGTCTCAGCAATTGGATAGAAAGGTGATGGCATAATGCATGGGGTGGATCTTTTCTGAGCACATGAAAACCAACACCTCGGAGCCCACAGAGAAGCGCCGTTCCATTAATTCTGCTCTGCTCTCCTGCACACTAACAGTCCCTGTCCTAATTAAATGTGCTCCTGAAACATATGTTGTATTGTCTGAGCTGTGCTGTTAGATTTGATATACTTGTGACTCCTGTCATCTGGAATGAGAAATCCCTCTTGGAGGCTTATAGTTGTTCAATGATTCCCTGCACAGAGAATACCTGAGTGTCATATTGCATTGGCAATGAAGAGTGAGTGCAAATATAAGAACTAACAACACTGAAATCATTCCTTTGAAGTCAGTGTGCTTATTAGATTTAGTGGAAAAGAAATACATGTGTAGAAAAATGGGGCTTCAATCCTTTGGTGCAGTATTTTTATTTTTCTTTGGAATGTTGCAGTTTTTTTTAAATTAAAAGTTTATTAATTATGAAATCAGATGTTGCCAGCTAATTATTATTACTTTCATTATTCCGTTAATTTGAGTTGGTTTGTCAGGTAGACTGGTTCCCACTAAATTATTCTTTTTCAGTATGGAAAAAGGTATTGCTCAAGTAATTTTTTGTGGTTTCAAGTACGTTTCACTGAATACTGGAGTACTTTTTGATAAGGAAGTAGGAGAATGAGGAAAAGATGAAAAATCCTTAATTCTTAACAATGTCAGAATGAGTTGCTTAATTGGATAAAGGAAATTATTTAAGAGTAATATAACCCCTTGGAGATTTGAGCTGGTTCCAAAATTCTAATAGAACACATCCTTTAGGGCAAGATAATAAAATAGTAGTGAAATGTATGTTTTATTTTCTGGAATCTCTTGAGTCTACCTCATAGAAGTCTCTGGCTTTTCAAAGACTAAAGGGGAATGTGGCAACAATGGAAAAAGGAAGTTTTCTTCTTGCTACCATTAGGCCCAAACATCAGAACGTTGCATTCTTTGTTAATTCTCAAAGACCCTCAGTTGAAATAGGGCCCTTTGTTTCATAGGTCCCTCACAATTCTGTGTCTCAGCTTAGTATGGCTTTTCAGTTCTGATAGAACAGGAAGAGCCTAGCATCCTCTCTCTAGCCACTATGCTATGTTCCCCATGCAGCCAAAGGGGTAACTGACCAGGAAAAGGTTCATAAGCTTAGGTTTAAATGAAGATTGCTAGAAAAACATATTAAAACTATTTTGGTAAATCTCCTCACTAACATTAGACATAAACTATTCACTATTGTAATTATCTTCCGAGTCACTGAATTCGCAATCATTATAGAACAATATGGAGAATAGGGTCTTATTTCTGCAGGGTCAAAAGTGTTCAAAGATATAGTGTTTGAAGGCTAATTCTAAAGATAGGACTTAAGAGAAAAAATATATACACATATATGTATATATACATACACATATATAGATATGTGTGTATACATATATGCACTGAAACAAGAGGTTAAATATATACCATCAACTACAAAGTCCTAAATTTAAAAGGCCAAATTTTCCATCATGCAAATGTACCATAGTTTTTTGATCCATTCATTTACTGATGGGCACTAAGATTACTTCCAGCACTTGGCTATTGTAAATTGTGCTGCTATGAACATTGGGGTGACATGATGGACTGCTACAGAGTAGAAAGAAAGAAGGAGCTCCTACCCTTTGCAACAGCTCAGATGGATTTAGAGAGCATTATGCCAAGTGGAATAAGACAAGCAGTGAAAGACAAACATTATATGATCTCACCTGTAAATGGAACCTTATCAACAAAACAAACAAGCAAGCAAAATATAACCAGAGATATTTAAATTAAGAACAAACTGACAGTAACCAGAGGGGAGGTGGGAAGGGATAATGGGGGGGGGGAAGAGGGAAGGGCTGTCAAGGAACATGTTTAAAGGACACATGGACAAAACCAAAGGTGGGTAGGACTGAGGGTGGGAGGTGGGGATACCTGGGGTGGCAGGCAGTGGTGGGGGGAAAATGGAGAAAACTACTTGAACAACAATAAAAAAAGAAAAAAAGAAAAGAAAATATTTTTACATATAAAAATAAATAAATAAAAGGCCAAATTTTTAATATTGAGTTTACAATTTTAAGCAGATAGAAGACTATAGATTAAAGGTGACATTGAATGGGCCCCAGTCATGATAGAATTTGAAAAACTTTGCTCTTAAATTTTCTAGACAGAAGAATAATCTTTGAAACAGCATCAAGATCATATAAGCAATTCTCTCAGGCTATTGCCTTCTCTTACCCAAGTGTACATGCAAATTTCATGAGAAAAACTCTGATGATGAGTTAATGTTCTAATTCCTTGAAATATTCTTCTTCATCTCCTTCACAGATTTTGTCATGAAATTAATGCATATGTGCAGTACCAGTATCATGAAATATAGACTAGAGAAAAAAAGAAGACAAGGTCTTCTGACTTTTTAAAATGAGTTCTTTTATTCCTATTTTGCTGTGACTTGCTCTGCTCTTTACTTTTGGGGTTTATCCTCCATGAGTCTAATATCTTTCCTAGTGTTTCACCTTATTCCTATTACCTTTATCCATCCTTAGTATGTTGCCATTACTACATGCTGAAATGAAATGTTCGGACTTTCTTTTCAAGTACATAATTTTTTCCACATAGTTTGTCTGCTGCACATTATTTGCATTATTTAATTTTTTAAATGTTTTCAATTATTTTTATATCAACACACACATTTCTGGTCTAAGTCATTCTTCAGTTCGTAAATTCAGTCCTGTCAAATCTCTTTGAGAATAAGAATTTTCCAGTGGTCCTCCCAGCAATTATTAGGTTACAAATGTATTTGTTTTTGCTCCTTAAGTATTTTCTCATCCTTAGAATTAGAGTCTCTTTCTATGACTTGTGCTATTTATTACTCTTTGATCAACTGCAAATTACAGTCCATAGACTATCCTAGATTTTGAGAGATCAAAGGAATCTATCTTATCTGTGACTCTTTTAAATTCCCAGTCACATGAGAAAAGAAAAGGGAAATCTTAGCATTTCTGGAGTTTTATTTTTCTAGTGCTGAATTCTCATTCCTCTCTCTGCAGAGTTCAGTCAAACTATAGAGGGAGGCATCTGTGGAAAACAGCTGTATTTGTGGGCCTACAGGTTTCTTGTTCATACTATTCATTAACTGGCTTTGTTTCCTTCTCTACGCAGCATGACTATTGTCATCAGAAGGTGGTGTTATTTTTGTTCCTGCTTGGTGTAGTAAACTCGGCATGCCTGGAGTAAGCGTAGCGAACAATTTGACGTGCTCCCATTGTCCCCCCACCCTGACTCAAGAAAGGATCTGTTGCCTAGTTGTTGGAAGGGCTGTCAGTAGGCAGCCTTCTGATATCAACACCTTCAGGCATTACCTTCATTATAGAAAGCCACCCCATCCAAGGTGACAGCCCTTCCCACGAAGATCCACATACAGTGTTTGATTGGTTTGTAGTAATAAGGTCTGAGCATTGTGGCTCACTTTGAAACAACTCAGAAGAACCATTCTGCTCCACACCTTCCCACTGGGTTAGCCAAACCTGTAATTGAACCTCAGCGCATCTCAACTTCTCTGCTCAATGTGTTATCCTTCCTCTCCTTTTCACAGTTATTGTCTTGAAAGGCATTCCCTGATAAATACCTAAAACACTAAACTCTGTTCTCGAATCCGATTCCAGGGGAATCTACCATGGAACAATGTTATAGAATGATAGGTGGGTATTTTAGTTGTGTGTGAACTCACTAACAGTGAATATACAGGAAACACTTGAGGTATCTAGATCTTGTCCCGTGCCTCTAGCAGTTGGCATTGAAAAATCCTTAGGTGGTTTTGTCCCTTTATTTTCCCTCAGGGCTCTTACTCTGCATGTTGTAAACAATGAATTTAATGGCCCTTCCCCCAGCCCAGTCTCTCTGTCTCTCCGTCTCTCTATCTCTCTGTCTGTCTGTCTGTCTGTCTGTCTCTCTCTCTCTCTCTCTCTCTCTCTCTATCTCTCATCTCTCTTTTATACCTTGCAGATATTTTGAAAAGCTTCTGGTTTCAAGATGATAGTGTTGTCCTAGATTATCACAATTTTATTTCTTATTTTCTCTATTTTTATCCACCTTTGATTATTTACAGTAAAGTTTTGGAGAGAAAGGAAAATTCATAAGCAGGAGCTCAGCCCACCATCTCAAAGGAGATGTTTCTGACACACTGTTGATATCAAAATTAATATGTGTTTCATCACCACAGAGGGAAAGTAAAATAGAGCACCAAAATTTATTAAAACAAAAATGAACAGTGTTTTTTTTTTTCCTATACAAACTAATGATATTTGAAGTTCAAATTAAAATATAGTTATCCTGCCCTGGCTGGTGTGGCTCAGTGGATTGAGCACCAGACAGCAAATTGAAAGGTCACTGGTTTGATGACTGGTCCGAGCCCTTGCCCGAGCGGCAGGCCAGGTCTCCTGTTGCGGGGCACGCACTCTCCTCTTTCTCCTTTCCTTCCTGTTTCTCTAAAAAGAAATAAAATCTTAAAATATATAGTTATCTTAAAATCACTAAGGATCATATAAATAAGAGAAGACACGCACAGAATTTTCTAATTAAGGTTCTCTATTCAGAGCAGTTACAAGTGTGAATTGGGAACATAAAGTTAACAATCATTTCATCTGGATTTAAATTCCGTGGTGTTGGTGCTGCTGTCAATTTTATTTGAGTAGGAAAACGGATAACTCAAATATAAAGAAAGCGTAACTGTTTGATGCAGCCATATTCTCGGAACCGAAAACACAGGTTCATACTACAGCATTGTCACAAGAGGAGTGGGACCTTGAAAACTTATTTCACGTCACTGTCACTCAGTTTTCTCATTATAAATGAAAATAAAAGATGAAACAGGATAAATCCCCAGAAGTGAAATCGCTGAGTCATAAGGCAGCTCCATTTTTAATATCTTGAGGTATCTCCCTCCTGCTTTCCACAGTGGCTGCCCCAGTCTGCATTCCCACCAACAGTGCAAAAGGGTCCCCCCTTCCCCATTTCCTCACCAGCAATTGTTGTTTGTTGACTTATTCATGGTAGCCATTCAGGTAGGTGTGAGATGATAATGGTATCATGGGTTTAACTTGCATTTCTCTGATCATTAGTGACACTGAGTATCTTTTCATATGATTATTGGCCCTCTGTATGTCCTCTTTGGGGAAGTGTTTATTCAGGTCATTTGCCCATTTTATAATTGGTTGGGTTTTTTGTGTGTGTGCATGTTGAGTTTTGTAAGTTCTTTATAGATTTTGGATATTAACCCTTGTCAGATGCATTGGCAAATATGTTCTCCCATTCTGTGGGCTGACTTTTGATTTTATTGATGGTTTCCTTTGAGGCACAAAAACTGTTTATTTTGATGTAGTCTTATTTGATTATTTTTTTCTTTTGTTTCCCTTACCTGAGAAGATATATCAGAAAAAAAAATACTGCTATGAGCTATGTCTGAGATTTTACTGCTTATGTTTTCTTCTAGGATGTTTTTATGGTTCCCAGTCTAACATTTAAGTGTTTGAGCCATTTCGAATTTATTCTTATGTATGGTTTAAGAAGGTGATCTAGTTTGATTTTTACGCATGTGTCTGTCCAATTTTCACAATACCATTTATTGAATAAACTACCTTTAGACTAATGTATGTGCTTGCTTCCTCAGCCAAATATTGCGTGTAAAGGCAAGCATTTATTTCTGGGCTCTCTTTCTGTTCCACTGATTTATGTGTCTGTTGTTATTCCAGTACCATGTCTTTTGATTATTATGGCCTTATAGAATAGTTTGATATTAGGTAGCATGATTCCTTCAGATTTGTTCTTCTTTCTCAGGATCACTATTGCTCTTTAGGGGTTTTTGTGGTTCATATACCTTTTTGAAATATTTGGTCTAGTTCTGTGAATTATCATTGAAGTCTTGATAGGATTGCATTGAATCTATAGATTGCTTTGGGTAGTATGGACATTTTAATGATGTTAAGTCTTCCTATTCATAAACATGGTATGTTCTTCCTCTTATTTATATCTTCTTTAATTTCTTTCTTCCATGTCTTAAACCCAAAACACTAATTTGAAAGAATACAAGCACCTCTCTGTTCATTGCAGCATTATTTACAATGGTCCATACATAGAAGCAGCCCAAGTGTCCATAAATATACGAGTGGAAAAAAAACAAAATAAAACTATGAGACACTTGCATAATGGAATACTACTCAGCCCCTCAAAAGAAAAAAATACCATTTGGGACAGCATGGATGGACCTGGAGAACATTATGCTCAGTGAAATAAGCTACTCAGACAAAATCACATACCATATGATTTTACTCATGTGGAATCTAACAAGCAAACTGAACTAACAAACAAGATAGAGACAGACTCATAAATAGCAGACTGACAGCTCTGGGGTTGGCTAGGGGATTAGAGACTGGGAGATGCAGCAAATAGGATGAAGGACCGAGGGACATGGACAACAGTGTGATAATTACAGGGAACAAATGTAATAAAAATACAATAAAATAAAGTTAAACATAAAACAAAATGTTATCTTACAATGTTTGACATTATGTGTTATGAGAATCAGATTAGAGAATATATATATATAAACTATCTTGAACATATTTTAGTATTCTAAATGTTTAAGATATCATCATTTTATTCTTTTCCTTAATCCAGCTTTATTGATATTCTTTTCTAAAATTTGTGGGAAGTTCTCACCTTGGGGTTCAGGGATCAAGCCTGGTCTTGTTATACCAAAACTGTTTCATCTGAGTTATTTACTGGGGACAAACATCTAGAATATAATAGTGCTTAACATTTGAATTCAAGAATTAATGATTTATTCACCTTGGCAGGTTAATTTAAAAGTGAATATCACCATAATACTTTTCAATACAACTACTAACTTTTTCTTTATTTGGCGAAGCTTTGAGAAGGAGAGAGAGACAGAGAGAAAGGAGAGGGTGACAAGCAGCAATGCAACAAAGGAGAAGGGCTCATTAGGTTTTTGATTTAGTCTGGTCCATGGACTAAACATCCCAGAAACCATAGAAACAAGAAGAGGAACTCAGTCACAGGATATGTCATGGAAGATTTGCAGTCTGCTAAAAAAATCTCAAAAATATGTGGTAAACTAAGTGTAAAACAATTTGATGTTATAAATATCCTCATAAATTTTCAAGGGTATTAATTCTAGTGTTCCAATCACTAAGGAAGACTACTAGAAATCATTTGCTAAAACTGTGAAGCCTGTGGCTAAACTATAAAACCTATAATGTTTAATGTGTGGTACACTTATTACTTGTGTTCTCTACACAAGGATACATTCCAAAAACCCTCAGTGAGTGCCTGAAACTGAGAATAGTATCAAACTCCATATAAACTATGTTTTTTTCTATAAATAAATACTCATGATAAAGTTTAGTTGATAAATTAAGAACGGTAAGAGATTAACAACAATAGTGATATAGAACAATTACTCTATAATTAGAATAATTAGTTTATCTAATCATAGAACAATGGTAACTATATACCATAATAAAAGTCATGTGAATGGAATGTGGTCTCCTGCTCTCAAATCTCATTGAACCTGTACTCACCCTTCTTCTTGTGATTATGTGATGTGATAAAATGCCTGAGTGATCAGATGAAGTGAAGTGACTGAAACATTATTAAGTGAAAAGAGTGTTACTGGAACACAAGCACTTCTATACCAGACAGTGGATCTGATAAGCTAGATGGTTACTCAGTGACTAACGGGTAGGGACCCTACAGATCATGCAGATACTGGACAAAGGGATAATTCACATCCTCAGTGAGATGGAGCAGGGCAGTTTGAGGTTTTATCACATGACTTTAAATGGCAAACAATTTAAAATTTATGACTGGTTTATTTTTGGCATTATCCATTTAATATGTTTGGACTACCATTGACTACGGGGAACTGAAACTATGGAAAAATGAAACGGCGAAGGAGGAGGGCTGCTATACTGCACTGTGTTGTTGACTGCAGATTTTACAGTCTATTTCAGTACTGGCTCCAGCACAGAGAGTAAACATGAATTCTAGAGATGAGTGTAATAAACAAAATCAGAATTACAATAAGGTCAGAGGATTTGTATCTTCTCCCTGGGCTTGTATCTTCTCCCTCTTAACTTCTTGCAATGAAATTTCTCTGGGGCTTAGTTTTTCAACTATTTATTGGTAATACTTGTATTCTTAGGACTGTTATGCTATAATATACACCAGTAGATGAGGTATATAAAAAGTTTACATTAATAACAATATTAGGAGCAATGGCTGAGAAGTCCAAAAGTTCATGGAGAGACGTGGTAGGTAAAACGTGTGTAGGATGAACATCTTTATGGCCTCCCAGCTTCATTTTAGGGCCCTTGGCATAAATGACTACACCTGGGCAATCTCTGGTCACATGGTCAAGGTCTTTCTTCTTCATGCCTGCTTTATGAGATGTGTGTGAAATAAAATGATACTGAGTAATCAAAATGGGTCATTGTAATAATGAAATGTAGCATTTATTTTCCAGATTAAATTTTCCCATAACCATTTTATTGTCTACATGTTGTAGCATCAATGACCCTATTGATCTCTAATCCATACATGATAGGAGTTTTGTAATCCTAGAAGACCCTAAGTAACTCTGTAAAGAGTTTGTGCTATCTAAGGTGGAGAACTCATCAATGACAGTGTATCCTGGCTATGATGAGGACAGATGTGAGAAGGCATGTGCCATTGTATATAATTAATATGTATCTAGAAGGAATTCACTGTCTCTCTGGAAAGGGTCTCATGGGCCTGCCTCCTACAGAGAAAGCTCTAGAGTTCTTTAACACTATGGATAACGATGTAAGCTCCACATTTTGGCCACTGTCTGCCAGGACACTGATTCTGTAGGAGGTGAGGGGACTGCTCATCTAGGGTTTCAAATTTTAGATTAAATATTTTATCAATCCATTTTTACTCATTTTTGTTGTTCACCTATAACTTTCCCTCACATCAATTTCAGAATTTCTACATGTAGTGCCTTTCAAATAAATGTTATCGAGGCTTCTGAAAATTCTGAATGCCCTTAGGGATCTCACTCACTTTCTATAGAACTAAACTTGCCATTTACTGTGAGCTAGTCTTGTCTTCACAAGGGGGGTGTATTCCTCCTTTACAGTGTAACCTGAGCATGGATGTGTAAGTAAAGCAGTTACCTATGTCCATTTAATTCATTTTGTCAATGATTACTTACATCATGAAAAAGATATTCTCATGAATATTTTTTTCCTAAAAGACCTATAGCATTTGACATGCAATTAGGGCTCTGTTACGGTAATATTTCAGTACATTTTTTCTTTAGGAATTATATATGCAAGTCTACAAAGATGACAGGAAAGTAAGAACTACAATTGTAAAAAATATATAAGAAAAATCACTATATTTGTGAATTTCAAGAAATTAAATACAATTATTCATGTAAATATTGAAATACTAAGTCCAATTTTTGTTGTATCTTCATAAGAGAACTAAATCCATAAGTAGCCCAAATATATTTAACATATTTTAGACAACAAATGTTTTCTAAACCTTGAACCTCTTGGGTAAAACTCCTGAAAACTCTTTGCTTAATGGAAAAAAATGTACATGAAAAGATTGGATTAAGTCCTTGATCTAAAAACAATCATCTGAAGCCGGGCAAGGTGCCCTAGTCTGTAAACCACCTGCTAGGATACCTGTTGCATTGTTTTGTCAAAAACAAGCTACGGCACTATAAGATTTAAATTCTATATAATATAATGTGGTCAATTTCGAAGTGCTGGCTACTTAATTTAATGCAAAAATGTCTTCATTTTCACCTCCATTTACTTTTGATTCTCAACAGTTATGGGGTTTTAGTAAAAATGCTAGATATATAAGCTATAATATATGTATATTATATATTAGATATTTTAGTATATTTATATATATTATAGCTTTTGAGTATATAAATGCATATATACATTTTTGTTTTTTTAAAGAATTTATATATTTATTTTTAGAGAAGGGAAGGAGGGAGAAAGAAAGGGAGAGAAACATCAATGTATGGTTATCTCTTACACACCTCTTACCGGGGACCTGGCCCACAGCCCAGGCATGTGCCTTAGACTGGGAATCAAACTAGTGACCCTTTGGTTCACAGGCTGGCACTTAATTCACTGAGCAACTCCAGCCAAGGCTATATACAGCTTTTGAGTATATATTGTATATGTGTGTGTATGTGTATATAAAGATATGGATATATTTCATATTTATATGTAATAGAATTTTCCAGTGCCTTTTAATCTTTACAATTTTCAACGTTCACTATAAAGGCTGAGTATATCAACATTGACATTTCGGGTTTGGCAGATATATCTCATTTTTAAAATCTCTTCTTATTATTTCAAATAATGAGTGGTTTAAAATTTTCTATAAATACACATGGAAAGTAAAATGAAACGACATGTAGCCACATAGTTTTATCCCAACTGGTTGTGGTGACATATGTGTCAGGAGTCAGGCTGACATTTAATGGCACAGTGGTACTAAAGTGAGGAGACAATGGTCAATGTGCTATTTTTTTATGGTACCCACAGAACCAAGTTGCATGCACATCCATGCAAAGAAATTGTTTATGTTACCCAACATCTAAATATAAATTTTTATGCCTTGACTACATGTCAGAATTGAAGCCTGTGACATTAAAAACAAAAAAATCTTGGATCATTAGCCTCTTAGTTGATGCAGTCCGAATGGCATCTTCCCCAATTATCCCACAGTAAAAGTTAATTCACCTTGCTATGAAACTGACCCTTTCAGTAGCTCCTTTCTATTCTCTGAATTTGATTGGACACATCTTTGTCTTGTAGTGCCTTGGTAAGTGTGAACCATAATCTGTGGATATTTCTAGAAGATTAGCCACAGACAGCAAAGACATTAATGTTTTTTTTCCAGGAACAAAAGAGTGAAAATAGAGTAAATTGAGAAAAATAATGGAGAGATGCATAAGCTGTGTCATGTCATACTTAGTGTTCTTGTTATTTATCCCAGTTACTGCTGAGCTGGCCTGTCTCTGTCTTAAATGTTTGCAAAGCTGCCAACACTAGCCCAGTTCTATTTCTAAACAAATAAAAACCAATGAAGACATAATTTATACTCAACGTGCTTATGATGCCACTGGCTATGGTCAATAACTTGAAGCAGACTCTCTCGGAAGTAGCTAGATTTGCTCTAGGCAAGTAAGTGTCAGGTGATAGTGGTTTTATGTCTGCACACAGCTATATTTCATTTCCCTACTCCTCCCTTCCTTCCTTCTCCACTTCCTCTGCCTCCTCTTTCCTTTTCCCCTTTCCTTTCCCCTTGTCTTTCTCTTTTTCTTAAAATGCTGCTTCTGAGTCCCTCAGGGATGTTTTCTTCTTAGTATTTGCCAGTCAGGCAGGTGTATTCACAGAAAGTTGATAATGGGGAGAGGGAGCTTTTAGATCTTACCATTGAAAACATTATTCTAAATTCTTCCCAAGCATCTGTACCTTTGACATTTCTTCCAAAGTGTACGTCCCAGATTAGGCTGATCTCTGAAAAATTAAATAAGAGAGAAATTTGGCTAAACCCAGGTACTTATATTACTGAGCAAAAGACAAGATAACTTCATCAGTTCAGTTTTATGTATTTAACAGACTAGATTATCACAACTGATTACCTGGTGATAGAAACACTGGTGCTAAGGAATTTTAGGATTTCTAAAGAGCTGACTGATGCTTCATCCCATCTTTGACACTGACAAAGGAAGTGATGCTGTTTAGTTTAACCTCTCTGATTCCCAATTTCATTGTCAGTAAACTGGGAATAACACTACTACCTATTCTATGGGTTGCTGTGATGATTAAATGCTTATAACATTTACTTGGAGCATTGTTTAGCACATATTCACATACGTAGGAAATAAAATAATTGAAAATTATATGTAAATCATTACATAGCATAGCATAGTGCTTGGCACTCAAAATAATAAATTATTATTTTTACTCTGGAAATCTCTTCCATACTTTCTGCATTCTACAAACAATGATGAAAACAGAAAGAGAACTCACAGCCAATCACAGCTTTAAATAATTAAAGTAATGAAGTAGAAAACTAAAAACTTTTATTTTTAATTTCACCCATCCTCACACTCCCTCTCCTTTAGCAATAATCATTGCATTCTCTCTATATGGATGTATTTCTCTTTTGTTTTATTTATTCATTTGTTTTGTTTATTTAGAGTCTACATATTAGTGAAATCATAAGGTATTTGTCTTTCTTTGACTTATTTCACTTAGAGTAATATCCTCTAGGTCCATCTTTGTCACAAATGGCAAAATTTTATTATTTTTTATTGCTAAGTATTATTCCATGGTATATAAGCACCACATCTTTTTCTATTCATCTATTGATGAAAACCTAGGTTTCTTCCATATTATGGTTATTGTATATAATTGTGCAGTGAATACAATGTATATGTATGCTTTTGAATTACTGTTTTATTATTATTTTCAGATAAATATTCAGAGATGAAATGGCTAATTTTCATAGCAGATTTATTTTTATTTTTATTTTTTGAGGAATCTTCATACTGTTTTCTGTAGTGGTTGCACCAATTTGCAATCCTACCAGTAGTATATAAAGTTTCTTTTTTCTCTGCATCCTCTCTAGCACTTATTTTTTAATTTTTTTTTCTGAAAGCCATTCTGACTGGTGTGAGTTGGTATCTCATTGTGGTTTTAATTTGAATTCCCTTAGTGAGCAGTGATGTTGAGCAACTTGTCATATATCTGTTGGCTATATATATGTCCATTTTGGAAAAAAGATCTGTTTAGGTCCTGTGCCTTAAATTGTCCAGGTGATGAAATGAAAGAATAATAACTTTTCATCAGACTTGAGAGAGTATATTAACCTTTGGAAAACTTGAACAGTTCAATAATTTCCACTTCTTAACAAAGTTAGTGAATAATACATTAAATTATGCTCATGTTTTTCTGAAATTCAATAACTATTCCCCTCTAACTAATTTCCCCAGTAATAAATCCATTAGAAAGCACTGATACACATTAAAAACAGCTCTGACAAATTACTCATGTTCTTGGCCCTAAGCAACTCTTCAAACTTCTGTGTTCCTTTTCATAGCCTTCAGTAAACATGGATTGTTTAGTATATTACAAACTAAAGGCTGCATTTAGCAATATTTCAGGCATAGAATTCAAGTTACTCAAAACAAAATAAGTAAATTTGGTTTTTTTTTTTAACAGTTTTAGGACTCTCTCTCTTTCTCTCTCTCTCACACACACAGCAGAATGTAAAGCAAAAGTCCCTCTGTCTCACTTTTCCTAGCATCCAGTTATTTGCTCTGGTTTTAAAATTATACCTTTCATGGTAGAGAGATGGATTAAAGAACAATGAGGTAGACATATATGGGGAAAACAGACAGAGTTTTAAGGAGAATTTTAAATGATTATTTTGAGAGAGAGACAGAGGGAGAGAGAGAGAGAGAGAGAGATCAATTTGTTGTTCCACTTATTCATGCATTCATTGGTTGCTTCTTATATGTGCTCTGATCAAGTTCCAACCTGCAGCCTTGGTGTATTAGGATGACATAACTAACCACTGAGAATTTACAGGGCTCAAGGAGAATTTAATTGTGAGCACACCGTATACATCTGAAACACAGGGGATTTAGAAAGGTTTCTGGACTTGTTTCCAGAACAAACCCAAAGGGAAGAATTCTAGATCAAGGCATTTAAGCTTTTTTCCTCACTTTTATCATTCTCTCTTGTTGACTAGAGGCAAATATCTTAATTAAATTAGAACATATTGTGAATACCATCATATATAATATGTGATAATAAAAACACTGACAAGGATAAAATAAGGCATATTATAGAGATTATGATAACTGCCTTTTCTGGAGGCAAAGTGATGAGTGGATTTTTAAAAAAGCTTATAGAAAAACTATAAAGCAACGCTTACCCTAATGAATAAGAACTTCCAAGATGTGATATTGGAACCTTTTTGGAAGATGACCATGTGATAGGTATATCGCTTTGATGACTTATATCATTGCCATTTTAATTTTAACCTTAATATTTCAGGATATTTTCTAATCATTGATGAGTGCTCTGGGTTGCTTGCTTCCCCAATGCCTCTATTACCCCAATGGAGAAGTCACAGATTTTTGCTGAAGAGTAGAGTATCAACTTTGTGAAAGGTCTTGTGGTCATACTATGCTGACAATAAGTCGCTTACTTGATACACACAAGCCTCCATGGTGCTGGCAACCAGGTTTACAGAGAGATTTCTTGAAAGCTTTGTGAAGCTGGGATTCTGTATCTCTGGAGGACACTTTATCCTTCCCTTTATTTAACATCAAGGTTGGCAAGGCTTGATCCTCACCACAAAGGAATGCCGGAGCACTTCATTGAGACACAGCAGTAAGGCCAGAAATCCAAGTTAGGCCAAGCAGGTATCGGATCAGACAACTTTTATCAAACAGAAAAGGTTTGAGAGAACCAGTTTGAAATATGAAGAAAATTTATATTAAATAAAGCTCAGAAGGCTTCAGTCTGTCGCTTGTTCAGATGGGCCTTTTGTGCTTGCACTCTGCAGAATTCTAAGTTTTCCCGGTCCCAGACCTAATGGATTGATTTTGTTTTCCTGGCAGGAGCTGTCTAGACATTTAAGACACCCACCTGTGCATTATAAACACTTGTTTGTATCTAGAAAATGGAGGCACTGTCCTTCCCTCACCCTTAGCCATAAGAGCACTAGGTGTCTGCCTTCGGTGATAATCTTACTGACTCATTACATGAGCCCACTGGAGAATCAAGAACTCAGTCAGCACTGTGGACTGGAAGAGTCATGGACTTTTCTTTTTTCCAGTGCTTGTTTTGTTTCCCTAGTTTAAGTCAGTGTTCTTAGGTCATGGCTATGAAGCTGGATCCGTGACAATATACCTTGGAAATGAGAAGCCAAAAACAAAACAAATGAAAAAACAAAACAAAACAAAGATTTAGAGACATAGATATGTTTTCTTGAATTGAAAACATCTATTTGCAAGGACAAAGTGGAAAGTCAAACAAGACATAAGTAAAGACATGAATAATATAAAAATCAGTACAATTTTCAAGTATGATATTAGAACAATTCTTTCTCATTATAATGTACAATAAATTTTTTTAAATATTTATTTATTTTTTAGAGAGGGGGAAGGGAAGGAGAAAAAGTGGGACAGAAACATTGACGTGACAGAGAAACATCCATTGGTAGCCTCTGCAACATGCCCCAACTGGGGACCAAATACACAACCTAGTCATGTGCCCTAACCAGGGATGGAAATGAGCAACTCTTCACTTTGTGCAACAATGCACAACCACTGAGCCACACTAGTCAGGGCTAAATTCATTTTTTGCCTAAAACAGAGAAGCATAGATTTGGCAAGGTTTTATATGGTGTTGCTAGACAGGACTTTCAGTAACCTGCTGAAATACCATAGTTTATTGCATTGCATCTAACTTTGACAAATACATAGGCCCCAGGATATCAGTGAAAAAATACTTTGCCTTTAATCTGAAGACACACTTCTTAATATGTGTTTGTAACTTGAAGAATTTCATATTTTGGGTTCTTTCATGGTTGTCTTCTAACTTTAAATCCAGATGTCGAACTTTCTCTGAAAAGATTTAACTGGGGTTGGAGGATGGACTCAATGGGGGTTGGAGGATGAGCTCCAAGTCCACTCATGTGCATTTTTACAGAGGACATCTGTTCTTGCCAGATGGGTCTTTTTATATGGTTACCTAACTGATTATTTACCCAGAGCAAGGGATGAAAGAAAAAGAGGAAGAGAATGGAAAAGAGAAAGAGAAAGAGAGAATAATTAGGAAGGAAGCTACAGTTTTTTTCTTGTAATAACTTAATCTCAAACATGACCTACCTAAACATTGTTTAGTAATATGCTATTGTTCACACAGATCAATTCTGGTATAACATGGACGGGATCTACACACAGGTGAATATCATAAGCCGAGGATCATTGTGAGTTATCTTGGATATTAGCTACAATATAATTTATTAGTTTACTTATTCTTAGGACTTTTGCTTAAATGTAAATGAGTAATTTTATTAGCTTATTCAATAAACATTTGGGTTTTTTAAAGATTTTATTTATTTCTTTGTAGAGAGAAGGGAAGGGAAGAAGAAAGAGAGGGAGAGAAACATCAATGTATGGTTGCCTCTTGCACTTCCCCTACTGGGGACATGGCCTGCAACTCAGGCATGTGCCCTAACTGGGAATCGAAACTGCGACCCTTCGATTCACAAGGGGGCAGTCAATCCACTGAGCCACACCAGGCAGGATAATCGGTAAACATTTGTTAAGTGCATAGCATGAACCGTAAGAATTTACATGACAGTCTAGTAACAGGAGATGGAAAAGGAAGTGAGAAAAGTTAGAGGTGGGTTGGGCTTTGATAGCACTAGGGCTTGGTGGGCATTCGTAGAAGACAAACATCTGGGTAAGTGACACATACACTAAGGAGAGCAGTCACATGAAAAATTTTGGAAGGTGAGAAATGATGCATATCCTGTAAGTATTTTAGTATAGTTAGAGGAAAATAATATAATAGGGGTGGGAAGATGAAAAAGATGAATTTGTGCATAAAGGAACTAGAGAAACCTTCAGAAAACCAGTGGCAGAATCAAAAATAAATTCTAGGACTTCTAACTAGTCCTTGGCTGTGAATGTTATAATCCTCAGGAGCTCTCTGAGAGAAGAAAAAAAAAAAGTGGGTAAATATCCTTGAACTCAAAGGAATGCAGGCCTTTCCAGGAAAAAGCCAGTGATGTAAACACCTTTCGAGGATGAAAAGCCTGATTTTCCTTTTATCATCTTCATAACCTGCATCTACTTTGCTCCTGCACTTTTAGGTAATACTAAATCAACTCCCAGGGGAACCTATTAATAGCTCCAGCCCTTCCCAGGAATGACCTGACAAGGCCCCTATGTCATTTCACATTTTTCTCTACATCCCACATTTCACTTGTAGGACGAGGGAAATCCATATGAAGTGAGTTTAGAGAATTGATTTCTCGTGAAGGGAATCTATCTTTCTTATTTGTAATGGAATCACCATTTTACTTACCTCTGGGATGCTGCATGTGGAAACTTTTGCTTTCATTGCACAAAAAGAAATATATCACACTAGAGGCAAGGAGAAGATATAATAAATGATACAGAAACTGAGACAATAATCTCTACTTCCCAAACCTTTTCGTTTCTCTGCTTCTCTTCATTGAATACCCCACAGGCCCAATATGAACCTGTATTTATTCTCTCATTGTCTTGCTGTTAATAATGCTTAAATATAATCTTTATCTCTTCAATTTTTCAGATTATCTCTATTGTAGATAAGTTTTTAAACAGCGTATACACACATACTTGCATACAGATAATCCAGAACATATATGCATACACACGATCCAGTGTATGTGTATATACACATGCATATATACATACTTATATGTATATACATGCAGCCAAATGTATGTATGTGAGCAGTCCCTTACTTAAGTCACTGGAGTCAGTCAGAACCCAGTTACCAGCTTCAAATGAAATTTCTGTTAGGCACAAGGATTTATCAAATCATATAAACTAAGAATCATGCTCTCATATTTTTTTAGTGTAGAGGTTTACAAAATACATATCTGTATATCTTTCTTAAACCATACACACATGGAACACACACAGGAAATGCAAGAATGCATATATACTTCCACTTCACTGGTATATAGACAATGAATACCATGGTCATTTGTTTTTATGAATTATGAGGATCTCTGGTTAGGAAAATTAATGGAGGAGTAACTGACACTCTTGCTGCCTATTTAATGTCCTGCCATGGAAATCACTTGTGGTACCACTTAACATGACCTGCTCAACCAGGTCCCAAATGCTACCAAAGCTACACATTTCTGCCTGCTTATTCCTGTTCCCTGAAGATGCGTATTCAAAAGTGTGCTAGACAATAGAATTGGTTTTGAAAAGTCAGCACAATGGTAGCTATTGACCTGAAGACGGCGAATGTCGTGAACTACATCACAGTAAAAACAAACAGTATAGTCAACAGAATACCTTGCTGCCATAGTCCCTTGTCTGGAAAACCTGTTCCATAAGTCTGCGCTAATGGTAAGAGGAGTATAATATTGAATCAAATATTAGCATATCATTCAGAGACCTGGAAACATGGAGAGTGGCTGTAATGTTGCTACTTAAATCGAATGTTTACCAGGACTTACGGATCATCTGGTGATGTCTGTGACTTGGATATAAAAGAGATCCCCATCTTATCTTGTTGAAAGCTTTCTTCTAGTACAAAAAGCAGCTCTTGACTCAATTTTTGCTTTAAATTTTTTTAAATTAGTGCTTCTTTGCATCCAAATTTATGACCTATTTTGTCTTTAAGTAGGGGGATTTAAAACACAGGTTTTTCTGCTTCTTTATACAGCATGTAGAGAATCACATCGCTCTGATTCTGTCCACTTTCCCTCCGTCCTGGATGTCTTCTGTGTGGCTCCTGCTCTTGCTGCTCTGAACTAGCCCCGGGCCCTTTCCACATTCCATCTCTTGATTTTGCTCTCTTCATTTTTCACACCAGTTCCCCCAGATATAGGACTCTTATTCAAACTTCCTTATTTCTGTTATGATTAAGGTTCTGCCCCTGAACTGTAATAACTGTGGCTTCATTTCCCTTCATGTGTAACATCCCTGAGGCTATGTCTAGACAAATGAGTAAATCACTATTTTACCCTCTAATAGGCTTTCCTTATCATTGGCTTCTAATCCTTTACATTAACCCAGGTTGGAAACCTCCCCTTGCCTCATCAATTTCTAGATCTCCCTCATTTCCACTGTATTGATATTTTGATTTGCAATAAGTGTGATGTTTTCTCATTCCCTCCCCAAACCCAGGAAGATGTACTTAGGTTATTGTTACCTTTAAGGCAGAATAGGTAACAGGTGAAGTCTCATGTTAGTATTTTAATTGGAATACTGGTATACATGCCATGAAAATCACTTGTAGTTCCACCCAACTCACATTAGTGTAGCAAATATTAACTCTTGATGTGAAAAAAAGATAAACTAGATTTTCCATCACTGTTCCTTTAAAAAGCAAAGAAATATGAGATACAACACTTAAAATAGAAAAAAAAAAATCTTTCTCATCCAAATTTCACTCCAAAATGTTTTTTCTTCATTTATACAAGTATTGAATATGATAATTAAGTTTAGATTTTGGATTCGTGAACTTATGCCATCCAGATACTTTCTGCCTACATGTGCTTACTAATACCACCATTCTTTGCAAAGGCCTCATCCCACACAAATGCACAGAAATTAATGAACACGAAGATGTGCTGCGGCAATGCCATTTAGGATTTTACATGGTTCGGTTGGGGTTTCCTTCTCTATTTATTTACTTGAGGCTGTAAGCCAGAATACAGAAAGACATATTTAATTAAACGGAGTTCAACAGGAAAGTTAATTTACTTTAGCGTCAGAATATGAAAACTATGCCAAAATGAGAAGTGAAAAGACTGAATTGTGAATTAACATTTTCTCTTCCCTCCTCCTCTCCTTCTTCCTCTCTGTGTCTCTGTGTCTATAAAGGGTGACATTTTTTTTTTTTTAGTTTTTTGTTTATGCTATTTTTCTCCTCAGTTGATCTATTTCCTTTCATGACTGGGTCTCACTATGCAAATTAATTTGGACATTCAGTTTTATAGAAAAAATGTTTTACATATTAGAATTGACTCTAATATTTTTCATTTATTGTTCTTAACCTTCAACCATGCTTGTAGTTTTTATTCAAGGGCCTGATCATTTTCTGATTGTTAGAGTAGATATGTATGAAACCTGACATGTCCTCAATAAATAAAAAGCCTTGAGGAATCCGGGGGACTTCTTAGTCACTTGGAGAGATAAAATCACACAAATAATATTTTCACAATTCGTTTTTTCTCATTCATTACAAATTGCTGGATTTTCTGAGATTCACCTCTTCTTGACCTTATTTTCCCTTATTACTTGAGACTAGCTTTTTACTTGGATGATTTTCTATTATTTATTCAGTTAAGTCAGTGAGCAGACTCCCATGGGGAAAAGTATACATTTATGGATGGTGGATGGCAAAGCTTTTGAACAGAATATTAACATCCAATTGCCCAATATCAGACTTTCTCAGGTACATTTTGAAAATTGCTAGAACAGTATATGTATGTCAAAATATATATGTGCTTTTAAATACAAATATGTATATATATATAATCCTACAGCATGAGACCTTTCTGTGAAATAGGGTATTTAAACGAAAACCAAAGATAAATATTATTAGAACCCACTATATTTATTTTTAAACTACAAAAATATTTTAATGTGCTTGGCATTGCACTAAGGCTCATAATTTGATTCATGTATAATATTGGATGTGAATTGTTCCTATCAAACTGAATAATTTCACTCAGGGTGTGTTTGGGTGGATACCTTTTATGAAACAGTTTTTTAAGATCTCTGGGTTTTAATATAAACCTTGTCCAAAATACACTTTGTACTTAACTATTTATAAAATAATATATGCTATATAGAATATACATTCATGCATAAACATAAATATCATACATGTATGCATTTTTCAGAATAATAATGGAAGTGTCGCCAAACAAGAAAATTCCAAATGCAGCTGCTCCTTCGCTTACAATGGGGTTACATCTCAATAAACCCACTGGAAATTGAAAATGTCATAAGTTAAATGTGCATTCAGTAGCTTATTCCATAACCCACTGAACATCATGGCTTAGGGTAACTTACCCTAAACATATTCAAATCACTTGCATACATTAACCTACAGTTGGGCAGCATCATCTCATGCAAGCCTATTTTCTAATGAAGTGCCAAATACTTCTTGTAAATAATTTGTAGACTACTGTACTGAACATGAAAGCCAGCACAGCTGCATGAGTATTCACCACTAATGTACATAATTGAAAGCACACTGGCACCCACGTGGCAACTGTTTGGATGCGATGGAAGGCAAAAACCCCAAACACAGTATCCAAATAACGCCGGTGACACAGTACACTGTAGAATATCTGTTGTTTATGCTCATGATCGTGTGGCTGACTCGCTGCCACTGCCCAGCATCACCAAAGTGTATTATACCATATGCTAGTAGTTGGGTAAAGATCACGACACAGAATTCCAAGCACGGTTTCCATTGACTACATAGTACTTTCACACCATTGTAGTCGAAAGTTTTAAGTAGCACCATCGTTACATTGGGCGCCATCTGTAGTCGTGATGAGTGTCTGATCGCACAATAACACTGCTGCTCCTTCCCTGTGGGTGTTTATTTGCACCAGAGCCTTGTGTCATCTTCTGAACTACTTTATTTTATTTTTTATTTCCATGGCAAAAAAAATTATTTTTTAAATAATTCTTATCCCTCTTATAAATTCAAACTTTACAGAATTATTCAAAGCAAACCTCTTGGTTTTAAAGTTTCAAGTATGTGTTTTTTAAATGGTAAGCCTCAAAATAAGCATTTATTTCCTTAACATATTTTTGCCTTGAATTGAGGAGAAAACAGCATGTATCCTCTGTCCGGGAGAGGTAATATATTGTATTATATTCTTATTTAAGTGCAATTCAGGTTTATTGAAAAGATGTTCGTAATAATATTAAGTTGAGGAGCTAATAATGACACCACAACATCCTGTTTACTCTTTAAAATTCATACAATTTCTCTTATGTAAACAAGATTCAGAGAGATAAAAATGACAAAATTGAAGCCGTCCAACTTCAGAAAAATCATGAGGAGGTGAGTTCTTGGGAAAAGACAATGACGCTGGGAAAGGGAGAAGGCAGCAGGGAAAGAGAAAGACCAAATACGAGCCAGAAGGACTCCATACACAAAGCCGTAGGCATGTGTCCACAGGAACTGGGCAGGGATTTGAGGACAGAATTTTGGAACATCATTCATTCAGAGAGTCACCAGGATTTGGAGCCAATTCACATTTTCTCCACCCTATTTCCAAAAAAAAAAAAAAAAACAACTAGTTTATTTTACCAGGACTTGAAGCTTTGAAATTAAACTCTGTCTCCTGTTTTGTTTACCTCTCTTGTCATTACCTTCCAAACAGTACACCTACGCACACGCAACCCACACAGACACATGCATCTTCTGTGTTTATTTTTCCAGACTGGTTTCAAAATCATTCTGTACACTTGAGGTTCTGTCCTTAAGAGCTGTAGACTGCTGCTAGAAAGCCAAATTAAATTATATGTTCTCAGATTGTCAGGGAACAGGAAATGTTGATAGAAGGAAGTTTTCCTCCATTGACACAAATGCCATGCATCCGTGAAGTGAGTACAATGATTTTGGCTCTATCAGAGATGCCAAAGACATTCTTTAAATGTGCAAATTTTATTTTCCTATAAAGATAAATATTGTCCTTTATATGAAAAACCCTATATTTTCTGGCACTGTTGAGACATTTCTAAATGAATTTGAATCTAAGAAAGTGAGCTTACAAAAGAGAGATGCTTCAAAGTACTTCTGAAAATGAAGCATCAGAAGCATGGAATTATATTAATGACCTAGAAAATTAGTCAACTATTTGAAAACCTTATGTACCTCAAGTTCCTGAATCTTTTGAAATGACCATATTATTGAATGAATATTGGGAGAGATCTCTGTTTTAAGTAGTATTGATATTTTTTAAAATTTTTTCACTTTTTTAATAAAGCACATCTTTTGAAATTCTCACCATCACCTTTTACCTCAGTTTCTGCTCTTGTCCTACACTGTTAGCATACTTTTTGTGCCACACACACCCCACAACTGGGTCACAGACAGGTACTGCTCTGGGCCTCTTATGAACTGGACCAAACAGTAGGAGGTGAGTTTGAATGTAGTGAGCTTGAATCATCCCAAAACCATCCCTACCCCTAACCGGTCCATGGAAAAATTGTCTTCCACAAAACCTGTCCCTGGTGCCAAAATGGTTGGGAATTCCTGCTCTATGCAATGATTTCTTAAGTTGCTTTCAAAGTCATTTGAGAAACTTGCAGAATCAAGTAGATGATGTATTTGCTATTTATTAAATAAATGTATGCTACCTCACGTTGGCACTCTACCAAATGCCAATGATGTGTGAGAAGTGATGTGAACCAAATCTAGACCAAAGCCAATTTTCAACCTTCGAGCACTTCTCTTCCTTTTTTGGCAGTAATTGTGAAGGCCTGTGTAGAAATTGGATCACTGAGTCACATTTTGGAAAGTTTTCTAGAATTATGTCTAGATAGCTAAGTTTCCATAAATAGAGATTAGGTACACATTGTTAAGGCATTGAGATTTGGGGTTATGTACAAGTTTAAGCTATCCTTATCAATATGTGAGTCCTAGTTCTTCAGACAGAGTAGGTTCTTGATCAGCTACCCCAGCATATCTTTATAGTTCAATTCTAGTCTTGGTGTAAAAAGCAGAGAAGAAGCCAGGAATAGAGGAGAAAGTCAATTAGAGCAATAATATTTAAAATTCTAGAGATCTAAGCCAAACTTCATTTGGAATTCTGCTATAGAAATAGATCTTAATAATTGGCTAAAATTAACCAATTTTTAAAATTATATAGATGATTTTGTTGTCTTTTAATTTTATTTCTTGGAATTGCATCCCAAGGTACTATCTCATCATTGCTCTACCTACACTATCTACTCTAAATTTCGAAGTAGGCAAAGTGAAACATGGCTTATATGAATCAATGATCACTTGATATCCATGCCTATGACTAAAGCCCCATAGACTATGGTTGGATTGCATTTTGATTAGTTTCTTTTAGATCAAAATATTTAAAAAGAGATTTGATCTTTAAATATCAAGTGAATAAATAAAAATTAGAATAACATTAAACTTTGCTGGTATTAATTAGCACTTACTAGATGTTAAACACAGTGCTAAGTGAGCATTACATGGAGTGTTCAGGAAATCTTATTTTATGTATGTTTGCCTAGAATAATTATTGATAGCTCCCTTTTTCAAAGTATCTTGATTAGAACAAAAATGTACATGTTCTGACTAGCCCTTTAGAATTTTCTCACTAGATTTTCAAAGAATTTCTATGCATTATTATCCCCATTTGAGAGGTGAGAAACCCAAGTAATTTTTCTGTAGCTCTCAAGTAATTAATAAATAAGAAGTCAAGAACTATGGCTCCATAATGCATGTTCTTAAGCACTAAGCTTTATCACCTTCAGCTTTACAGGAAAGTGTCTATTGCATTCAGCAATGAATGTTCACCTTGATTGATTCAATTCTACTAGAGTCCCAAAATTGCACTTTATTAAAAGCTGAAGAGCCTCAGTAAGAAATAGGTGTAATGATGCCTCAGCAATGTGGCATCCTCTATCCATCATTGAAAGATTTTGAGGATTAATAAGAAACAAGTAGGATTGAAAAAAAAAACTGTGTCCCAGCCAACTCAGAAACCACAGCAAAAAGTAAAAATGTAGTTTGGCAGTGACTTATAAGTTGCACTAATGTTACTAAAGAACATATACATCTTCTTCATAAAGAAAGGATATACTCTTCTGAGTTTGAGGTTGTAGATTTTTCTAGGTAAAATCAATATAGGTATACATCAGTACCAGTACTCAATGTTCCTAAACTGAGCTATAATTTCATAGTGTCTGGGAGTAAGATTATCACATTATTTTTAAGGTTATTTTGTCCATTTTTCATAAACATCATGACATGAAGTGGTCCTCACTCCAGTGGCATTGTCTCTTTGAAATCTACCAATTCCTAGCAGTGACAATATTTGATAAAAGTGCTAGTCTTATATCTATTAGTAAGATCAGTGTGATGAGGAGGAACATTTTCTGAAGACAATAAATTTACTTTTAATTATAATATGAACTGGAAAATTCAGTGAACATGAAAAATAGTAATTTGTGAAATAAACCTTAGATTTTTCCAGTAATAAATTTTTTGTGTACAATGAAGAAGTTTTGAATTTCACAATGAGAGTTTTGCAGAATGAATGTTTTTCCACTGTGCTGAAATCCTATCTTCTCAAACAGCAGAGTTAGATCCAATTAATTCAATTATTTTTTTTATTGTTTCAATTACAATTGACATTCAGTATTATATGTTTCAGATGTACAGCATGGATATTTATACAACTTATAAAGTGATCCCCCATAAGTCTAGGGCCCACTTGGCACCATACAGAGTTATTAGAACATTATTGACTGTATTCCCTATACTATACTTAACATCCTAGTGACTGTTTGGAACTAGCAATTTTTACTTCTTAATCCCTTCAAATTTTTTACTTATCCCCCAACCCCATCTGACAAGCACTATTTTGCTCTCTGTATCTATAAATTTGTTTCTATTTTATTTGTTTGTTTTAGTTTTCGGACTCAACATATAAGGGCAATCATATGGTTTTTGCCTTTGACTTATTTCCCTGGGAATAACAATAATGAAATATTACTATATGCAACAACTCTTGAATTCTTAATACGGAAATCATCTCCAGCACCTACAATAGATCAAGGGTCCATAAATGTGTTAGAGTGCTTGAATAAATTAAGCCAGTTTTGAGATTTTAAATATTTTACTTATTTTTAGAAAGAGGGGAGAGAGGGGGAAAGAAAGGGAAACATTGGTTGTGACAGAGCAACATCGTTCAATTGCCTCTTGCACCCACCCCGACTGGGGACCAAACATACAACCCAGGCGTGTGCCCTGACTGGGAACTGAACTGGTGACCTTTTTTGCGTTGAGTAATGATGTCCAACCAACTGAGCCACGCTGGTCATGGCCAGTTATGAGATTTTTTTCAAATACAAAGGAAAATATATATATTTATGTATGTTCATACAATTTGTGGAATTCTCATATGGTTTAAAAGTTTCTAAATAGAATCAGTTGAATTTGTTTTATTCACTATCTTCACTGCATAAATCAGTTTGATTTGGCAAAGTTATTTATTTGACCATTGCTAATATAAAAAAAAATTACTTTGCACATTTTCCACTGCCATTTGGAACAGATGTTTTATGGTAAAAAAAAAAAGGAAAGAATATTGCTTCAAGAAAAAAAATGTGGAAATTTGAAATTGAGTATTAGATATAGTGTATAATGTATTTCCTCGATTCTCATGAATAAAAAGAAATGCACATATTATTAACATATGTGACAGATAATTAAGTTTTATAATGAAAAGTCTGACATTTTTGGTTTCTATTTAGTCATTATAAAATTGTATATATTCAAATTTCTTTTTAATCTTAGTTTTAATTCTTAAAATTGTAGGTATTTGAAAACATATGCTAAACAAAATTAATACAGGGATGTTCATAGCAGTATTATTTATAACAGAAAAAATGCAATGTCCATCAACTGATGAATGCATATATAAAATGAATCATATGCATACAATAGAATACTATGCAGCAATTAAAAAGGAAAATAAACTATGTATTTATGATACAACATGGGTAAACCTCCAAAACATTACACAGTGCACTGTGAAAAAAATCATAAATAACAGAACACATATTATTTATTTCATTTATATGATATGTCCAGAAGAGGCAAATAAATGGATCAACTGGTTGCCTGGGGCAGGCGTGTGTGTGTGTGTGTGTGTGTGTGTGTACAGTATATGTGCATGAGGGATCATATGGGTGTGATCAAAGCATGCTAAAAGTGATATGGATAGTGATAGTTACACAACTTGGTAAATTTCCTAAAACATCCT
The DNA here is from genome assembly GCA_004027475.1 of Anoura caudifer. NCBI lineage: Eukaryota > Metazoa > Chordata > Mammalia > Chiroptera > Phyllostomidae > Anoura > Anoura caudifer. The sequence continues at coordinate 237,376 of PVKU01000971.1, forward strand.
TGAATCACATATTTTACTTGAAACGGATCAACTTTATGATATATAGAAACCTTGGCTTATTTTGAAAACGGAAGGGAGGTTGAGTACATAGGGGAGCGGGAAAAAAACTCTTTATATTTCTTCTAATATGAAAAATGGGGAAGGAAAATCTTCACTACAACAACAATACAGAACAAAATTGTGCTATCATTGAAATCCTCCCAACATTCTGTTAAAAGTTAGCATGTTATTCTCTGCTACATATAGGTAAAAGAAATTGAAACATAGTTGATTATTTTGAGGATTATTTTGAGTTGATTATGAAGCTATTTCATGAACCTACATGCTTTGGTCTAATTCTGTACCTTCCTACTGTCAAAAACTGAGGCCATATTTAGAACCAATGATAGCATTTAGTTCTAATAGTATTTTTTCTGAGTACAAAAGCAAAAGTTTAGCATAGAAATAACTTTAAAAATTGTCACAAACACAAAGGCTATTTGAAAGTACTCACAATTCCATTTCCAGAGATAACTAATCTTAATATTTTGGAGGATATGTCTCTAGTAATTTTTCAGAAAAATGGTGTTCAACTTGTATATAATAATTCAGGCTGGTTTTTTAAAAAAAAAACTTTTGATAACTATCCATGCTTTTGAACAGATGTCTTTCTATAAAAACATGATTAATAATGGCATAGTATTTCAATCTGTCGTGGTGTATTTCACAAGTCCCTTCTTGTTAGAGGTCAAAAATATTTCTGATTCCAATATCACATAATAGGAGTCAACAAAATACAGCTGCTGTGACAAATCAATCACTTGTCTTCCCTTTCCTCTAAACTAGTATTAATGCTAAAAGTATGATTGGACTCAGCAATAATGCTTTTGCAGCAAGAACACTGTGTGAGCGGTGCTGTGCCTTTTGTCCTGCATTATATGAAATTTTTCAATACTAGTTACTGGGAATGGGGATAGATGTTCAGCACAAAGTTGGTTTTAGAAAAGCATGTCAAGGTATTGTTACTGTCATCTGATGAAGCACTTCATGGTATAGATAAACTATATTATTTATTATATTATGTTATTTTGTGCTAAATTAATTCAAGTTAGCACAAATTCTTTGAAAAATGATAGATACTTGCTATTCTGTCATAGTCAATATTATTAATGCAAATGTGTCAAAAGAATGTGATGAGGCTGACAAGAAGGTTAATGGGTAAATGATGCAGAAATGACAGAAAATTCATTGAATGTTAGTCAAAGGAACACCAGGACACCAAATGGTGAGAAAACAATCCATGAGTAGCTTAGAAGGAAAAAAAAAGAATAATTTGTGGGAAAGGATGATCAAGCTATTCATAAAACAATTAGGTTATTTATAAAATGCCCATAAGTTATTGTCTACAGGAAGTGATTTATACACGTTTTTGCATTCTACATTCATGAAAAACACATAAGTGACAGTGAATAAAATATTATTTTATTTATTTAAAATTATGTTCAATGAATGTTAAAATTTACATAAATGTTATTATATTTTACATTTAAAAGAACAAACTAACAGTAACTGGTACTGGTTGTACCAGCTTGTTACTGGTTAGTACTCACCTGCCATATATTTTCACCTCTGCTTTCAAATGCTCTATAACCTCTCATTTTTACTGTGTTCTTAATAAGTACTGTTATAATATGTACCTGTAAATATGTTAGTCTGTGAATTTTGTGTTTTGAATTAGGCCTTAAAACGAAAAGTTTAGTCCAATTGCCTTAAGATGATAACAGATATTTGGAATTACTTCTCTTATTTAATATGGGCTTTTTATTTACTCAATTTTATCAGCTTTATCTTATAAGTTTGAATCATTTCTCCTATTGGATTAATTAAAGGTTATTCATTTTTTCCCTGGTAAATACATTATATAGTCTATTTTCAGTTTTTGTAGTTACTCATAATGTGCTTTTATTCATACCAGATTTGGCAATATCTGACTCTATCATCTCTGCTCCACTCTAACAATAATTAATAAAATACAATGTTTTAGCTTTTATTAATCTCTTTTATTTTATATGATATTCTCTCAGGCATTTAACTTTCATTTTGTTTTTTTTACTAATTATCTAATTATAGACTTTTTATTGTTTTAAACTCTATTTTTGTTTATATTTATTCATGGGTTAATCAATTTTTTGCTTATTATATTTTTCTTACATCTCAATCTGTTCTTATGAGATTAGAGTTCTTCTACTTAAAATTTCTTAATAATAACCTTTTTATGAATCTCACTTTTCTCTCACAACTGTGACACTTGAACATATCATTTCTAAGTTAGGAGTTTTTGTTCAACATTTTGAAGGCATTATTCCATACCTTCAATACCATTATTGCTGTTGAAAAATCTGATTTTCTAATTTTACACCATTCCTCAATTCTAGAAATATTTAGGAATTATTTTCTTTACCACTACCTCCTTTCCATTCTCCATTTATATTCACCTGAGACAGCAATTACATGAATAATAAACACAGGGCATATTCGTGGATATTACTAAGTTGGAGGTTGTTTTTTAGGCAGCTGGATTCATTGTGCTTTGCCCCACTGGTCCAAGACTGGTTCCAAGAATCTACAGATGTCTTGTGCTGTTTCTCTATCTTGGCACCAGGTCACAATGACCACTGTCACGATAGGCTGAGGGGTTTTCTGAGGCTACTGTTCTTAGGCTCTCCTACTACTAAATTGTTTAACCCACCACAGTCCTAATTGGTACAAGTTTTACGCCTGTATCATGTGCCTCTTGCCTTCACCTGAGAACTTCCAGTGGCTTCTGAGGCATGAGACATGTAGGACCTATTTTATGTCCACACATGTACAGCCTGAATGTGAATGGAGTTTACCTCCGTGTGGTAAAGTGACAAGTAGAAGATTAAGTTCAGTGATCAAGAGCAATTCTCATCCCTTCCTTCTCTGGTCCCGACGAGACCACCCATTCAGCTTGCCATGAAGTTGTGACAAGCTCAGTGGCATGCTTGAAACATTTGGTTATACTTTTTTCATCTGCTTCCCTGATTCACTTCCCTTTGTCATTCACTCTTGTTTTCCTGGGATTGCATTCCCAGTAAACTGTTAGCTAGCATATGATATTTTGGCTCAGGTAAAAGGGAATCTGGGCGAAGGCATATGTTTATATATTTTCCTATTTCTATTATTTTATTTTCTGCACGTATGTCTATCAGTTCATTAATTCTCTCCCCTTCATTATTCAATTTAATTAAAATATTTTAATTAAATAATTATATTGTCTTTTATACATTTTTTCATAGCTGCTCATTTTCTTTTCATACTATGTGCTTTTTGTATTGTTCTTCATTCTGTCTTTAAATATACTCATTTTAAATTTTTGTCAACTTATTTTTATTATCGCTACCCTGTGTTGGTGTTTGTATTATGTTTCTGAATATTCCTAATGGTTCTCACTCACTGTGGCTTGAGTCTGTGTATTTGACAAATTTAATTAAGAAGCTCAGATTCCCCAAGATTTAATTTGTGGGAATTCTATAATGATTGGTTTAGCATTTGCATACCAAGAGAATATTTAGACTTAATTCAGACAGGCATTCTAGGTCACTATTAACCTGGGGAAAATGTAAGCAAACTTACTGACTGACATTATTTTTCCTGGACCATGCAGAAATTATAAATTCAGAAATTTAACTGCTGGGAACAGGCTGTGATTACACATTTTTATGGGAGAGGTCTTTTTCTTACCAGATCCTAGGCCAAGAATAGCATATTAGCTTATGCTTGTACACTGAGGAGCAGAAAGAATTTCTGTAGCCCACCAATTCACTTAAGATGCAAGCCATTGAGAGTTCAACTTAACTGTATATGTGTGTGCCCTATTTTGCCCAAGGTCTTTTTTCCGATATAACACAGTCATTATTAAAACTCAAGCTGCCAGCAAACAAGCCTCTTGCTTAATAAGATCAGCAAATATACACTGGTTGCTTTAGTTTTATTATTAACTTATCATTCTCATTTCTTTTTCTTTTCTTTTTTAAGATTTTCCTTATTTATTTGTAGAGAGATGGGAAGGGAAGGAAAAAGAGAGGGAGAGACACATCAGTGTGTGGTTGCATCTTGAGCACCCCCTGCTGAGGACCTGGCCTGCAATTCAGGCATGTGTCCTGACAGGGAATTGAACCAGCAACTCTTTGTTTCACAGACTGGTACTCAGTCCAATGAGCCATACCAGCCAGAGCTCATTTCTTTTTTTTTTTCTTTAATTGAACTTATTGAGGTGACATTGGTTCATAAAACCATACTCCCATTGTGCCAATACAAGTCTTTTTCCATCCTTTTCCAACCCTCCTTCATCCACCTCAACCCTCCCTCCTTTCTCTGTGGCTGTCACCACACTGTGTCTATGTGTTATAGATACCATAGACAGATAGATGAGAGAGGGAGAGGGAGAGAGAGAGAGAGAGATGAATGATATATATGTTAATCCCTTCACCTTCTTACTATTCTCATTTCTTTTTTTTTAATTTTGTGATGCTTATTTTTTTTAACATTTTATTTATTTATCTTTAGAGGAGAGGGAAGGAGAGAGGAAGAGAGGGGGAGAAATATCAATGTATGGTTGCCTCTCGTGAGTCCCTTTCCGGGAACTGGCCTGCAGCCCAGGCATGTGCCCTGACTGGGAATCGAACCACGATCCTTTGGTTCACAGGCCCGTGCTCAATCCACTGAGCTACACCAGCCAGGGCCTTTTCTCATTTCCAATACCCTCTTCTTGGGGACTCTGGCATTAAAAATAATACTATATTGTGAGCTTAGCTGCAAAGTTTACAAAATTGTATTTTATATTTTCCCCAGACTGCTTAGGTGTGCTTAATTTTTTTGTGTTATTTAGATAAATTTACTGTTAGAAACAGAAGTCTGTTCTCTGACATTGAGTTATGTTGTTAATTCAGTGTGCTAGGGTTTAACAGGCTTTCACCAAGTATTTTTTTTTTAATTATTACAAATAGCATCTCATCTTAACTACTTAAAAACAAAAAGATGAAAACATGCTTTGAAATTTTAAAGAAATGCAACATTGAACATGCAATAAAGTGTGTTGGTGAACAATGTAAACTGGAGACACACAGCCTAAGCTTGACTTCGGGCTCTGTCTCTTCTGTAACATTAGACCTTGGGCCAGTTACTGTTCTCTGTGACTCCTCTTATCTACAAAATAGATGCACAAATAACAGTATCTACTTTGAATGGCTGTGATGACTAAACAAATTAGTTTAGGTGAAGTATGTAGACAGTTTCTGGCAATTTAAAATGCTCTATGAAATATATATATATATATATATATATATATATATATATATATATATGCTTTATACAGTCCACCTTCACTGTAGCTCTGAATTACTTAATCAATAAAGTCAAGAAAGTACTTTACAGAACTTTTCAACCTAAATTAAATTCACATTCTTTTTCCCCTTTTCAAAAATGGATTTATATTATTGTGCAATAATGAGAGAATAAAAGTTGGTTTTATGGCTCTTTATTACCCACATAAGTTTTGTATGGATAAGAATATTCAGACAAACAGGAGAGGTTTAAGAGATGTAAGAGCTCAGAATGTTTAGAAACTATTTTAGTCTCATATACTTTACATTAGTTAATTGGCTTATGATAAGAAGCTATATTTAAACAAGCAGAAAACATTACCTGATGTACAAAATGCTGAATATAGACAAAAAAGAAGAGGAGATAAATTTGAAACTAAATCATTTAATTGTTCTCTTTAGTTGAACACATTATTTAAATAAAAATTAAAGGAATTGTGTCAGGCAGAAAATTGTACTTCACATAGTGTTTGCTAAAAATGAACAAAAGTCACATTAGCGATTAGTGTTTCCCTGGAATACAAAGCCAGGCTACCAGGCTTTCTTAATACATGACTGTGAGTTTCAAAGAGAATAGGAAATTATATAGATCTCCAATAATTTTTAGTTTAACAATCTATATTTACCAATAGAATCAGGTCATTGTTAAAAACCTTCAATAATTTACAAGTAACATACTTTAAACAGAAAAATTGTGTGTGGGGGGGTGCTTTTTCTTTCAATTCTTCTTATAATGGTACTTAGGCTATTGTTAGTACATCATGGTTGTAGATAAAGAAATGTCCAAAAATAAAAAGCTATGAAAGTATTTTTATAAACTACTGAAAAATATGTGATTTATTAACTATTTATTAAAATAATAAATATAATATCAAGGGAACATTGTTCTACAATTTTTTCTTATAAGCTTAGGTAAATTTAAAATTCTTAAATCTAGCTCATCTAAAACACTAAATATTTTTCCCAGCACTAGAAAGTTTTGCTTTTGAAATTGCAATGTAAAAATCAGATCACTTTTAGTTGATATATAGGCATTTATCATTACATTTCACAGATTATAAAATATTTCTTATAGAAAAGCTAACAACCTTAAATTTTACAATAGCTATCCTGGAATTTAAAATTTATTCTATGTTTGTATATATGTGTACATGTATATAAAATTATCACTGCCATTAGTATTAAACTCTAGCTTACATTAATTGTTCACTACCTTGCTCTGTAGCTCATAATTCAAAAGACATAAACTGTAATTTTACATATATAATATAAATTTGGGTACTTCATAAATGTTCTCAGCTAAGATAAGCCCTTATATGCAGTTTTAAAATTATTTCGCATGATAATACTATGTAGCAGTATTGCTTTTATAATTATGTATTATTAAACCAGCTGAGCTGACCCCAGAGAACCAAAGACAACAGCAGGGTGGCGGGCAGCTCTGCTCACCTGCTCGCAGATACCAACCAGATTGGAAGTCAGAACTCAGAGCAGAGAGTGAGCGAAAGCACACGTAAGTGAGAGCACGTGTGGAGGAGAGCGTGGGGAATGCACAAAAGTACTCAGGAACCAGCCCACCTGAGGGGCACCTGGGGGGTGACCACCGGGCTTTCCAGGCGGCCCACCGCTGCTGCCCAGCCCAGCATCGCCAGCTGCGCAGAGCCGGGGTGGCTGAAGATGTGCAGGACCCGCAAGCTGTTAGGGTGGCAAGAGAAAGCCTGGGAGATGCGGGCTTCAGAAACAGCACAGGGTGAACTGGTGGGCCCAAGGTTGAAGGCCTCTGGAGGGAGCGGGACAACACGCCGTCACCACTTTGTGTTAATGTAGAGCTGAGGGATCGTCCCAACACCATCCAGGAGAGATTCAGAGAGAAACATTATCTAAAATTGCCGGAGGCGCTGTAAGGAGGTGGCCCACCCTGACCATTAGAGACTGCGTGATTTTAGGGGAGAGGGAGCGCACGGAGAGCAGAACCTCCAGGGACTTCAGCATGGGGGTCGTACAGACGCTCTTTGAAAGGGGAGCTGAGACGTACCAGGGGCTTGGCAGGAACCCTGGCACGCAAACCACTGTGCGGGGCAGGACGCAGCAGCTTTGCTAACCAAAAAACTCAGATGTAGAGCAAATACTGAATGGGAGGAGCCGATTCAACACAGTTCGCAAGCAGAGGGCAGAGAAAGTGTGGAGAAATCTGGGCGGAACCTCCTGGGAAGGAGCACGCAGGCTCCAGTATGGAAGGGCAGGAGCTGAATGCTTGAGAGTTGCTCCAGTCAGCCAGAGCCTTTCACAGACAGGCGAACCCAATCCCCGCCTGCAGGGTAACTGCAGCAGAGCAGTGAGGTCTGGCCCAGGGGTGTCCTGCTGCTGTATAAACCTCGTCAGGAGAAAGAAGAAAAAGGCCCTGTGGCAGACACCACTGTGCGACATAGTTCCTTGGGTCCAGGTTTGCTAAACCAAGCAGATCAGAGAAAATAGAGACTATATTCTCTCCTGCAAATTTGCTTAACATTTATTTCATATCCTTCAAAGTTTGGGCATAACAAGGCACCGGATTTTATAATATAGTAGTCTATTTCAAATCTCATATACTGCTCTTCCCTTCTCTTACCCCATACTATTTCTTTCCCCCTCCTTCATTCATTTGTTTTAAATTCTATTTGCTCTCTTGCTACAATTTGTTTGTATTCTGCACTACTACTATTGCTCCCCGCTCCAGCCTCTGAAAACCATTTGGGACCATCATTTGTCAGTCCACATTCCTTCTCCTGTTCCTAAAATACCCTTATTCTCTCTGCACCTTTATCAATCTTTGCTCATAGGAAGTGGATAAGGTGGTTGTTATAGTTCTTCAATCTTCTTTCCAGAAGATTAACTTCTATTTCAAATCTCAAATTTCACCGTTCCCCTCTCCTATTCCATTTGCCTTCCTCCTACCCCTCCTTTTTTTCATTTTAAACATGAACTATTCTCTGTCTTACCCAGGTTTTCACCCACACTCTTATTATTCCTTCTCCCTCTACCCTCTCAAAGTAACTTGTCTTTCTTCTAGACACCCCTTAAGCTCTTCTTTCTTTCCTTGTTCCCGCTTATTCCCATTCCACCTACATAAATATTAGCTCAGTGGTTGTTGAAATCTCTGTGGTGGAGATTTCTCTGCAATTAGGGCCATTTGCTTTTGTTTCAGTTGTCTTTTTTTCCTCTCCCTATATATCTTCTTTAAATTTCAGTTTTAACCTAATACTATGCACTTCTCCTCTCTTATTCCATTCCACCTTCCCTCCTCACATTTTCTTTCTTCTTTTTTTAATTTTAATTATTGTTCTTGTACAGTTTTCTGTCTTTTACTCCCATCCCAGCCCTCCCCACCTCCCTCCCATTCTCACCCCCACTAGTTTTTGTCCATGTGTCTTTTATACTTGTTGCTCTAAACCCTCCCCCTTTTCCCCTGAAATTCCCTCCCCTCTTCCCTCTGGTCACTGTCAGCCTATTCTTAATTTCAGTGTCTTTGGTTATACTATGCTTGTTTGTTTGTTTTTTTGTTGATTAGATCCATCAGTAAATGAATGGATCAAAAAACTATGGTACATTTACACAATGGAATTCTATGTAGCAGAAAGAAAGAAGGAGCTCCTACCATTCACGACAGCATGGATGGAACTGGAGAGCATTATGCTAAGCGAAACAAACCAGGCAGTGAAAGACAAATACCTCCTCACATTTTATTTATGAAGTAAATTTTATCATCTTTCCTGCTTTGCTTTGTCTCTATTCCCCTGTCTTATTATTGCCCCTCCATCTATCCTCACAAAATCAGCCATCTCATTCATTTTTTCATTTCTTATAATAGTTTTAATCTCTCTAAACCTTTATTGATAGCGGCACATTGGCTGTTGATAGTGTAATTGTGAGTGGGGGTATCTTTGTGGCTGTGGATCTGTTTCCTGGGCTGTTCAGCTTTTGTTCTGGCAGCACCTGTACAACAGTGCACAAGATGTGGAGGGTGGAGTGACTCTCAGTCAGTCAGCCAGAGGGGAGAACCCTCCAAAGAATAATGACCCAACAACAACCAAAACCCAATTACAACCACATAAAAGGCATAAAGGGCAGGGTAAGAGCATCAAGCACAGGTGATCAAGGAGATTGCACCACTGAGTTCCACACAGCTCCTACCACAAAAGATCATACCATGAAGACAAGGAGCCAAAGCAGGTAAATCTAGCAAACAGAAAAAAAAAAAAGAAGAAGAAGAATCATCTAAAATTAGGGAGACCAAGAAATAATGCCTGCTGAAAGTAAAGGAAGTATCCCCAGAAAGACTGCTAAGTGAAATTGAGACAACTGAACTATCAGAGAAGGTCAAAGTAATGGTTATAAGGATGCACAAGGAGCTCAGTGAGAATTTCAAAGAACTCCAGGGAAGCTTCAAGGAACTTACTGTGACCTATATCAGCATGAAAATCAACATAGCAACTATCAATAAGAGACAAGAAGAAATGAAAAATACAATATCTGAAATGAAGAACACAGTAGAAGGAATTAAAAGCAAGTTAAATGAAGCAGAGGATGGAATCACTGAACTGGAGGACAAGGGAGAAAAAAAAATTCCCAGACAAAATGAAAAAAAGACTCAAGACAAATGAGGATGGTTTAAGGGAGCTGCAGGACAATATGAACCATCATAATATCCATAAATAGGGACACCAGAAGGAGAAGAAGAGGAGCAAGGGATAGAAAATTTGTTTGACAAAGTAATGATAGGAAAGTTCCCTAACTTGATGAGAGAAAAAGTCATGCAAGTTCAGGGAGCACAGAGGGTCCCAATCAAGATGAACCCAAAGAGGGCCACTCCAAGACACATCATAACTAAAATGGCAAAATTCAAAGACAGAGAATGTTAAAGGCCTCAAGGGAGAAACAGATAGTAACATACAAGAGAACTCCAATAAGTCTAGCAGCTGACTTCTCAGTGGAAATGCTACAAGCCAGAAGGGAATAGCAAGAAATATTCCAAGTAATGAACAACAAAGGCCTGCTACCAAGACTACTCTACGCAGCAAGGCTCTCATTTAAAATGAAAGGCCAAATGAGGGGCTTCCCAGACAAAAGAAGTCTAAAAGAATACACCTCCACCAAACTGCCATTCCATGACATGCTAAAGGGACTGCTTTAAGAAGATGAAGAAAAAAGTGAGAAACAGAGGAACACAGGTACAAAGGGGAAAACGGCAATGAATAGGTACCTATCAATAATAACCTTAAATGTAAATGAATTAAAGTCTCCAATCAAAAGACATAGGATAGCTGAATGGATAAGAAAACATGACCCCCATGTATGCTGTCCACAAGAGACTGAAAGTGAAGGGTTGGAAAAAATATTCCAAGCAAGTGGACAGGAAAAAAAAATCCAGTGTAGCAATACTTTTTATCAGACAAAATAGATTTCAAAACAAAGGCCATAAAAAGAGACCCAGAAGGACACTTCATAATCCTCAAGGGAGGAATCCATCAAGAACACTGTAACATATATGCACCCACCATCAGAGCATCCAAATATACAAGGAAAATCTTGGAGGACTTCAAGAAAGATATAGACAGCAACATACTTATAGTAGGGGATTTTATTATCCCACTGTCAAAAATAGACAGATCCAAGAAGAAACACACCAAGGCACATCATAATTAAATTATCCCAGATTAAAGATAAAGATAATCTCAAAAGCAGCAAGAGAAAAGGAGACAGTTATCTACAAAGGAGTTCCCATAAGACTCTCAGCTGATTTCTCAAAAGAAACCTTACAAGCAAGAAGGAACTGGAAAGAAGTATTCAAAGTTATGAAAAGTAAGGACCTACATCCAAGATTACTCTATCCAGCAAAGCTACCATTTAGAATGGAAGGGCAGATAAAGTGCCTCCCAGATAAGGTAAAGCTAAAGGAGTTCATCATCATGAAGCCCTTATTATATGAAATGTTAAAGGGACTTATCTAAGAAAACAAAGATAAAAAACTATGAATAGTAAAATGACAACAAACATCATCAACAACCAAAATTTTAAAAAAAGTAAGCAAACAACTAAAGCAGGAACAGAATCACATAAATGGAAATACATGGAGGGTTATTAATGGGGAGAGTGAGGAGGAGTGTTGGGGGGAAGGTACAGGGAATAAGAAGCATAATTGGTAGGCAGAAAATAGACGGGGGGGGGGGGGTTAAAATACTATAGGAAATGGAGAAGCCAAAGAACTTATATGTACAACTCATGGATAAAAACTAAGGAGGATGCTGGAAGTAAGGACGTGCAGGGCAGAAGGATGAGAAAAGGGAGAAAAAATAATAGGACAACTTTAATAGCATAATCAATAAAATATACTAAAAAATAAAAATAAAAATAAAAAAATATGTTTAATAAACTGAGACCTGGTAAAGATAAACTGGGTGTGAATATATACATGCATATTTGTGTTTCTCACCTTATTTTAAAAAATCCATATAGAGATATATAAAATTACACATGCCTCTTTGATGTATGAATGGTGCCCTTATGAATAGATTTCTTAAGTTGTCTTTTACCAGTTTTATTGAGAAATAATTGATAAATATCACCATATAAGTTTATGATATATGGCATGATGGTTTGATTTATAATTATTTTGAACCACAGTAGTTTCAGCTAATATCTATCTTTTCATATAGATAAAATAAAAAAGAAAAAATGTTTTGTGATGAGAATTTACTCTCAATAACATTCCTGTATATTACAGAGCAGTTTTTTCTATAGTCATCATGTTGTATACTACATGCCTAGTACTTATTTTTCTTTTTAAAATTTTTTATTGTTGTTCAAGTACAGTTGTCTCCATTTTCTCCCCACCACTTCCCCCAGGCCAGCCATCCCCACCTCCCACCCTCAGTCCTACCCCCCTTTGGTTTTGTCCCTGTGTCCTTTATGGATGTTCCTGAAAACCCTTCCCGCTTCCCCCCCATTGTGCCCTCCCACCTCCCCTCTGTTTACTGTCCATTTGTTTCTTAATTTCAATGTCTCTGGAATTATTTTAGTTAGCATGATGCTTTTAAATTTTTATTTATTTATAGAGAGAAGATAAGGGAGGGACAAAGAGGGAGAAAAACATCATTGCAAGAAAGAACATTGATTGTTTGTGTTTTGCATGTTACCTGGTGGGGACTGAACCTACAACCAAAGAATGTCCTCTGACTGGGAATTAAACTGAAGATCTCTAGCTTTGGAGAAGGATGCCCAACCAACTAAGCCATACTGTTCAGGGTGGCACAATGCCTTTAAATTCCATTTATGTTGTTGCAAATATCCGGATATCCTTTTTAATGACTGAATAGTATTCTTGTGTGTGTGTGCGCGCCAAAATGTCTTTATTCATCTATCAATGAACACACAGGTATTTTTATGTCTTGGTTAACATAAATAGTGCTGCTATGAACGTGGTGATGCTAGTATCTTTTGGGGTGATGTTTCAGTTAAACTGAATATGCCCAGAGAGGAATTTCTGGAACCTATGGAAGTAAAGTGGTCTTTAAGTAAAGTTGGAAAGTGGTCTTTAACAGTGGAAGCTGTAAAAATTCAAAATAAAATTTCATCTTAAAAATGTATTTAAATTAATAGCTGTTACTATGGCAAAACTTAAAAGAGAAATAAAAGAGTAAGTTTGGGGATTTGGTTTCCTCTAAGCATGTAGTCAAAAGTTAGTAAAAAAAAAAGGGAATTAACACAAGCAACTAGGGAAAAAAAAAGAATATCCTGTACCTCAGAATCAAAATCCAAAAGGGTACATCAATATTGCTGGAATTTTACATGACTTATAAAGGTAAGTGGGAATTAGGACAGAAAAGTCAATGAAAAAAGGCCAGCAAGAAAACAGGTGCTCTTCTGGTATATACTTATCATCCTGAAATATGACAAAAATAAATAAACAACAACAAAAATAGACAACAAAGATCAAATATAGGTATAACTAAAGTTGCTGAATTTAAATCAGAGAATATGTGTGGATTATAAAACTAATACAAGTAGGACAAAATTTGAATAAGAGTTTTTATTTATTTGATTATTTGAAAACATAAAATTCATCTACATGTATCTTTGTAAATCACCAAATGCATTTTGTGGTTGTCACTATTGAAATATTGCTTCCAGAGATGAGTATATCTGATTGGTCTAGGAGGATATTTATTGACTCAGCAATCGCCTATGGCAAGAAAGTTGAACAGTTTTTCATGGTGCAGTATTATCAGAAAATTAGGTCTATAACATTTTTAAGACCTATCCATACTGCACTGTGAAACTGATAAACTGCTATGGAAATGTAAGATTTAAGAAAAATACCTATATGGAATCCAAAACTACAAAATACCCCTGGCATTTATAGGGAAGAAAGCCAATTATCTATATTATATGTTTATAAATAATGAAATCCCTGAATTCTTCTGGTGTGAGGACAATCATGCATACATATGTAATTGTAAATATTCATTCATATTTGCAAGCATATAAATGAATATTTAAAATAAAATTACATTCAAAACATATTTCCATTATAGAAATTTCATTCAAGCACTCCACAAAACTGTAACATAGAGAAATCTAGAAAGGAACAAGTAAAATAATGGAAATAAAACCCACCATTCTTCTAACACTCAATAAACAGTACAGGCCTTTTAATCAATAATTAGCATGCTTCATGGGACAGCAAGTCCAGGAATCAGAAATTTTATTTCTGTAATAAAGATCATAGTAAATATGATAAGCCCCTAGGTTGTAAAGTTACTGCCCTGAATACTCAGTTCTGGAGTGGTATGGTGAAAGCAGCTATACACAGTGTGTGAATCAATAAGCAAAGTTGTGTTCCAATAAAACTGCATTTACAGAAGCAGGTATCGCGCCCTCTTGGCCTGCCAGCCACAGTTTGCCAGTTGTTGTGCATGACGATCATGGCATTTAAGATTCCAGCTCCAGGTTTAACTCCATAAAGAAGATGAAATATTTGTTATTTGTAAAGTCCAAATCCATTACTGACAGCAAAGACAGTTTTTCTCTGGTGAATGTGTTTCTCTTTGTTTATAATGTACTTTTAAGCATTTCCTCGGATAACGAGTGTTGGTGTGGATGTGGAGTAAAGAGAATCCTTGTACATAGTGGATGGGAATGTGATTTGGGGCAGCCACTATAGAAAACAGTGTGGAAGTTCTTCAAAAAGTATTTTTAAATACAATTACCATTTGAACTAAAATTCCAGTTACGGGTATATATACAAAAGAATTGAAATCAGGATTGAAAAGACATATCTGCACTCCCATGTTTATTGCAGCAATATTGACAATATTCAAGATATGAACCTAACTGTCCACCGACAGGCGAATGGCTAAAGAAAATCTGTGTATCCACACATTGGAATGTTATTCAGCTTTAAAAAGTAGGAAAATCTGCCATATGCAACAGCATTGGTGGATCTGGAGGATATTATGCTAATTGAAATAAACCCAACACAGAAAGACAGATACTGAGTGACCTCTATTATATGTGGAATCTTAAACAATTGAAAACACAAGCAGAAAGTGGTGGCTGCCTGGGCATGGTCAGGGGCAGATGAGGAGGAGCTAATCAAAGCATACACAGTTTCAGTTATGCGAAATAAATGAGCTCTGGAAATCTACTGTAGGGCCTACGGCATAGGGCCTATGACTAACAATACTATATTGCATACGTAAAATGTTGTTGAGTGTAAATATTAAGTTGGGGGGAGGTGGGAAGGAAACTTTTGGAGGTAAAGGCATTGATACAGATAATGATTTCACAGGTACATACTTATCCAAAAACATAGCAGGTTGTATACATTGAATATTTACAGCCTTTTATATGTCAGTCATACTTAAATGAAGCAGTTTCAATTATTTTCTCTAGTTAGAGGCAATTTTAACCAAGGCCTCAACATGTTTTCCATAACCTTTGGTTGTTGTACAAGGTTTGCTACTATACTATATGTGGATCAGATAATCTGTTTTTGCCCAAGTCCCTAAAGAAAAGTAGTTTCCTAAAATAATGTCAATTGTTTTATAATATATTATGACAGCTCATCCATACAAAAGACTTTTTGACTTGCTAAGTTAATAAAATATTGATTAGAAAAAAATATAGTTTATAATATAAAGAACCAGGCCAGCTCATGCATTATTGTTGTAAAATTTCACTATATTATTTCACTTTGTTGCTAGCCTCTCTGTCATTTGCCATCCATGGGCCCACAGAACTGTACACTAGAATATATATATGTGTCTATATATTCTATATATATATACATAAAATATATGTGCATATACATGGATGTAGAATATACATGTATATATGCACATGTCTATATATTCTATATAGAATATATAGACATATAGAATGTATAATATATACATATAGAATATAATTCTATAGACTATATGTATTCTGTATGTATGTATGTTCTACATATGCAGAGAACAATACACTAAAGAATATATTTAAGATATATATTCTACATATGTAGATAGATAATATTATATACTTTAATAAGAATATATATAGAATTATATATACACATACACACACACTTCAGTAAGAATGTTTTTTGTTATTGTTGTTGTTTCAGAAAGAACTATATATTAAATGAAAATACGGAGAAAGGAATCTGACACTTAGGCCCTGACCAGTGTGGCTCAGTTGGTTGGGCATCATCCCACAAAGTGAAAGGTCACGGTTTGATTCCTGGTCAGGGCACATGCCTGGACTGCAGCTCTGGTCCTGGATGGGACGGGACGTGTACAAGAGGCAACCGATTGATGTTTCTATCTTGAATTGATGTTTCTTTCCCTCCCTTTTATCTTCTTCTCCTCCCTCTCTAAAAACAAATAAATGTTATTAAAAAAAACTAGCACAGAACCAATTTGAATTTTCTAGTCACTGTTGGATTAGTTTGTGGCAGATATAGAGATATAAGAGGACAAGACTGGACAGGATTCTTAAAGAAATCTCAGATAGTTCATGAGGGATATATAACAACAAAAATAACCTCAGTGCTGCTTATTGCCTTATAGCAAAAAGTAAACACATGAAATTATGAAGAAAACCTTGCTTTCACAGACTTGAAAGGGAACCTCAAGTACTTCAGAAAGGAAGTGAAATCTGGAATTTGTGACTAAAGGTACTGGGAAAACGGGATTAGAAAATCTCTTAAGAAAAAAAACCAGAAGGAAGCACATGGTTTTACTTCTTCGCGCCTCCTTTTCTTCACTTAAAAATGCAATGCTCCCTGATACAGAGAGTTGTGAAGATTAATTATTTGTCATATACTAAGTACTATGAAGGTG
This sequence comes from Anoura caudifer, assembly GCA_004027475.1. Taxonomy (NCBI): domain Eukaryota; kingdom Metazoa; phylum Chordata; class Mammalia; order Chiroptera; family Phyllostomidae; genus Anoura; species Anoura caudifer. Next base: position 254,123 of record PVKU01000971.1, read on the forward strand.
CCCCATGTAACTTTCTCATTAATCAAAATGGAAGCTTCTTCAGTCTTGGTCAGTGTACTGTTTTAGAGGGTACTGAGTACATTATACATGCATCAAGACAGACCAAGAAACTTTTGCCTTTATTCCCCGAAACTATACCTTGGATTTCCACTAGACTTCATAATTTCACAGGACCCACCTTTACAATACTACGGGTCTTTCTGGATCTTGTGCACTGGAGGGGTCTTACCAAGTTCCATCATCATGAACTGCGATTAGGGAACACAAGCGAATAGCATCTTCCACAGCCCCAGACAGTTGGGTTTTCTATTCTGCTCCATAGGCAGTTCTAGAGAGTTATAAATGCCTAATGCCTACGTGTAATGTCATAGCAGAATTTTCTAATGTTTGTGACTAATTCTAAATGGTTCCTGGAATAACTGGAAAAGGCCTCTGGCATTTCTCATCTGAGGTATCTCTTAGGATGTTGTAACACTTATCATGTTCCTAGACTGGGAATAAGTTACTACTGGCCAAGGTTTCTCATCTCATGCCATCAGGTTAATTATAGGCATGCAATAAGTGGGTGGATTTAGAGCATTTAATGGAATCTGTGGCACAGTCTATTGATGCTTCTAACTAATAAGGTGACCTGCTACATGTCTGAAAAGTAGTCCTTATGTCACACACATAAATCCATACAGAGTTATTGCCTCTTATTTTTCTATATCATTTTTCATACTGTGATATACTCTATGTACAAACGAATGCAGTGGGAGATTTGGTATGCTTTTCAGGGGATCTAGGTACTAATTAAATAATGCATTGCAGAAGATAACTGACTGCAATAGTTGCAATGCTTGTCTTTATGCTGCTTTGTTTTGTTGTTGTTTAACTTTATTATGGTCAGGGTAAATGGAAAGGAGAGAAAAATAAGTTTCCTGATAAACAGATAAACTGATGCAAACTTTGGTATTTTCAAATTTAGCATAGGTCTAGTAACAAGGAAATGCTCACAGTCTGTTTTCTCAACGGTTACTTTTACAAATAAAGTGGCCATTCATGGATTATTTGGACAATGACAGCATCATCTCAAAATCACGTAACTTAAAACTAGAGAATATGGGTAACATAAAAATTACATTTATTTGCATGGACTTTTATTCTTTCATTTCTACTAATGTAACATTTTAGGGTCATTTAGACACACGTTCAATGACATTACCCAGGCTTCATCTCAATATAGCAAAAAAGATTCATACTATTTCCCCAAGAGGTACAAGAAGATATTCATGCTCATTTGTTATAAATAAGCAAAACCACTACCATGTATCCTTCTCATTATCATGGACAGTTGTTTCTGTAAGTCTGTTTTTCATGCACTGCTTGTTTTCTTCTACAGCTATACTTCAAACATTCGAGAGTGACGGGGTCTGAAACTGTGATCCCATGTTTCAACTTGTCAATTAAATTATGTTCCATCAGGGATTTATTCGGTGAAATATTCTTTAAAGTATTTGAAATATGCAAATACACTGCATCCTGTGCATAATGTGTATCACTAGAAATTAGAGTAGTATACTTCTCAAGATAAACCCACGTGCTGAAGAAATTTTTTCTGTCTTTCAAGGACATTGTGAGTTCTGCTAAGTATTGAACTCAGAGACATGCCATTGATATCGGATGTGCTTCTAATTAATGTTTTCTCTAGCTGCAGCATCTTTCTTTTCTAAGAATGGTTCTGAGAGAACAAAAGTGCCTTTTGCTTCATGTAATGTCAGAAGCCTCACTGACCAACATAGTATTAGAAGAAAAAAATCCTGCAATAAATGGAAATAATTCTTGGGAAGGAATCTACACCCAGATTCAGAATGGCTCTTAGAGAACCTAGCTTAACTCCCCAACCACTCCATTCATTTAAAACAATGTTGAAAATAAGTTTTAAATTGTGATTCTTAGCATCATATTTGAATCCTACTTGCATATATGAAAGAACAATATACAATACAACAAGTTTATAAAGAGATCTTAAGCAGCATTTAGTGTTATTATCATTATAGCTGTGTCCTCATAATCCCTGTGAAGCATGTCACACATTTTTGTAATATAAACCAACTAAATATAAACCCACAACTTTGTTTAGTCTGAAGAAATTTAAAACAAGTTAACTGTAGATTCACTCACTAAGACTAATGAACAGACTGACAGAGAATCCAGTTTATTTGTGATAAAGGCTATTTTTTACAAGTAGAAAAAATAAATAATTCACCTTTTCTTTAAACACTATTCTTTCAAAACTCAATCTCCAGATAAGTATCAGAATGATATTCAACCTACACTTCATGTTAGTCTGTTTTCAACTTTAAATTGATCATATGTTAGAAGCGGCATCTCAGCTACTAACTACTCTAGGAAAATATCACTGATGGTAAGAATAAATAAATCAATAAATCTTTAGTTTTCATTCAAGAATGAAAACTCTTCTCCCTGTCAATGACACCAGGTCTTCTGACCTGGCTTCCATGATCCAGAGATCATTTCTGGTTTAAAGCAACAACTAGCTAGTAGTCTGGAAAGTCACCATCTACATTTCTACTGAAATACTTGATCAATCATAGAAAACAGCAAAATCTTATAAGGTCCTAAATGAAGTCAAACTTGTGCTGGTGTCTCTAGTTTCCCTTTAAACCATACTTGATGGAATTTATTTGATTAAATCAAATGTTAGCACACCTTTGCGATACCGATGAGGAATTGCAGGAAAATCTATTCTATGTTTTCCCACCTTTGTTTAGAAAGTGCAGATTTGTGACAAATGACCTGCTGTCATTCTAATGTTGAGGGCTAATTTCTCTTTTGGGGGGGAGGGTGTCTGTTTTCATCTAATTTAAAAGTGGAAGACTAATTGTTGCTGGTTTTTTTTTCTTTTCTTTCACTGTTGTTCAATACAATTGCCTCCATATTCTCCCCCCACTACTTTCCCCCCCCACCAACCCCACCTCCCACACTCAATCCATGGTTTGTCCATGTTCCTTTATACATGTTCTTTGATGACCCTTCCCCTTCTTTTTCCGTTAGCCCTTTCCTCCCTCCTGTCTGGTTACTGTCAGTTTGTCATTATTCTAAGTGAAATAAGCCAGCTGGTGAAAGACAAATACCCTATGATCTCACCTATAAGTGGAACTTAATTAACAAAACAAAGAAGCAAGCAAAATATAACCAGAGACATTAGGGCTAATTTCCAAAACAGCCCTCCTTCCTTCCAAATGAGGACTTCTATTTCCACTTTCAATGGGCGACTATAATCTACAGCCATAAAACCCATCCAACCAGATAGAGATGGGTAGATGACAGATAGTAACTGGGTAGGACAAATTTAAGAAAGTGTGATCTTGGAAATTCAGTCACCAAAAGTAGATTGCAATGGGCTTAACAACGGGAATAACGTATCTGGGAATACTAAATATTTAGCCTTGAATTTTTATAACCCCAAGCATTACAGGAAAGTGACAATGATGTCTTATTACTAATAATTTCCACAATAAATTTGATGTCGACAGTGGGAAGTATTCACAGGACTGTGGACAAAAATGCTCTTTTCCAGCTGCAAATTTGAAGATGTTTATCACCCAGTCTCAGGGACAGAGATTGTACAAATGCAGTCCATGTACCGACACTGTTAGCAGAGGTTGGCTAGAAACACATTGTCTATGTTTGAGGACAACATAAAGGCTGAGATAATAAAACAGAATACAATTAAAGTAGAAATAGAAAAGGATGTGTTTGGCACAATTAAATCATTTAAATTTTGCCTTGAACACAATGAAGCATAAATACACACCATGTAATATTAAAGGGCAAACTTGTAAAGGTTTATGCAGAAGAAAACTACAAATGCAAACAATGATGAGAACAATGACATAGAGCTAATTAGCAATGCATTTCTCAAAAATATAAATGGTTAGATTATATATATTTAATAAAAGACTTGTAGCTGAAAAGCAATTGGACTGTATAAATAAAAAGTGTTTACCAAAGTCCTATAAAAAATCTTTTAAAAGGTACATATGTAGCCATGCTAATTTTTAATTATTATAAAGTATACAAATATCAAAGCAGGAAAGAATAAATATCTCTAAAGAAAAAGAAATCAAGTTTCTCTTGATTTGATTAATTATTACTAGAATTAGTATTATATTTCCCAGAGTAATGCACATTCATTCTTTTTTTTTTTCAATTTAAATCAGTTAGTACTAAATTCAATAATCGAAGTTTCATACATGTGCAGGTAATACTTTCCCCTCCTCCCTGGAAATTGTCAGGGTAACTATAAAAGGTAACATGACACAACGGCTAGGTTCCTTTTTCTGTTTTGTTTTGCTTTTGATATATTTTTTAAGATTTTATTTATTTATTTTTAGAGAGAGTGGAAGGTAAGGAGAAAAAGAGGAAGAAAAAGGTCAATGTGTGGTTGCCTCTCACGTGGTCCCTACTGGGGATCTGGCCGCAACTAAGGCACATACCCTGACTGGGAATCGAACCAGCGATCCTTTGGTTCGCAGGTCTGTGCTTAATACACTGAACTACACCAGCCAGGGCTAGCACATTCATTCTTTGATACTCTTCTTTTACAATGTATTGGAGAATCAATTAAAAAGTAAAAATTAAGAATCAATAATGGATAAATTTTAGCATTAAGAAATACTGATATTTATACCTTAGGATTCAACCTTAAAGAAATAAAAAATACTAACGATTTAAGAAACATAACATTGGTAACATGTTTATAAGAAATACTATATCATAGAGATAAAATGTATAATGGCAAGAAATGTGCCATTAAAATAAGCATGTTATAAGACTTTGTACACTATAAAATTATATATTCTATGTATAATATGCAATAATATATTAATCAATATATTTATGTAACTGGAACAACATGCACTACAGAATTTTACATTAGGTGATAAGAATTGGGTAATTTTCAATTTCTGCCCTATTTTGCTAATGTTTTTCACAATAACTATGTCATTTAATAATAAAATGGAAAATAATATTGATAACTTTTAATACTGTAAATATTTTAATACAATATCATAAAATTGTATGAATATGTAAACTACAATATAGTAGAAAAGAAAAAATCTTGAGTTTTACTATTTACAGGAGTCTATGGCACACTTACCCACAAATGGAAATAAATCCTTCAATAGATAGTCACTAAACAATATAAAACAATTAACTTTGGATTTGCTTTATGTGTTCATAATTTTTATATGGTTAGAACTTGAGATTTTTCAACAATTTTCTTTTGCGGGCTTAGCTTTTGTTGTGGGAATAAATATCTTCTTGTCTTTTCTGGCCACTGTAGACCATACTTATAACTGATTGCATATTTATCTTCTTCTGAGTGTTGAAGAGAACTCGGGAGAAACATTCTAGTATACTCTTGACACTTAAAATATTTAGGTTGGAGCATAATAGTTAAATGAGTATTTAAAATACTAGATAGCTATATTTACATGATTCATAAATTTTCAACTTGTAATATTGAATTATATTAAAATAATATAATCAGAAATTTAATAAGCACTTGTAGGTCTCTAGAAACCATTACAATACAGAAATATATCCATAACTATTTAGGTTGAGAAAATTTTGTGGTTGGGGAATTTTGATTCGCAAAACAATAAAAATTCAAATTATGCTACTATTATGTAGATTCAAAATTTCATAGTGGCATTTAATTTGTCATCTTTACATTCCTTTGTGAATATGTTGGTGGTTTATTTTGATCTTGAAGTTATGGATCGCAAGGCTTTTTGTGAAATATCCAGTAAAATACAATATTTATCTATGTGTATTATTCCCAAAGAATATAAAACCTCTAGAGTTAAAAAGAATAAAATGTTAGGTATGGACAGAAAATAACTGCTAGTCTCTGGTTAGGATTAAAAATACAGGATTCTAAAGGAATATAGTCACCGCATTTCAAACCATTCTTTAAAAATCATTTGTTACTAATTTTTAAAAAGATGCAGTTGTATAGTTTTGTATTAAAATTAGAAAGTAAAAACTGAAATATAGAAACCACTTGCTAATTTTTAGTAATAAACAATATTATTTTAGATTGCTTTTCTGCATAATAAAATCTATGACTATTTTTAATGTGTAGTTTTGTTGTTTATATTTTACCTTTGAAATATCCTGTATAACTGGGGATGGGAAACAACGCTAAGGGGTAACTATTCTGTGTAAGTGATGTCAGTGAAAATGGCAGAATAAGGACCTCAGAAAATTCTCTCTTCATAAAATCAACCCAAAATTGGCATAAATTGTTCAAAGAAATGTTTTTCCTTTTAATCTTGAAATTAACTGAAGGTTTGCAGCAACTCTTGGAGCATTTATTTATTATGTGTGTATGTATGCATGTATGCATGTATGTATGCATGTATGTATGTAAGTATGTATAAGAGCTGACTCTCAGTAGTGACAGAGAGTTTTGTGGCATTTTTTCTTCTCCTAGCTCCATCCCCTGTGCTTAAACTGAACAATAATTTTGATAAAAAAATAAGACAACCTGATATTCAGGAACTGAAAAGAACAGAAAATAGCAGAGCTCTTTCAAAGATTCATTCCCAAGGAATTACTATCATTTAATATGTTTGATAGTTACCTCAAATCTCTAGTCAAAAAGTTTACCTGTATTTTACTTGATTTTGGTTTGCCATGGCTAAAAGCTTCTCCCCAGGACTGTACTCAAAAACATTTACAGGCAATTTTTTTAAACTTTGCAACTGCTTGGGGGAATGGTTGATGGTTGGAATAAAGAATAGACTAACCAAACAGTCATTCTTAGCAGAAATAAAATAAATAATTCTAAAATTTGTTTGGAACCAAAGAAGACCACAAATAACAAAAGCAATCATGAAAGAAAAGAACAAAATCAAATATATAACACTTTGGGATTTCAAACGATGCAACAAAACCATATTACTAGAAAAGGTATTGTACTGGCACAAAAATAGACATATTGACCATTTTAACAGACTAGAAAACCCAAAATTAAATCCTATTATATAAGTTCAACTACTATTCAATGAGAGAGGAAAAAACGCCAATATTGAAAGGATAGTCTCTTTAACAAATAGTGCTGGAAAAACTGGACAAACACATGCAGAACAATGAAATTGGACCCATATCTCAGACCAGTCTCAAAAGTTAACTTGAAATGGATCAGAGATTTAAACATAAGAACTTAAACCAGGAACTTCTAGCAAAAAACACAGGGTAGAGGCTCATCAATATTGGTCTTGGCAAATTTTTGAACACAATCCAAGGAGCACAAACAACAAAAGCAAAAATCAACAAATGGAATTACAAAAGCTTCTGAACAGCAAAAGAAACAAGAGAATGAAAACACAACCTGGAAAAATGGCAGAAAATTTTACAAGCCATATATCAGATAAGTGTTTAATATCCAAAATATATTAAAAATTCAGTCAACTTAGTAACAAACACAAGTGATTAAATTAGAGATGGGTATGCATGTTAATAGCAGTATTATTCATCATAGCCAAAAGCAGAAATAAACCAAATATCCATCAATCGGATAATGTAAAAACAAAATGTACAAATGTAGTATAGTCATACATTTGGAATATTATTCAACCCTAAAAAGAAATGCAGTACTGGTATATGCTATGAAATGAATGTACAAAACTATTATACCATTAAGAGAGGCCAGATAGGAAGTTCATATATTATTTGATTTCAGCTATACAAAATGCCCAGAATAGGCAAATCTATGGAGATAGGAAATAGGTAATGGTTGTCAAGAGGTAGGAGACAAAAGTGATGAAGAATGAATTAGATTTAAGATTTCCTTTGGACTATGAAAATGTTCTGAAGTTAGACAATGGTGATTGAGTGATTGTGAATATACTAAAAATTATTGAATTGCACCCTTCAAAAGATTCGGTTTATGATGTGTAAATTATATCTCAATTAAAACAAACAAAAATAGAAGCATTAAGAACCAAAGTGAAATAGTCACCAAGTTTCTGACTGTCAAATGTTCTTTTTATATTTTGTTTTATACACAGAATTCTTTGGGAAACAGGAATGTTATATCACAATTTAAAATTTGGGTTATTTCCATACAGATTATATACAAATAAATCAGTGTCTGCATTTCTAAACACAAGACACACAAATTAAAAAAGTCTTTATGTGTTTCTTATATGTATTTCACTTCTAGTATATGTATATATAAAATAATTATTTATATATCATTATTAAAATGCATTAACTTATAAGAACACTTTATAAATGTATTCATTTATCTTAACCACAGATTGATACTATGTATTCTAATTTGTCATTTTGTTTTAAATTTATTTTATGATACTTTAAAAATATAATTTTATCATTAGTTATCTTAGTTTTGACACACAAGATTAGTATATGCTTATATTTTTTATTGCATAGCTTTTTTTGTTAATTTTGAGGCTACCTTTGGGATCAGAGTAACTTCTCTTCTCATGTGTGGATTATTACTCCCACAATTTTTGTTTTTTTTCATTGTTTTGAAAATCCTTTTTTACATATGTGCATTTGAAGTTAACCATCCCACCTCTTCTCTTTATGGATTTTCCATAAAATGTATTTCGTGCTTCCCCTAAATTCTGGAGAAATGCTTGTTCTTATCTTCTAATTCATTGCCCTTTTGTTTTGTTTTGCTTTTACAGTGCAACATTCAGAGATGCTTTGTAACTTTAGCTGGGTGCATAAACATGACTCCTTACCCTACTTCCTCATTAGCTACTTTATAGTCCTACTCAGAAATTGTTGTTGGCTTGTCTTAGCCAGATTACTATACAGGGCTGGGCAAAAAGTAGGATTACAGTGATGAGTGTGCAAAACACATAGTTTATTTTTATATTATTATTTATTAATTATTGTACTAGTTTCCATACGAACACCTGTAAACCTACTTTTGCCCAACCCTGTATAGAGGTACTTGTTTCTCTAACTTGCAATAAACAGTGAGGCACTCAGCCCACTCCATCATCCTGTCTCCTTGGCCTTTTATCATTTAGAGATTCTTCTAGTTTTCAAGATATTTTCTTAAGCCTTATAAGTGATTTCTATGTTTTCTATTATTTTCTTACCTCAGTCATTTCAATAGGAATAAGGAAAAAGTGGTGTTAGATTCAGATTGTCTTCTGACAATCACTTGGCTATTTCCAGCACTGTGTGGCCATAACCAGTGTAAAGCATCCAGAATAGCAGATCTTTCTAGTTCTAAGTAATGTCAAACTCCAATTATACTGGGGTATCTGAATGCTCCTGTTTCCCCCCAGGGCCAATCCATTGGCTTTGAGCAAACTTGGAGTTTGGCACTCTCCCCAGGAGAATTCGGAAAAGGTTCCTGGGTTTGAGATCAGATCAGTTGCAGGCTGGAACTCAGCCCCTACTACCCTGTCAGCCGGGTGTTTATGCTGGACGTAACTGATACAACATAACCAGGCATCCTTGGTTGAGAAAACTCTTAGTATTTCTTCAAGACTCAACCTAAATTTCACATCTTCTATTTTTAAAAGTTTTACTTATTTATTTTTAGAGAGAAGGGAAAGGAAGGAGAAAGAGAGGGAGAGAAACATCAATGTGTGGTTGTTTCTCATGTGCCCCCCCCCTCCCCGGGGGACCTGGCCCACAACCCAGGCATGTGCTCTGACTGGTCACATCTTTTTTATCCATCTTTTAATAAAATGCTCATCTTCAGTGGTCTCTATCACATGAGTCTTTTTAATTAAGTTGTCATTTAATCACTGTAGAGGTCCAAACGAAGGGAAACTGCTGAGCTTTCATATTAAGTTCCTGAAGTCCCTTCCTTTAATATAATTCCTCTGTGCCTTAGTGACTTTTTTTTTTTTTTTTTTTTTGCCAGTTTGAACTTTCAAATGAGTCAAGTAAGGGAATTTGAGCTTTAGAGCATGGATCTCTGACAACGTGTGGTTTCCTCCTCCGAAGATGATTGCCTTCAGTCTTCTGTTTTTAAGGTGTTGACTATGGGTCCATGCTGTTTAAGCCCCTTCCCTATTTCATTCATTTAACATAACAGACCAGAGAGGTCCAATACAACTATTAACTCCCCTTTTATAGATGGAGGAACTGAGACATATAACACTTAAGTAACATATTGAAGGTCTCGAAGTAGTAATTGATAGATCTAGGATTTAAAAAAAAAATCTAACTCAGCATCTAAACTCCTAACTTGTCTGCTAGTCTGCCTTTTACTAGTCTAAGTTATTCCTATAATACTGCTAAATCAAAGAGAGAAAGCTGCAGTACAACATTTTGCTTCTGTTCGAAAACCTATAACTTCCTTTACCATCCTGGATTTATTTTGTAGAGATTGGTAGGCTGTGAAGGAAAGATCTATTAAATCCCATTACATATAAATAAACATTTATTATGCACTAACTCTGTTCCTGGAGCTGTAATTAGTATTTCTTGCACAAGATTTCATTGATATGAAATACATATAAGGCTGACGTGATTTCTTTTCTTAACAAAATAAAAATAGAGGCTCAGAGGTTATTTCAAGTACAGGCTCAGAGGTTATTTCAACCATGCAAGTGGTTGATAGGTGAATTGGGAATAAACTCCATTGTTATCAAATGTTAGGAGAATCGATTGATAAGGTTAAAGGAGGCTCCTGGCTTTGGACCAGGAATTTACTGCGATTCAGCCAAATATTTTGTCTCTGTGTTACACCCTTTTCTTGATATTGAGTATGTGTCTCCTGAATCAGGCCCAAGGCTTTTCCCAGCATCACATGCAGTTTTATTTCATGCAATCCAGAACGGTATTCTGTCAGACTCTGTTGTGACAAAGTGTGATTTAGTAGCATATAGTAGTACTTATTCACTCATTCAACGCTGTATTTAGCATCCTCTCTGGGCAAATTGAGATGATGAAAATAATAAGACCCAACAAAAACAGGTCAATAAAGAGCAGGGCATGAATTGATTTTACATTGTATTTTAAATATATTTTTCATAATTAATCTCCATTATTATCATGTGGGTTCTCTAGGTGCAAGGACTGTTCTTTTATTTCAGTAACTTCTGAACCTATAACTGGGCATTAATAAAAAGGTGGTAAAAATTATATGGCTATATGTCTGGCAGACCTACATAGAAAAGCAATTCTGCCACTTAATTAAAAGAAGCAAATAATATAGTTCTCTGTTGAATGGGAGTAGTATTACTTAAAAAGATATTGGGCGTAATTAAAAGAAAGAATGCTTAAAAATTATCCACTGTAACACTTTACATATGATAATTTTTCAATAAGCCATTACTATTATTGATTATTATTATTATATCTGTTAAATCACTATGTGTTGCATGAACCACAGTAGACTACAAATAGGTGTTATAATATTAATCAACATTCATTATAACATTTTATCAGATCATAGAATATCGAGGGACTTGACATCTAGTTGCTCTTGAGTGGGAAGACATCAGAATGCAGGTGATATCTTACATAGGTTGCCCAAGACTGGGTTGCATCTGTCAATCAGAACAGGTAGAGGGAGGGAGGGCCCAAAAAACCGTGGCCCAAATGGAATATTCAAAAGTTCTCTCTGCCTCTGACAAAACTTTCTCCCAAGGTGCTGGATAATTTTATGAGCATGTACTCTTTAAAGAACATGAAGAATAGCATCAAGCAACTCTCAGAGGCCATTTACCTGGTGGGAGGAATGTGCTGAGCGATAATGTCTGGCCTCAATGACCAACTGTAACCTTGCTTGAAGACTAGAGGGCCCCCCACTACGAGAGGTACATACTTCCTTGGCCTGCAGAACACAGCTAAGAGCTGCTCTGTGGAAGTATTTTTGGCAGGTGACTTTCAAAGGATCTATATCTATGTCTTCTCTCACAATTTTCCTGAAACTTTCAACATGGAGGAAATGTGAAATTTAGCATACAGCAACTTTGAAATCTACTTTTATATGAAGTTGTTAGATACCCTTTCTCAGTGCTTTATCTCTACTGTATATCCTGCAGGAAATGGGACAATTATCAGGCTGCCTGCTAAAGGCATGCTTTAAGTAACAGATAATTATACTATTGCAACACATCATTTTCTAAGTATTACTGTATTACGCTTATTCAATATTATCTAGGGTGGGACTATTTACTGGATTAGAGTTCCCCAAACCTTTTTTTTTTTAAAGGAGCTAAGTGCATTTTAAGATAAGATTGTTACTTATTTCCCAGTGTATTTCTTTTAAATCATGTTTCTGACATCCAAGTGCCCATCAGTAAATGAGTGGATAGAAAAGCTGTGGTATATTTACACAATGAAATATAATTTGGCAGTAAAAAAGAAGGAACTCTTACCTTTTGCAACAGCATGATGGACCTGGAGAACATTATGCTTAGTGAAATAAGCCAGTCAGAGAGAGACAAATACCATATGATTTCATTCTTCTGTGGAATCTAATGAACAAAGTAAACCAATGAACAAAATAGAAACAGTGGCACAGACAAAGAACAGACTGACAACTTTTGGAAGGGAGGGGCAGGGGGAACTGGAAGAAAGAAGGTGAAGGGATTAGCCAACGTACATACATTTATGACCCATGAACACCGGCAATGACAATGGTGCGGTGATGGCCTCAGGGAGGGGGAGGAAGTCGGGGCTGGGTGGAGATGGGAAAGGGAGAAAAGGGGGTCACAACTGTAATAGCATAAACATCAAAAAATAAAGAGAAAATAAAAGTAAAAATAAATTACCTTTCCTCATTTTATCAGTACATTAGGGAAGCAGGGAAGAACTTATTAAGTTCCTTACAAGTCATACAGTACTATGAATACACACACAAACACAAACACAGACTTAATATTTCCTCTCGCTCACACTTTTCCTTTGGATTCTATTTCCCAAACGACCTTAATCTCCTTCAGAAAAAAATAATCCAGGCATCCGGGACATCTTTATTTAGTGGCATGTGCCTATAGAATGGAGATGATTGAATTGGAAAAACACAAAGAGAAAAAATTAATTATGTAATGAATTCACAATTTTTAGTTTACTATAATAGGCATTTGACCCTAAATGCAGTATTTAAAAAAAAAAGTTTCAAACTCAGCTCCATTTAATTTCTACTAAAAATACTTGACAATTTTTAAAAATATCTTTTACTGATTATACTATTACATTTGTCCCATATTTTGTACCCTTGGTTCCCTTCTGCCCTGGAACTCTCCTCCCACCAGCATTCCCCTCCTTAGTTCATGTCCACGGGCTGTATATATAAGTTCTTTGGCTTCTCCATTTCCTATACTATTCTTTTATTTTAATTACTTTATTGTTATTCAATTACAGTTGTCTGCATTTTCTCCCCACCACTTCCCTCGAACCCCAGCCAAACCCACCTCCCTCCCTTGCTTCCACCCTCCACCTTGGTTTTGTCCATGTGTCCTTTATAGTAGTTCCTGAAAACCCTTCTTCCGTCTGTCCCCTCCCCTCTCCCCTCTGGCTATTGTTAGATTGTTCTTAGTTTCAATGTCTCTGGTTATGTTTTGTTTGCATTTTTCTTTTGTTGATTATGTTCCAGTTAAAGGTGAGATCATGCAGTATTTGTCCCTTACCACCTGGCTTATTTCACTTAGCATAATGCTCTCCAGTTCCATCCATGCTGTTGCAAAGGGTAGGAGCTCCTTCTTTCTCTCTGAGGCATAGAATTCCATTGTGTAAATGTACCATAGTTTTTTGATCCACTCATTCACTGATAGGCACCTAGGTTGCTTCCAACACTTGGCTATTGATAAATTGTGCTGCTTTGAACGACGGGGTGCAAAGGTTCTTTGGATTGGTGTTTCAGGGTTCTTAGGGTAAAATCCCAGCAGTGGAATTGCTGGGTCAAAAGGCAGTTCCATTTTTAGTTTTCTGAGGAAATTCCACACTGTTTTCCGCAGTGGCTGCACCAGTCTGCATTCCTACCAACAGGGCACTAGGGTTCCCTTTTCTCCGCATCCTCTCCAACACTTGTTTGTTGATTTGTTTATGATGGCCATTCTCAACAGTGTGAGGTGGTATTTCATTGTGATTTTAATTTTCATCTTTCTAATGGCTAGTGATGCTGGCATCTTTTCATATGTCTCTGGGCCCTCTGTATGTCCTCCTTGTAGGAGTGTCTGTTCAAGTCTTTTGCCCATTTTTTAATTAGTTTTTTTGTCTTCCTGGAATGGAGTTGTGTGAATTCTTTATATATTTTGGGGATCAAACCCTTGTCCCAAGGTATCATTCATTGGCAATTATGTTTTCCCATATAGTTGGTTCTCTTTTCATTTTAATGCTGTTTTCTTTAGCTATGCAGAAGCTTTTTTAATTTGATGAGGTCCCATTTGTTTATTCTTTCCTTTATGTCCCTTACTTTAGGGGACATATCAGTGAGGATGTTACTGCATGGAATGTCTTAGACTTTCCTGCTGATGTTTTCCTCTAGGACTTTTATGGTGTCACCACTTACATTTAAGTCTTCTATCCACCTTGAATTTATTTTTGTTAATGGTGTAATTTGGTGATTGAGTTTCATTTTTTTTTTTTTTGCATCCTATACTATTCTTAACCTCCCCCTATTTTGTACCTGCAATTTATGCTTCTTATTCTTTGTTTCTTTTCCTCATTCTTCCCCCTCCCCCTCCCTGTTGATAACTCTCCATGTGATCTCCATTTTTGTGATTCTGTTCCTATTCTATTGTTTGCTTAGTTTGTTTTTGTTTTTGTTTTTTTAGGTTCAGTTGCTGATAGTTTTGAGTTTATTATTTTACTGTTCATATTTTTTATCATCTTTTTATTAGATAAGTCTCTTTAACAGTTCATATAATAAGAGCTTGGTGATAATGAACTCCTTTAATTTAACCTTATCTGGGAAGCACTTTATCTGCCATTACATTCCGAATGATAGGTTTGCTGGATAGAATATTCATGAATGTAGGTCCTTGCCTTTCATGACTTCAAATACTTCTTTCCTGTCCCTTCTTGCCTGCAAGGTTTCTTTCAAGAAATCAGCTGAGAGTCTTATGGGAACTCCTTTGTAGGCAACTGTCTCCTTTTCTCTTGCTGCTTTTAAGATTTTCTCCTTATCTTTAGTCTTGGCTAATGTAATTACGATGTGCCTTGGTGTGTGCTTCCTTGGGTCCAACTTCTTCAGGACTCTCAGAGCTTCATGGACTTCCTGGAAGTCTATTTCCTTTGACAGATTATGGAAGTATTCCTTCATTATTTCTTCAAATAAATTTTCAATTTCTTGCTCTTCCTCTTCTCCTCTGGCACCACTATGATTCAGATACTGGAATGATTCCATTTTTCCTGGAGGTTCCTAAGCATCTCCTCATTTTGTTGAATTCTTGTTTCTTCATTCTGCTTTGGTTGAATGTTTATTTCTTCCTTCTGGTCCAAATCGTTGACTTGAGTTCCTGTTTCCCTCCCTTCACTGTTGGTTCCTGTATATGTTCCTTTATTTCACTTTTCAAAGCCTTTACTTTTTCCTCTATTTTATGACCATACTCAATCATTTCTGTGAGCATCCCGATTACCAGTGTTTTGAACTGTGCATCTGATAGATTGGCTATCTCTTGATCACTTAGCTCTATTTTTGGAGCTTTGATCTGTTCTTTCATTTGGGTCATATTTCTTTGTCATGGCACACCTTTTATGTTATAAGGGGTGGAGTCTTAGGTATTCCCCAGAATGGGACAACCCTGCCTTATGGTGCTGTATGTGGGAGAAGGTCCGAGGGGAAACAATGCTACTTGGTGGGCTCCACCAGCATTTAGTCACTTCCCCTGCTACCCACAAGCAAATTGGGCCCTTCTGGTGCTTAGTCCTGGGTGGGTGGGTTTGTGTACATTCTAGGACCCTGTGGGTTTCTCCAATGAACTCTCTTATGAGGCTAGAAGTTTCTCCCACTGCAACCCCCACAATTTTTTCCAGTCAGAGATTTTGAGGCTTTATTTCCCTGTACTGGAACCCTGTATTGTGTGGTCTTTCTTGCTCCCCAGTGGTTCCTCAGGGTTTATCCTCTTGCAAATGTGGGACCGCCTGGTCTGCCAGCCACTACCTTGGGGGCCCTGGTCTGCCAGCTGCCACCAGCCACCACCTTACCCTCCAGGTCCTCCAGCCTCCACCTTGTCACAGGTCCTCTCAGCCCCAGCTGCCCATCTCTGTCCCTCCTACCAGTTTGGATGAATGTTTCTTCTTTAACTCCTTAATTGTCAGACTTCCATACAGTTTAGTTTTCTGGCAGTTTTGGTTATTTTTTATTTTTAAATTTGTTGTTGCCTTTCTTTGGCTGTGCGAGGAGGCAACATGTATCTACCTACATCTCTATCTTGGCAGGAAGTCCAAAAATGGACAATTTTTAATGTTATTGAAGTTTGTGACTTTATAAAGTGAGTTGGCTTGGTTTTAAACTTGAATGACCTTGCTCTTTATGTTCAGTAGTGTCTTTTAAAGACTTATGGAAAAGAAACAATAATTTGAAAAAGACTACACACAGATCTTCTGTTGACAGAACAGTGATCATCAATAAAATAAGACTATGATTCCCTATTTTATGTTTTTCTTCCCAAGAAAGTAAATGTACCTATAATTTGGTGGAATTACAGAGGCATGTGATATAATGTCCCTATAGTTAGCAAATATACAAGGCTAAGGAGGCAGCATTACATTGTTCTAAATAGAATGCACTCAACAGATGTAAAACAAGACTTTGAAGATCTTACTGTGATTTTAAAAAGTGAACACAACAATGAACAGCAGGTTATGTATGCTACCATGAAAAGGACAAGGGAAATTGAACACAGAAAAAAAATATCAGAAGAGCGTGGAGCCTTAAAACTTACACTGACAACAACAAAGACCCACCTCTATCTTCCTGCATCTGTGTTGCTGAATGCTGTATCTTGCGCCAACATCACAGAATGCTGAAGAGCGATTAAGCTTGGGATAAGCCACCTGCCCCGGCTTCACTTTATTGGAGGCAAGTATAAAACACCATGAATGTTTGAATGATCCAAGACCATTTAGAACTGGGAAGAGAAAGAGAGAGGGAAAAGACACAGAGGGAAAAGAGAATACCTCCGCTGCCAACCTGCGTCTATCTCTGTTTTTTTAAAATATCAGGATAATCACTATGTATATTAAGTTGGAAGAGGACCCAAGTTATTTTCCAGACAGGGATTTGTTCCATTGGGAAACTTGCCATAATTACTGGATTAGTTAACTCATTAATCACTGGTTAAAATTATTAGCTTTAAATTGCGTTAAATTGCAAGGATTAATTTCTCTTGTCAAACCTTGAGTTTTATCATTTTCAGTGACTGTAATGCTATTATTTTGTATGGTTCTAACATTTTAAATGGAGAAATTCTTATCTGCTTTTATCCCTTTCATATGCTTTTTCCTTATTCTAGTTTAAAAGCTTAAAAACAAACAAGCAAACATGCAAATGCTAATGTTCCCATTATGTTTGGATATCGAAGTTAGTGCCTACTGCAGGTAGGAATTTACCGAATTGGAAGTATGTCCAACAATGTAAATACACACAATATTATGCAGGAAAAGAAAAAGTGGGTCTTTTCCATGGGTTAATTCAGGCCACCGGGTAAACTAGGGGTGGACCCCTGTTACCTCTCTATTCCCCTCACACATCTGTCACAGGCATATCCAGAGTGCCATTTTCATTGTATCATGCTTCATGAGGTCATCTGTGCTTCACACATTCTCAAAGATTCTGGCTAACATCTTTTAATTGGCTCATTAATAGCTATCAACTGTTAAGTACTGTGTAGATGACTTTGAAAGTCAACTCAGGTTCAATTTATTCATCAAGAGATGAGGATAACACAAAGTGACTAGATATGTACTAAGAGAGGGAAAGCTAGTTCAATTAATTAACTCATGAGTATCGACACTAATGACTCATCATTTCAAGAATTTACTAGATGGGATATGTGTGGTAGATCATTGAGAATGGTACATAATGGATAATCATATTTGGAAATTGGTTTGATATATATACGAATAATATTTTATGCCTACTTGAGAATTAGCAATGCTGCAAAGAAAACAGGGTAAAGCACACCCAGTCTGGCTCCACAATGAACTATCTTCCTAGAGGGATTAGAATGTTTGTCCGAAACCTTCAGACTTAACGCAGGGGACCAGGCTAACACAGAAATGATCTTCCTCTGAGAGCTTCTGCATCACATTCAGTAAGAAGCGATCAAAGTGCTGGCTCGCAGAATCTCAGCAGCTTCATTGTTCATAATTTTGATTTTCAGAACCACTTCTTTTCCAATTCTGGTAGACTAGAGTAAATTAAGGAATTACGAGGGCAGCTATAAAACCCTGGCCTTACCATTTCAATTACTGATGTTAGCAAAATGAACTTTTAAGATGTCAATTATAATAGTGCTAATTAAAATTGCTGCTACTATTTACAATCTGAAAGATATTGCATTCTCTAATGTACTTCTCATTATGACATTGTGATATGACAACTAATATGATTTCATTTTATAGGTCTAAAGAAATTAAGCTTAAAAGAAATGTAACTATTTCTCCAAAATTATAAGTCAAGGAAGTAACAAAAATAAGACTTGAATTAATAGTATTGACTCAAAGTAACTTGTTCTATATATATATATTTAGTAAACCATGGTTTGATTCTTAATGATATAACTTTATGGTTTGCTATTGTTGCTTTTTTCTATTATATTGCAAAACAAAAACACACACAGAAAGAATAAATTTATATAAATTGTGTTGAGTCATAATTAAACACTTATGTGCCAGGCATGTGCTAAAATCTTTCCACAAATTGTTCTACTTTTCCCTCTAAGGGAAACATCACTATTAAGAAATATATCATTTTTTCTTGCATTTGGGGAAAAATAAGTAAATAACATCTTAAATTGCACTTATCCAAGTTAAGAGCTGTTAAATGTCAGAAGCCAGAATTGAATCTTAAACTCCAGACCTAGAGCTGTTTGGCATTTATAATAATGTATTTTCCATATAAAGATATTTCCTTTTCTTAATATTGGACTTTCTGTATTTTACCTTGAATTTAAAATACCAATTGTTAAATTATCTAGTATAGTCCTATGTTTCCAAGCTTGATTCCCCCTAAAGATATAAATCATTTTTGATACAATGAAGGAACTATATAATTTTATTTTCTTAAAGCGATATTTTTTAAATTCCAAAATCATATTTATCTAAATTCATTTCCCAAATATCCACTTTTCAAGAATATTTCATTTGAACTCTTTTCATGCATTGCTTCATAATTTCAAAAAAATAATTGCATGTTTACCATAGAAACTTTTGAAAATGCTTCCCTTCCCCCCAAATCACATAGACCATAGGAAAAGTCATCAGTAATTTTTTTTTTTGCCAGTGATTACCATGAACAACAGCAAGGGATATGCCTTTACAGAATTCTTTTCTAAGCATACGTGTTGTGAGAAACTGAAGGCATAGAGAGATTGCATAATGGGACCTAGGTCATGTGGCCAAACCAAAGTGCAGTCCAGACAAACTGACTCCAACGTTCCCAGTTATGAAATAGACTAGAAATGTATTTCTGTAGAAAGCACTCTTAGCTCAAGGGCCATGTTGGGCCTATGGGCAATAGTTTGCCAACCTCTGCTCTTGACTATTTCTCTATCCTGCCTCTCAAAAACAGAACAAAACTCAATGAGACAAGCAAGCAAAAAAAAAAAAAAAAGAAAGAAAGAAAGAAAAAAGAGTTTGGTTTGATTACGTTATTCCTTAAGATTCCTGTTTGCCAACCAATTGGAAATGTCAAGTCTGGGGTCCTTGAGAAGAGTTGGAGATACAATATGGAGTATAATAGAATTGCCTGAGGCAGAAAAAAAATACATTTAATATAAAAAGTGACTTTAAGGTGTGGGCAAAATGTCTTTTGCTTTACATTTAACTTCTCCCAAAAGGGAACAGGTACAGTCCATTGAGCAAAATTATCGGCCCTTATGACTGTGTACTCAACTGCCATTGTATGTGGGTTAATCGATCACTTGGTACAGAGTGTGCCCATAAAAGCAGTGTTGTTCAGGTTTAAGAAATCCCATGTAACTCAAATGAAAAGATAAACTGATTTAGTTTCCTGCCATTGACTTGATTCCTAACAAATTATGCTGTTCAGACATATGGAATGTGTTCCCAGTGACTGAAGAGGAACTGGCACTTTTGTTGCAGAGCTTGTGTTGATTCTAGTTCAGAACATAAGCCATTATGTTTAGTTTCTTGCTTTTTAATTTTGCCATCTAATCGCTGACACTACCAGTGCGGGAGGGCGGGGGTAGTAAAGAAAAAAAAAAGGCTTCGGAATATACAGACAACTCTCCTGCAGAAATTATCTACTTTGACAAGATAATAGTTTTGTTCTGTTTTTTTTTTTTTTTTTTTACACTGAAAGACAAATGGCCTTTCAAATCTCAAGTCATTTATCAGGAAATAAAAATTGAGTCTAACATAGTATATTTATTTTGAAGTACATTGTTTTAGGATGATAGTCTAGTTCCCTGGATTCAAGTATGCTGAATAACTATCTATAAAAGATTAAATTTATGTGCAAATTCTATAAACCACTGCCAACTTTAGCAGATAAAAAAAAAGACAGAGTTTAGTTGAAGAAGAAAAAGACTTTGTTTTCTAAATGACTTTTTGATTGGTTTAAGTAATAAATAAATTTGTAAAAGTTGCTTAGAAAATGGTTACTTTGACATTACCTCAATCAGAGAATTATTTTTAAAAATATATTTATAGATATTCAAAGAAAAAAATCAACTAGGGAAAGCTAGGAGTTTACACCTTAAGATTCAAGGAGCTAACTGTCTGTTATTACCTAAGGTATGGTATTGAATTGATACAAGAATCCTTTAATATAACTAAGTAAAATTGTTTGTGTCCTATCTTAGTTACACATTTTATACTAATTTTCTTTAATGGCTAATATATTTTAAATATTCAAAATTTCTTCATATATTAGTATGTGTTTTAATCAAGAAACTATGTATTATAACTGCACTTGAAATAGGTTAGGTGTAACGATGGTTACAAAGTATTTTACTTTGTTTAGGAAGAATGAAAGTATAAATGGAAATAAAGATAAAAGTAGGAGGAAAATACTGAATGAGGAAGGAA
The DNA here is from genome assembly GCA_004027475.1 of Anoura caudifer. Taxonomy (NCBI): domain Eukaryota; kingdom Metazoa; phylum Chordata; class Mammalia; order Chiroptera; family Phyllostomidae; genus Anoura; species Anoura caudifer. The sequence continues at coordinate 275,366 of PVKU01000971.1, forward strand.
GGAAGCAAGAAAGAAATAAAAGATGAGCGAAAAAAGAGGAAGCGATAAAGAACGGAGCTTCCTAAGATGCTATCCATTCATATTGTGCTGACACTGTAATGGGCCTTTCTCTGCTCATCTCCGAAGAACAAAAGCTGAAGCACCAGAGACCTGGCCTTGGTGGCTGCTCGCTATAACTGACATGAACTGGCCTCACTCTGGCCCTTAGCAATTTATTGTTTTAACTGAGATGTAAACACCATATAAAATTATATTAGTTTCAAATGTATAATAAAATGATTAAAATTTTTATGTCTTATGAAATGATCACCACACCTAGTTATGTAATTTTCCTTGTGATGAGAACTTTTAAGATGTACTCTTTTAGATATTTCAAATATAAAATATAGTATTTGCTATCATCACCATGCTGTGCATTATATTCTCAGGACCAACTTATTTTATAATGGGGAGGCTATGCTTTTTGATCACCTTCACCAGTATGTGTGTGTTTCAAATTTTGTTTATTCATTTCTTGGCTATTTTAAATAATTCTGCAGTGATAACTAGAAGTGGAATTGCTGGATCATATGGTGGTTCTATTTTTAATAATCTGAGGAAACTCTATACTGCTTTTCATTGTAAAAAATATTCCCACCAACCATGCATGAGGGTTCCCATTTGTCCACATCCTCACAAATACTATTATTTATTGTCTGTTTGATAATAACCATTCTAACAGATTTAAGATGATACCTCACTGTGGTTTTAATTGTGTTTTCCTAATGGTTAGTGATGTTGAGAACCTTTTAATGAACCTATTAGCTGACCCTAGTACTTATTTAATTTATTCCCTTCAGCCAGAAATACTTGTTATATGACCAAAGACAGACAAAAAGAATTCTCATTAACTAATGGCCTCTGTTCTATGACCCATACTCTCCCATGAAATATGAACAGGTTCAAACAGACTCCTTGAGATTTTTTTGTTGTTGTTGTGGGATAGTTTGAGTTAGAAAACTGAAAGAACTAAGGATAAAAAAATAAATAAAAATGCTACTATAAAATGGCCACAGGATGAAATTGATGATAGACACCCATGAAAATTCCATACCACTGGGCAAAAATGTATGGAGTAACAGAAACCTGCAGAAGCCAGTTGGTAGCAGGCCATGAAAAAGCTGACACAGGAAATGGGACTGTGCTGCATTCATGTGCATATACAATCTAGTGGCAACGTTTTCAACTCCAGGTTCCTTGAATCGAATCCTTGGGCTAGTGTGAATCTTATTCTTAGTCTCCTATGAAATTTACCTCCCCACTCAGTAAGCACCCTAAATGCAGGTTCCTTTAATTAATTGAAGAGTTAAAATAGCTCATGCTTGTTGAATCTGGCTGCACATTAGAAGCATTTGGAGGGCTTTTAAAAAATCACCAAGAGGTTCTGATTTTATGGGTCTGGGTGTGGGAAGGGCACTGGTGTCATGTTTGAAAGCTCCCAGGTGCCTTTAATGAGCAGCCAGATTTAGAATCGCTGGACTAGCTTGGTTGGTTCTTAATTTCTTGAAATCAAAACAGCCATTTCGAAATTCAAATGAACCATCTTGCACTATGACTTAACAACTAAATTGCACGTTACTGTACTGCTAACTAGTTATTCCTCTAATTAATGGTCTTGTGGTTAATGATAATCCAATTAATTTGTTTAGCTTATTGCAGTTTTCAAAGCATTTTTAAGCACATAATCCCAATGGCTTTCAATGGTAAGTATAATACTGAGCCTACTCTCTTCCATGACATTTTTACACATATATAGGTTTCATAACAACACCACAGTTACCTACACTTTACTCCACATTTTACAGGATTCTTCTCAAAATTAGTTCTATAGAGTATTTTTATAAGAAGTATAAACGAGCAGTCTTTTTAACCCTTATATACCCTTTTGACAATTGGTTAGTGATGTTTGTATCAGGCGCTAGTAACTTTTCTGTAAAAAGCCAGGTGATAAATTTTAAGACTTTGCAAACCATACAATCTCTGTTGCAGTTACTTAGTCATTGTAATCTGAAAGTAGGCATAGAACACATGTATTACAATAAAACTTTATTTACTAAAACAGGTGGTAGACCAGATTCGGCACATGGGCTATAGTTTGCTGAAACCTGCATTGTGCAAACTATAGTTTGTCTGTGTAACCAATTCTTTAGGTATAATCATTATCTTTCAAAGCTTTGGATATGTTGGAAATTATCTTGAGACATTGAGAGTGTGCGAGCAAATTAGATAACAAAAATAATTTTTCAGCCAAAATAGGCAACCATTTTGAGTTGGAGGAGAATCTGATTTATTTTCATACATCATTAGGATTCAAAACCTTAGTAAATTATATACCCAAGCATATACAATTTTGCCTGGTACACAATAATGTAAGATCTTAAATATTTCTTCAGTAAATGACTATTTCACCCTTTATTTTTATTTCATATGTAATTGTCAATGGAATTCTTTTCATACTTTTATCTATCCACAAATCATTCATATTTTCCATTTTTCCTTCACCCTTTGCTTAAGTCATTTATTATTTTCTTTCATAGTAAACCTGCACTCTATTTTCTACTTTATATATTAAATTTATGTTAGTCTTATTTTTGTAATGTCTTTGATCTCAAATGATGATCATTGCATTATTACTAATTCTTGATGTATATTTTGAATTTAGTGTAAAATATAGATTTGAGATTTCTTTCAAATAAACTTCTCATCTTTTAAGGCAAGATGTCACAGAAGGATATCTCAGATGCTCTGGCTGAGTTTCCTTCTTATAGACTGCCTTGTCTCTCTCCATACCCCAGGATTATTCTCAAGTTGGTTCTACAAATAAGATGTGTGCCCAGAGAGCAGAGTACAGCTGATTTTCCTATCAGTCGCTGGGTGTGTTCTCCTTTGAGGACCTCCAGTCCAACCATAGAGAAAAGGAGGAATTTAGATGTCCGGTCATTTTGTTTTGGTTTTGCAGGTATGTAGTTACGCCGGCAGGTAGTGTGGAAAAAAGCAAAACAAGAGGCAGTCATGGCAGGGAGATCACCTCTGTGCTAGACAGTTCTCGTCCTGAGTTTGCTAAGGAACTCCCAGCTAGGAGAGACAGGTCCTCCTTCTCTGCCAGCGCTGGCCCTTTGTTGGAAGCCAGCTCTCACAGCGCCTCTGCCCTTGGCCCAGCCTTGTCACTGGGGCAAAAATAAATGCAGCTGCTCAATTTCTACCGTGTTGAAAGCAGGCAGTCTGCTTGCAAATAAATTGTTTGGGGAAAAAGGTTGCAAACGAGTAAGTTGAAAACAAACTTGTTGAAATGATAAATCGGTCAAAAATGAATTTTTCCAGTCACTGATTTTGCAATTTTTCCAGCCACTGATGCCTGCTTTACTTTTAAAAACAGCAATTACTCAAACTAAAGAAATAGTCTGATTGTTCCTACTTTTAAAAACAGTGGTCAGTCAGTGGTAACTACCTCTTTATATTTACAAACCATGATTCTTTAATGTAAGTGCATAGCTTTCTCTAATTGTAAATGGTTACACTTTAGGCCAAGGTTGTAATAATGTCTATAATTACTAGAAATATTAAACCAATGAGAAATGCTTAGTCTGGAGATTTTCCCCTTAAGAGTACCTACTTTAACTGTTTAATCATGTATACTCCTTTTATCCTACATAGTTTTTATTTCTTTTATTAATAAATAATTTTATTTAGTTGTCTTATAAACTAAAATGCCCAGAGAAGCAAATATGTATGAATTTTTTGTCTGTGTGTGCAAAATATTTATCTAGCACTCCCTCATCGATCATGCTATTAGGTAGTCTGTATCCCCTGATTTACCTCATTATCTGCAAAGTAAAAGTGGATGCCTCTGGGAAAATATTTTTAAATCAATGATTAGACAATTTACAGTGTGTTAATTGGTAATTTTGAACAACATGCAACATATTTTGTCAACCGGTTTTTAAGAGTTTACTTGGAACCATTCCTTGTGGTTTCTAACCGCTTCTCCATTTGGACAGGAACTCACAGAGTCTACGTAGGCATCCTCTCCTGAGGTCCACCTTCTTGTTGGCCTACACTCTTACTGACTCCTCAGAAGAAACCCCTGAAGTAGGTACTATCCTACCGCATTCCTACAGACAAGGACACTGAGGCAAAGACTCACAGCTAGAAAGTAGCAAACCCAGATTTCATTTTAGGCATGCTGACTCAAAACCACTGATATTTGAACTCATATTGTTAGCACAGGGTAATTTGAAGATGCATTGTCAAATTTATCGATTTTCTTTTGCTGTCATTTTAGTAGCATACCTATATGTGACAAACAAACAAAACAAAATTATCTTATATAAATTTCTTTTAGCCCCGAATTTTCATTTAATTTTTCTTTATGTTTATTTCCATCTCACAGTTGTGACCTAATTGTATACTCAATGTTTCTGAGATGTTTGGCAAAAAGAGTCATTAATTCTATTTCCCCTAGCAAGATAAAAGGCAGGGTTTGAAATGACTAGCAGCTACAGATCAATATCCTAACTCAATAGAGATAATTATTGAAATCACTAGGAGACCAGCAAGCTGTCAGCTGTAAGCAATCATTTTTGGGCCTGGGATAAATCTGCAGAAAACACAAAGCAAACCTTAAATGTATTATTTTAAAATTGAGAGCCATATGCCTACAGTTGTCTTTCTGTTATCCATTTCCACAGATATGTTATTGGCTTCTGATGTTATATATTATTTTTTAAATAGTTTGACCCCCTCAACTTCATGTTATATTGAATCTCAATTCCTCTGTCTGCTTTCTTTTCTCATTAACTACCCCTGTTTTGCTATATTACTGAGCTATTAAATTTTATCCACTGACTTTAAATTTTTAAATATGAATGTCTTATTTGGATTTAAGCATTTACAGTGATCAGCCATGGAAATACAGGAGATACAGTTGTCATGTGTCCACAAATTAAATAAAATTTCCTAGAAACATAGCATTTCTGTAGTATCTGAATTCTGTCTTTGTGATGAAGTTGCATTTTGTCTTCCGGTCATGGTTTCTTTGAATCTCTGAGGTTGTAGTTATCATCAAGGACTCTCTTCTTTATCTGTCTCAGATTTCACAGTTTTCTGTTTCTCCTAAACTATGTTAGTAAAATATCTGTTTATCTCCATCCCTTTGTCTACTTTTTTTAACCTCCTATTCTGGGATTCCTAGCTCCTTTTCAAAAATTACTGAATGGGGTCTGAAACCTTATTATATTCGTGAATTCAAATGGAAAGCTATTCTATTGTACATGCCCTGAAGAAAATCAATGAGGCTAAGCTTTACATCAAGCACATTTTTCACTTTTGTTTTGCATTTCAGTGTCAGCATCATTGGTATTGTAAGAAAATAATTAAAATAGAAAAATTAATGGAAACTTTACGAGGATACACACACACAGATGAATTTTCTATTATTAAGAAGTAAATGCAATGCTTATAAAAATATTAGAACAAAACCTATTGTGTAGAATCTGAACACAGTCTCATTATAAAACCAGGAAGTATATGGCTTCTTTATCCAGATCAATAAAAATACATAAGTTAATTAATTCAAAAGAGGTAAAAGGCAACAGGAAATTTTATAACTTATTCGATGAGTAATATGGACATAAACCATCACTTTTAAGAGCCTGATTCTCTCTTGTGGAAATGGAGGTGACAACTTGGTATACCTTTTCCCAGGTTGTGAGTGTTTTTGCATTTCTTTTATTGATCCCTGTGTGATGAAAGGTTAAGAATGCCTCTAAACATAACCTACCTCCTATCTACAAATAAATACATTTTTAACACTTACACATAAATCACTGCAGGTCCTTGAAGAAAAATGGAAATGCAAGTATTTGGGATTCCAGGAAGAATTATGGTTCCTGAAATCAGTGGCATACTGGAGGGAAATGGTTGGTTGGTTTTCATGGATGCTTTTACCATCATGAGAACCAGCCACTGCTTTTAGATTCCTATTCGACAAGGTGAGACAAAGAGTGAAAAAAAAGTGAAAGTCTTTATCCAGGTGCTCAGATGGCAAATTTGATAATCAATTTAGTCTTTATGTAAATAGTTAATGCTAACAGATGACAGCCTCACATAAATACTAGTTTTATAGATGTCTAGGGACCTGTAAAAGGTTGGTATATTATCTATTCTGGAGAAAAAGTATGGAAAGTAGTTTCCAGCCATGACATTTACATGTATTAATTTCAGTAGCAGACTCACACACATGGCTAGTGATCCATTGGGGAATTTCATTTATTTTTGTTTCAAGAGCTTAGTCCTGGGCATTAAGATGACAGATTTATCCTGATCCTAAAAGCTTTCTTTTGAAAGTCAGACTTCTGTAGTCCAGGGAAAAGTTCTTAATTCATTTGACAATTGGAAATGTCTTTGTTTAGTTTCTGGTGCAAATGGAAACAGTTTCTTGACTGTCGTTTGGCTTTTCTCTAGACATAGCCTCCTTTTTTGAAGACCTTGTTTTCTTTTTTCATAATAGTAAGTCTTGCTTTGTGTTAGAAAACATCTCTAATGAAGAGTTTCTCAGTTCATATGCTACTAACATCTTATTTTGGACCAGATATTTCTTTTTGTGGGGGGTTGTCCCACGCACAGAAGGATATTTAGCGGCATACTTGGCTTCTACCCTTCAGGTGATAATATCACACGCTCCCACTATTTTTTTAATTTATTTTTAATTGCAGCTGACATACAATATTACGTTAGCTTCAGATGTATAACAGAGTGATGAGACAATTATATACCCTGCAAAGTGATGCCTCTGATTAGTATCCATCTGACACTCTTAATAATGAAAAATGTCTGCAGATGTTAAGAATGCCCCATTGTGGTGGGGGGTGCAAAATCGCCCAATGCTGAGACCCATTGCTCTAATATGTAATGTTGATTGTCTTTGTTTGGAGTCTGGTTGGCCTAGATACACACAAGTAGAGTTAATTATCCATTTCAGTCATTTGAGATGGGACCATTGTGGTGATCAGGGAATGGGTGAGTGGGTAATCAAAATAATTGTCACAGAAATAATAGAAGATAACAGTGCTTACTCAGGCAAACAAAATTTGAAGCAGTTAAAGTGTATTAACTTTTTAAATACTCAAGCTAATGAAATAAATACAATTACTTTTTTCATTTTTAGAAGTGGGAAATGAGGTTTGGACGGATTTAATAATGCCAAGATCATACAGCTAGCAAACAAAAAGAAGTAGGTAAGAGACGCAGTTTGGAATATTCAAGATATCAGTTGAAATCCAAGACCTAGTTTGTTTCTCTAACAAGGCAAAGCAGTTAGTGACCAGAACTTTTGTTGAATGTGTAAATGAAGAAAGGCCTTTGTGGGTTTAGGTTCTTTGTCTTCATAATGACGCCTTATATTTTTTGGCCTACTCCTTACAGAAGTGTTCTGATGCCTGTTTTATTTTTTTGACTTAATTAGTTTCCGAAGATCTACATTTTCAGTTGAGATGGTAAACCCATGTGCTACGTACAGGGAAGTGAAATTAACGGAACTGGGCTAAGTTAAAGCAAACCAGCCAGAGTGAATGGCATGTAGCATTAGGTTAGATGGAGAAAACTGGCAACGGCGGGGGTGGGGGGTGGGGGGGGTGAGTAGCCCAGTGAAAGGGGGCTGGCCACAGCCCAGAGGGCTGCAACTCTTGAGCTCCATTTGATGGTTGCTACCCAAGACTGAGAGATCAGGAATCCCACAGATTTCTCAAGGAAAATAAAAAGCAGAATGTTCAGAGTTTTAAATGATTTTTTTCTTATTTTATTCCTTATAATGAATTCAAATCAAAGAAAATAAAAAGGCAAGTGTTTGACCAAACAAAACACAGCTGAGGCAAGCACAGTCCATTGGGCACTGTTTTTGATCTCTGCTCCACACAGGTGTCTTTGTGTCACAGCCTATCATAGGATCCAACCCTTTTTACAAAAAAAGAGGAATATTTCTGAAATGCTATTTAATTATTAAACTTTTGGTCATTTCATTGCTTTTATTTTCATTTCCAGAAGAAACACAACTCTAACAAGCACTCTTGAAACTCTCTCATTAAATTTTCATGAATAATTTTGCCAACTTAGAGGATATTATACATATTTTACAGAACATTAAAGAGTTAAAAATTGATTTAACTAACCTAAATTTGTTATATTCCTTGTCAGAGAATAATCTGAGTTAGAAATATTGAGACTATTTGGTGAAACAATATCTACATTTCTTCTTTCTTTGCATCTTTACAAGGCAAGCAAGGGATATTATAGCATCAACATTTACTAAACTGCCCTAAAAATAGCTTTAATAGAAAATGCACAAAGAGTGGGAAATTTTTTTGTCCATATCAATGGAATTTATTGTGACCTGGCTTTTGAAGCATAGTTTTAATCATATGCACAAAGAATTTCTCTAGTTAAACTTGTAGTTTTCATATGGTTATATTAAAAAGCTCTAACACAAACCAGTTTTATTGTCTACTTCTAAAAATTGATTTCTTATGACTGTTTATGTGCTCTTATTTAATAAAATAATTCATGCCAAATAGGTTTACAAGACCCAAATATCTGTATGGTTCCTCTTTTCTTAGTTTGATTGACCATAAAAAATATATATTTTCCTTGTCGATACTTTCTAAGGCCCTCCTGAGTATATTTCTACATATACAAATAAAACTATACACGTAAACATACATTTTTTCTATTTTAAATCATGATCATTTTGTACATAAGCCAAAGTATATACTGCTTTATTTTTCCTTGTTAACACAGAACCTCTCATTGCCTGAACATTATTTCATTTTCAATTCATTTTTATGAGATCAAAATAAAAATTCAGAGATGCAAGATGAAACAAGAATTGTGTTTTTCTAAATATAAACACAGAAATGTACTACTTTAAAGAAGTTTATTTTATCATTATTGCTGAGGGGAATAGCAAAGGTCAACTGTTTCTGTTTTTGAGATAATTTTGAAGTTTCTGTGTATAGTGTACATACAGATATAACTCAAAAACTATCTAAATGTACAGTGGTTCTCGATTGGGGCTCTTTTACTCCCCAGAGGACATTTGGTAATGTCTGAAGACATTGTTTCTAATTTTAATATTTACTGGGATGGCATTGATTAATAAAATTCTATAGGTTTCAGGTGTACAATTCTATAACATATTATCTGTATATTGCATTGTGTGTTCACCACTGAAAGAAGACATTTTTGATTGTCATGTCTGGGGGTGAAGTTCCTACTGGTTCCAGTATTGTAGAGGTCAGGGATGCTGCTAAGGACAACCTATAATGCACAGGAAAGCACACACCCCCACCTGAACAAAGAATTACCAGGTTCAAAATGTCAATAGTCCCAACGTTGAGAAACTAAATAGTTTATCATCGAAGTACCATTGGTCTTCTTGGTATTATAGGTTGAAAGGAATTCCCCCAGAGTTCATATTTTAAGTCCTCATCCCCAGTCTCAGAATGTGGAAAATTAGAAATAAGTCACTGTATGCATAATTAATTATGGTGAAGTGAAACCAGAATAGGGTGGGGCGCTAATATAATGACTGATATCATTCAAAAAGGAGGATTTGGATTCAGACGCACAAACATATTATGTGAAGATGAAGGCAGAGATCAAGGTGACTCTTCTACAACACAGAGGGTGCCAAAGAGGGTCAGCAAACCACAGGAAGCTAGGGGTCAATCCTGGAGCAGATTCTTCCTCATAGTCTTCACAAGGAACAAACCCTGCTGACACCTGGGCCTCAGTTTACAGCCTCTGTAACTCCGGGACAATAAGTGTGTGTTGTTGAACCACTCAGTGGGTGGTACTTTGTTATGGCAGCTCTAGCAAACTCATACAATGCGGTTTTAAATTTTCCGTTACTACGCAGTTTACTTTGTTTCTGCTTAAGAACAGTTGTGAAAAATCAATAATAATAACAATACGCTGCACCTGGATCAACCAACTCAGGCTCAGTTTATTTAGCAGTGCATTCACCAAATCATAGCGAATATGAAACCAAATCAGGGGCAACAAGGATTTTGCTCAAGGTGTGCCAAGACTCAGCAAAGGCGCCAAGAACAGGATTTCTTCTTGTAAAGGTTTTTCCGTGGCTGAGATGCAATGTATTTCTGGATGACTAAACACATTTTAACTTCTGAATTGTGACGAAATGTGTCTTTATCCTTGGATGCTTGTTCTGAAAGAGGAGAAGGACGTCAGGCAGGCAAAGTTAGCAATCAAAATACAGAACTGAAGGATCGATTTCAAGCCCTTTCCTCTTTCCACAAATCTCTCTCAGTCTTGTAAATGCATTTCTAAATATCCTGCTTCTGCTTCCCTTTCATCAGTTCAGCCAGAATCACTTCGTTTGGTTTAATGATAACTCTGATTGCATACCTCAAACATCAAAGTCATCCTGTCTTTTCTTGGATAACAAAAACTCTCTGTGTGTATATAGATATACATGCATACACTGGGAAGCGGATCTCCCTTTGTCCTTGTGCTTAATTTCTTAATTTTATGGCTTCTATCATTTTTCACAGTGTGAATGAGGCAACTTCTTCCTGGGAGGAAATGGATAATTCTGTACTGCAGCCCCAAGAGTTCATGTGTCAGGCACATGGATGTCTCCCTACTGAGCAGTATCTACTCTAGTTCTCCTGCCAAAGGCTCCTCCAGGGACTTCATGATTGAGACTGTCTGCCAGAGCTGTGTGTCAATTGAATATCAAATTATTTTTTAGTGTATAATGTGGTGGTGTGGTAGAATATATAGGCTGGCAATTAGTTTCCACATACCAATGTTTTATGACTTTTTTTTTACAGAAAATAAAATCTATCCATTGTACATCTTGTACTTTGGTTGGCCATTTGTGTTAACGATTGTCCCCAAAGATAAACTTCATAGACTCATATAAAAGGAGATTATATGATATATTGGAATGAGTGGCATTTTAGAATCTGATACCCTTTCTTTTAAGCTTTTAGGGCTAGTTCTAATTTAAGTTATAGTACATAGGACCACCTGTGAAATATTTTTCCTAAATAGTTGAACAAATATCAAATGAAGACACTAGACTCACAGGTTATATGAAAGTGAAAAAAAAAAAAATTCAATGGCACTAAAAGGAAAAAAACATACAGATCCAGAATATGGAACATTTAACAGGACAATCATTTTTTTCTCTAACGAGTCAGTGGTATAAAAGAAAAACAGAGGATGCCGTTCAGTACCAACAAACTAAAGAGACATAGCTACCGAATGCAGTGCATGAATCTCGATTTAAACCAATTAAAAATATTTCTGAAGATATCAAATAAATTTGATTATGAACTAGACATCTGATGATAGAAAACGTTGTTCATTTTGGTTTAGGTGTTAACATGCACTCATTCTTAGGTAAAACATGTCCATAGCTTTGAAAAGATGAATACAGATATAATATTCAGGTGAAATAATGTGATGCCTGAGCTCAGCTATACAACACTTCAGCAATAGATAAAAATAAAATGATAGATAAGAAATAAGGCAAAATTCTGGATCATTGTTGAAACAGAATGATAGTCATATGGGAGTTCATTTGGAATTTTCTCTACTATTTTGTGAAGTTTGAAAAATTTTGTAACAAACATACAAAATATAAGAATACCAAATTTAACATTTCACAATTCTGGTTTCAAATGTTTCCTTTCTCTCTAAATTTACTAGCTTTTTGCTGGTTAACTTATTAACTTTTCTAACCTAATCTCATATTGTGTTAAAAATGTCATGTTAACTTTTCACATAAAGACAATTTTTGCTCACATATTGAAAGGATAGTTACATAACATAATTAGTGCTTGGTAACTGATTAACATATTTATACTATTTTTACTACTTCAATATTGTGTGTGTGTATATTGTGTGTGTGGCAAAAAAACCTAATTATGATAATGACACCAAATAAACCAGTTTTTCAATCTGAAATTCCTCTCTCTCTCACATACACACCTACACACATACACTACTAATATCTGCATTTTTTAGAAAAATACATTATAATAAGAGATATTTTCACTAACATGTTTTATTGTTTCTCAAGTCCAGATGCCTCCATTTTACTCCCATTACTACCCCATCAAAGGAAATATTTTTAATGTCAATTTCAAGATCTGTATGAAGTTGCTCTTTTAAAATATTCCCTTTTCGACAAGAACAGGATCAAGGATAATATTTTAGGCTTTTCATATAATGTAATATTTGGACTCTTTGATGTAATTGTCAGAGTTTGAATAACTATTCTAAGAACCAATTTATAGCTAATCATTTTGTTGAACTATTCTTTATTGGAGTAGTATATGTTTAATTCCATTAAAATAATATTGCCTTTAAAATTTTGTGCACTTTATATATTCAAATGTGTTCAAGGTATTCAATTATGAAGGCAAACATGTCCTTTAGGTGTGTATTCCCATTATTGAGGACTGAGTAAGATATTCTAATTACTATAGCAGTCATTAAAATATCTACTGGAACTTCCCTTGAAAGTTTAATGTGTTTATGAATTTTGTTTTCATTTGTTTTTATTATCTGGGAAGATGATGTTGAATAAAGTAAACAGAAATCACAGAGGAGCCCTGGCTCTTGTAGCTCAATAGATTGAGTGTGGCTGCAAATCAAAGGGCCCCTGGTTCAATTGCCAGTCAGGACACATGTCTGAGTTGCAGCCAAGTCCCCAGTAGGGGACATGCAAGAGACAACTACACATTGGTATTTCTCTCCCTCTCTTTCTCCTTCCCTTTCCCTCTCTCTAAAAATAAATAAATAAAATCTTTAAAAAGGAAAAGGAATGAAGAAGGAGATGAGGAAATCCTCCTTACTGAAGCACCACACATCACTGAATAAATGTGCAGATAGATCCATAGTTGGGATGTTTACCAATCTTGTGCCCAAGATGGGGGCTGAAAATTGTTTTTGTCTACTTGTGGGCTGCATAATTTATTGTTTGACTATTTTAATTGTAAATGAATTATAATTGATTTATTTTTTACCTAACATAGAGAGCTTAACATCTATTAGCTATTGTTCCCGTAGAAATCTTTCATCTCCTTAAGATGAAGGATGTTAGCAAGAGGAATTCTGCCATATAATAGCATCATTAGACTTGTCCTGATTCATTATCTTTCATAAGGCTTGACTGTAATCTGCACATTTATATGATAATATTCCAGTTATGACTAACTATTTCCATGTTATACCTTTTGAATTAGATAGCAGTTGCCTAACTTTTTCTTTCTCTTCACTTATGCCGTATAACTCTTGACAATGCCTTGATTTTGATTTCAGAACACTACATAAATTCAGCATAGTAGCATTCATTTAAGTATCTAAAAAACCCTTGAGCAAGCATTACAGGAAGATACCTCAGTGAATTAGAAATTTTTCAGAAGTGCTTCCTGTTGCAAGGTTATATGTAAGGTTAGAAGTAAAGGATAATGCTTTTTGAGAAGCCAGGATGCCTGAATCCTCATTTTGCACCCTTCTATAGACGACACTTCTCACAGATACTGAGAAAATGCATGGAGAAAGTCAGTTGTCATTTGAAACATTAATCTGAAATCTGAATGTCCAGACTAAAGGCAGCCTTTGACCTACAGCCAAAATAAACAAAGTGGCCTCTTTCCTGCCCCCAGCACCACTCCTACTTACACACCAGTATCAGTGAAAGGTGAATACAACAGGAGTCTAAGCATCTAGAACTGAAAACTCAAGGTGTACTCTTTTGAGACCCAGGACAGAGTTAGCCTGACAAAACCATGCACAAGCTTTCCTAGGCCTGAGTGTTGCTGAGAAAACTGATATGTCTTGATGGAAGACAGATAGAGCCCAGCAAAGATTTCCCTGCCAAAAAACCAGACTTAGCTCTAATCCCTTTGCCTCGCACAGAGAAGACCCTATTCTTCACCTCTATGGTCTGTTCCAAAGGCTTTGCTAAACAAGAGCAGGAGGGGTCAGAGGGAGGGTGGGAGGAGAAAAGGAGGAGCCTGATATCTCTGAAGCTACAAGTGCTATTATGACATCTTTCAGGTTTTATAATCGGAAAAGCTCTCATAGATCAATGTAACAGAATAGAGAGGCCAGAAATAAACACATATCTCTATGTCTAATATTTGACAAAGAGGGCAGGAGCATGAAATGGAGTAAAAATAGCCTCTCCAACAAATGGTGTTGGGAGATCTGGAATGGTACATGCAAAAAAATGAAGTTAAACCACCAGCTTACACCTTACATGAGAATAAACTCAAAATGGATAAAAGATTTAAACATAAGACATGGCACCGTAAAAATCCTAGAGAAAAACATAGGCAGTAAAATTTCAGATATCCCATGCAGCAATATTTTCACTGATACATCCTCTAGGGCAAAGGAAATAAAAATAAATAAATAAATGGGACAACATAGAATTAAAAAGCTTCTGCATGACCAAAGAAAACATCAGCAAAAAAGGGAACCAACCACATGGGAAAACATATTTACCAACACTACCTCAGACAAGAGTTTGATCTCTAAAATATATGAAGAATTCATATGACTCAACACTAGGAAGACAGACAATCCAATTAAAAAGTGGGGAAAGAACCTGAACAGACACTTTCCCAAGGAGGACATACAGAGGGCCCAGAGGCATATGAAAGGATGCTCAGCATCACTAGCCATCAGAGAGATGCAAATTAAAACCACAGTGAGACAGGATCTCTGCACTGGTCAGAATGGCCCTCATTAACAATCAACAAACAAGTACTGGTGAGGATGCTGAGAAAAGGAAACCCTTGTGAACTGTTGGTGGGAATGCAGACTGGGGCAGCCAATGTGGAAAACAGTATGGAATTTCCTCAGAAAACTAAAAATGGAACTTCCTTTTGGCCTAGTGATTCCACTGCTGGGATTTTACCCTAAGGGCACTGAAACAACAATTCAAAAGAATGTATGCAACCCAATGTTCATAGCAGCACAATTTCTAATAGCCAAGTGCTGGAATCAGCCTAGGTGCCCATCAGTAAATGAATGGATCAAAAAACTGCGGTACATTTACACAATGGAACACTGCACAGCAGAAAGAAAGAAGGAGCTCCTACCTTTCATGAGAGCATGGATGGAACTAGAGAGCATTATGATAAATGAAATAAGGTAGGTAGCAAAAGACAAATACCATATGATCTCACCTATAACAGCAACCTAATGAGCAGAACAAACACATGAGCAAAATAGAACCAGATGCATGGAAACAAGGAACAAACTCACAGAACTCAGAGGGGAGAGGGGAGAGGGATAAGGGGGAAAAGAAGGGGAAGGGCCTAGTTAAGAATAAGTATAAATGTCCCACGGACATGGACAAGAGGGCAGCCATTTACTGTGGACGTAGGGTGGGGGATAATAGGGGAGAACAGTGGAGGAAAATTGAGACAACTGTTATAGAACAACAATTTTTAACAAAGAAAAAGGAAAGTTCTTGATGTATATAAATTTATGAACCTTTCATTGGTAATATTAAATTATATGGTATTTACATAAATCATTTATACATGATTATATGAATTATATAAAATTAGATTTTATATTCAAAAATACTTCCTATGTAATAAAAACACCCCTATATTTTATTTTAGACTCTATTATACACATAAATTACAGTTGTGTTATAATTCCAATATTGTTGAGTTCCCATAATAACAGACATTAAGTAACCACTATGTCTCATAGATAAAATTACATTTCATGACAGAGAGATATTGTTGTTCATAACTTTTATAACTTTTAGCTTTTTATTCTGACATAATTTGAGACATAGAAAAATATGTTGAACAGAGAATTTTCATGTCCTTCATCCTTATTCCCCAAATATTGACATTTTTTCATAATGATTTATCATTTTTCTCCCACCCCTCTATTTTTTAAAAGTATTTGAGAATAAATAGCAAAAATAATTATTTGTCTGTAATTATTACACTCTAATGTGTATTTTCTATAAAACAAAGCCTTTTATATATGCATAGTAGAACTGTCAAGATCAGGAAATTAAGAGTGATATATTACTGTTATCTAAACCACAAATGTTATTCAGAATGTTCTAATTATGCTAATAATGCCCTCATTGAAGAAAAATCTGTGTCACATATTACATTCAATTATTATACCTTTTTGGTCTCATTTTAATTGGGAACATTTTCTCATTCTCACTACACAGAGAAAAGTGGATCCACACAGTTTGTCTTCTCTAGGACTACAAAAATAATTAATAATTTGGTTGGTGTCCAAATATCCATTTCTTTGGTTTCTTAACCTTATTTTTAGTTCAATATACCATGCCGCTTGTCCAACTTTGTATACTGGGAAATGTGCATAGTTTATACTTGAGTGTTTAGCCTCTGCAATTTCCATGTACCAAGATTCCAGAGTATTTCTATCAACTGAGAAGCCCATTTAATAGTGCTTCGCAGTAGGGCTACTCAATCATGAGCTTGATGACTTTTTTTTTTTACTTTCTATTGAACTTACTGAGGCTTAGCTAAAATTTATCAATTTGACAATCTCTTTCAGCTTCATATGATGTGACCTTATTCCAGCTTCATTTAGAGTTTCAGTAGATTACACAAGACTTGTTTATTTTTAGTTATTACATATGTATCATTTGTCAAAATCTCTGCAAGGATTTAGCAAATGAAGAGCTGTAATGTCGTTACTTAATGATTATATAGAACACATAGAACATGAAAATTCAAGGTATACATCTTATTTAAAGGAAGAGAAATTATATTTTAATTAGTCTGATACCAAATTATATAAAGCATGGATAAACTCAGTAATTTTACATGGATTAAAGGATGTGGACCTCAATGGAATCTGTGATGGGGGAACTCAGACCCCCCTGATTTACGCATTCTGCTGCCTGCCCACCAGTCCAGTAAAGTCAAGTTAAGGTTTGAGGTAACTTAACTCAGCCAAGACACAACTAAAATCCATATAATATTGCTTATAAAGAGAGTTTAAAGTAATTTAAGTAATTAAAAACTAAGAAATAATTATTTAAAATAATTTATTAATATTATCTAATAAAAATATCTTGAGTTTTATTCCTCCTGCGAAAACTATTCTGTTAAAATAGTGTAAACATAGTCTTCCCTTTTGTGGGCTCAGTGTTGTTCTTGTAGGTTTTCCAATAGTTTTTTGCTTTATATAAAGACTAAGTCAAATGTAAAAGCAATAACATGTTTCTTGGAAATGAATAACAAAAAATAGAGAACTTTCTAATGCAAGAATCCAATCTGTGTGTGTGATCCAAGGGTGGTATTCAATTAATAAATATGAGTATAATATGGTATAAAGAGCAGGTTTCCTTCTATCACTTTAAAATAGTATAGTTTCATGAAAACTGAAAGACAGATTTCTATGTCTGGGCTAGGGTCTTGTTTTACAAAAATTCAAATATAACTCAATTTCAAAATTGCCTCTGATTGCTAGTCTTAATGCATCTTCTCAAATTGAATGATAATGTTAGTGATGATTGAATGTAAAAAGATATATATATATATTTTATACATGTACCTATATATATTATTGACACTGAAGGAACTGACATTAATGATTAAAAAGTAGAGTTTGAGTAAAACAAATACACCTGGACATCAATCTTATTCTGTGGCTTTGCTTCATAAAAATAATACAATTATAATTTTTAAAAATTGGTTAGAAGATTTTTGGCCTCATCTCACAATATTTGAGACTCTAACGAAAATGAAAACTTATGGTTTGGCCGGTGTGGCTTAGTTAGTTGGAGTGTTGCTCTGTAACAGTCCAGGCCCACACCTAGGTTGCTGGCACATGCCATCCCCAGAAATGACGTTAACGATTGAAAAATAGAGCTTCAGTAAAACAAATACACCTGCGCATCGATTCGTATTATCCTGGGAGCGTAGAGGAGGCAACCAATGATAGTTTTCTCTCTCTCTCCCTTCCACTCTCTCTTTCTCTCTCTCTAAACGCCCTTGGATGAGGATAAAATAATTTTTAAAAAGTCAAAACTTACCTGTTCTTAGTCTCTTCGCCCACAGAAACTCTTTTGTTTCCTAAAACTCTTTTGTAACCCTAACCCTTGCTAAGAGATGACAGATCTGTTTTCTTTTCCATTTTATAAATTAATTACTTCTCTTTTTCTCAAAGAAAATTTTTGATAGATCAAAGAAATATCTTGATAGATTTATTGTAATTAACTGCATTCATTGCTATACTGCGGATATATAGATGAAATCAAATTTCGTATGAACTGAATGAGCTTTTAGATATCTGTAGACCATCACCAAACTTGTAGTACTGTGAATGCTATCTTTCTCTCGTTTATAGATTTTTAAAACACTCACTGTATGATGGGGCAATGCCACATATGATCCGGTTTCTACACTCAGGTATTATTCAGGCAGATATGGAAGACAGTTGTGCAGAGAAATGCAATGCAATGTGAAATGGGTCAGTTAAGGAAGGTAGAAACTCTTCAACTGACTCCCGTATTAACATTGTGCCGCCTGATACCTTGAGTCAGGAAGAAAATCTTTGGTTAATTTTGTGTTCAGAACGACGTCTGAAGGACTGTCTTTGCAAAAGGCAGCAGGGCAGTAAAACTGCTGGGGTGGGGAGCAGAGAAATCGCCTTGCCTACAGCTCAGTTCTATCAGTAGCATCGATCCTAGGAACATCATACACATGCTGCTGGGGACAATGGTAGAAATAAAATTAAAGGGAGCTCAAAATTTTGCATAATTCCAGCATTTGACTGTGACATAGATAATGCTGAAATGTGACTTCATAGAGCCTGAACAATACATTATAATTTTTCTAAAACAATAGTCATCAGAATATAAGTGGTATATTATGAAAAACAAACCAACCGAACAAAACAAAATAAATGCTATTTTAGGATTGCTGTTAACATGCCTAAGGTCAAGTGAATTCTAATAGCAAAGCTGTGCCTGACTGTGCATGGCAAATAACAATCTATTAGGCAAATTTAAAATGATGAATTTTTAATGCAATGTAGTGATTAAACCACCATCTTAATTGGCCTCTTTTTAAAGGATTTGTGAAGAATTATTGAAAACCATAGTAACAATATTGAATTAGTCCTTACAATTTTTTTTTACTCAAAAGTCCACAGAGATTTTTTCTTAGAAATATAGTGCATTTTCATGAATAAATGTTCAGAAAAAAATATAATTGTTCTAAAAAGAAACATATGGATGCTGCAAAGAGCGTGACCTGTGGGTTCTAACAGTTTTGATGGCCTCTGGCCTCCTCCAGGCACGTACTTCATTCCTAATATCCTTGAGAGAGTGGACTGGATAAATGTGTATCCCACCAAGTGCATTAATATCAAACCAATTAAATTGTGAAATGAAAACTGAGAGAGCACTTAGTATCTATTGCAATTTTATTGTGGGCAAAAATAAGCTCTAGGTATAAATGCTCAAACAATAAACAAATAATAAATAAAATGCGTCTACTGGTGACTATGCAGAGATACTTAAATTGTAGGCTTAAGACACAAAGTATTTTTTCCCATGTTTGAGTCTTTACATTTTTTAAATGGAGATTTGTCTTTCTTGCCTTTCCTGCTTACAGGAGACATAATGTGCTAATTGAATATGAGACTTTTCTTTGGTTAGTCCAGGAAAAAGACAAGAACTATGAGAGAAGTCACTGAAAGGTTATATTTGCAAGTAATGTTTCAAGCATTGGGAGACAAACAGAGCATTTATTTGCTGTTTAATATTCAAAATTGCCTGCAAGGAAGAATTAAACAATGGTTATAGAGGGAAACTCTATGGCCTAAAGAGATTTTAATGACTGAATTCTTCATAAATTCAAGATTCTCAGAAAGGTAACAGGAGGCCATATTGTTTGATTACAAGATGAATTTTATCTCTAACATAGTTTGTGTAAATTATGTTTAACATCCATTGAACTGGATGAGGACCTTGTTGGGAAGCCAGAACCATCGAAGCCCACCTCTTCTCTTCCATGAAGAAAATATTAGTTGACTTATATCCCCAGCTTCATAGATGGCTGGAGTCTGGTAGTGGAATCCCATTCCATCGTCTTAGGACCTCACTTTTGGGAGAAGGAAGTGGTGAAATTAATTCTCACAGTTCGATCCCAATGAAAGTCTACTGAGGGATATGCCAAGCAATTAGCGGTAGCAATGGGGTGGGATCCACTAGAATTCTAAGCATGTGGATAATCACCAATTTCTGCAGATTTAAATAGGGCTCAATCATTTCTAGAAATATTTAGATTATCCCTTCTAAATCATAGTTTAGTAAAAAGTTTCTATGCTTTGCTTGAATTAACTGAATGTTTAATAAAATTCTAGCTCAGGTGGGAGGAACATAGACAAAACATCATTCACCTTCTTTCCTTCTTAGTCATTATTATTGGGTCAACTGGAAAAGATTTTTCTTGTAGAGATTTAGCAATGTCTATGCTTATTAGCCCAAGGCCAAACTTGACAAGTCCAGTATTTACAGTATTTGAAAGTCTTCTTCCTAAGTGCTTAGAACATTATAAAGAAATAATGTTGATGCTCCACTGTACACATGATATTTTTAAGGCAGAAGATAACTTGGTGTGAAAAGAAAAATGCAAAATTTATACAGCATCAAGAAATAAATAGTAAGAATTTTAGGAACGTATGCCTCGGTAGAGAGATCTATGTTAGCCAGGTTATTCAAGGATGGCTCTATTGAGAATGAGCTATCTGAGCAAGACCCTTAAAGAAGAATTTTGAGGAGACAAAATTTTGTTTGTTGAAAAATTAACAATGCTCCGAGAATTAAAAATCAGCCTGAACAAAGGAACTTACGTTAGGATAACAACACGTGGGTCCATGACGTTATGTAATCTCTATATGGATTTGTGCACAGAGCCAGCAATGCGGTCTCCAATGAAATAAACTTTATTTTGCAACTATTTTATGTTTCCATCTTCTCCCATACCCCACAGTTTTCTCTTCAGTATTTTTCTCTCACTTTAGTTTCTCATGTCAACATAATGCTTTCCCTTGGTTTATAGTTCTGTTCTGGTCTTCATTATTTCTTTTAGCATGTGATTCATTTTTGCTTGTGCATATGAATAAAATCAATTTGTATTCTATAGCTTTTATGTAGCAACATCTACATAACTATGGGAATAATATGTCTTAATTAATTCAAGGTCCAGACTAATTCTTCGAGAGTAAGATACTATAACACCCTAGGGAAGGACTGTTGAAGTCTGGAATTTCAAAACCATTAGGCTGTTCTTTGGAGCTTAAGCCAATTAAATTATAAGGGGAAAGACTTTTGAAAAAGCCTGATAATAGCTTAGAAGGTGCCATTGTTGATTACATTTAACAGCTAACAAGTTTTCCAAATTCATATAAAACATTAAACGCTTATGTTATCTTATGGTTAAGGTGTATTTCAGAGAGTACTGTATTATATTTTGTTGTGAAAAGAACACTTTTCACAGTGTTCTTTAACTGGGCCATAAATTAGAATACAAAGAATTTAGTCTATTCTGTGCTACTCTGTATAATAGGTGTCACTCTTATGAGATAAAAGATAACCGGGCATTCAACTCAAAAGCATTTCTTGTGAATTAGAAGTTTAAGGGTGAAAGGTAATTTGAAAAGTATAAGTTAGAAATAAATATCCAAGTTTCTATTAAAAAAGAAACATATTTCTAAACTCTAAATCACTCTTTAACCTATTCTAAATCTGGTTTCCAAAAATATACAGTCACCATATCTAAAGATTAAAATCACCTTTACCACTAATAAAATAGATTTAAAGTATCCTCTCCTACTTCTCAGAATAGGTTCTTCCTAAGGTCATCGATAATCTTTGTGTGGCTAAATTCAATTGATATTATTCTGCCCTGATTTTGCCTTACTTCTCAGTAACCTTCCACAGAGCTGACATCACTCTCCTTGAAGCATACTTTCTTGCTGAATTCAGGACACCAGAGTTTCCTGGATTTCCTCTCGTGCCTTGCAGATCAAATCTCAGTTTCTTTTGCTGTCTCTTCCTCTTAATCTACCTCTAATTTTGAGGGAAGAAGAGGAGTTCTAATGATTTGCTCCAGCTTCTCTCTTTCTCACCTATAATTCCTTTTTTTAAGCGTTATCAATTCAGTTTAGCTCACCTATAATTTCTTATTTAATCTAGTTTTGAAATATCAGGGAATTTATTAAGCCATCGGTTATTCTCCAATTAGGTGCTTAATCTCTTAATGACTAGCAACCTCATTAATTTATTTAATCAAATACATATTTATCAAAAGTCTAATATGTGGCAAGCATAATAGGACAGGCTTTGGGAAATAAAATAGTGAATAAGATGCAATTTTGGCCTGCATGTGACATACAAGTAGATACATTCAATGGGAACTTTCATGAGGGAACAGATCTTCATTGCCTATGCAGTGCAAACATACACTGACTAATGCTGGTCAACAAATCAGATGATGAACAAGATAGCGATTAGCCGAATGTTCTATGGAAGGCTTCCAGGAACACAGTATATTGTAAACATCTTTTCATTAACTACCATTTTGACATTATTTACTTTTCTTCAAATAGAGTTGGTCTACTTTCACAACTATTTCAAAATAGTTAAATCTTTAAGAATTACACTTAAAGAAAAACTATTGAGTTAAAGTACTAATAAAACTATTCATGTTTTCCCAAATGTGATAACAGTTTATATAGACCATATGTATACTTATTTGTTCACTATGTATACATATGAGCATACACACAATGCAGAAAGACATAAAGGCACAAAGAATAAGTTGCAACTCTCAATTATTTACTGTATTAAAAGGAGTAGCAACATGTAAAATTTTTAAAGGTAAAAAATTCCAAAACTATTTTGAGAATCACCCTTATAGTCAATGTTTTGACGTGAAAAATACTGACATTAGATAATTTATAGCATTTGTAAGGTGAATAGAAGTCCCACTTCCTTTTCTCTTCCTCTTCAATGGCAAGATATTCACACACACACACACACATTCATATACATACAAGTATATATACAGAGAGAAATCTTTGTAGAATTTCCTGAGATATATTTCAATCCTTGGTTTCTTACTCCCTAGCACTTAACATCCCATTGCTTAGGAAATATAAATGGTTAATATATTTGCTATGTATTTCATTTTTTTCTTTTTACCAAATCAGAGCACCTGGATACTTTTAAACTATCAAAGGTTGTTCAGGATCTTTGAGGTAATTTTATAGTTTGGCAGAACCACTTAACTGCCAAGCAAACAATTAAAAAGAAAAGTGACAATGGAACCATAAAATATCTATCCTTCTTCATGATAACTTACAGAAAAGGACATGAAAAGTTGAGATGATCAGTCATTTTTCTAAGCACTATAGAATCTGTCTGCTTTAAAAATAGAGCAGGTTGATTTAAGATAATACCAAAAGAAGATGCTAAAGCACATCAGAGAAAGAACATAAACACAGCTATAACAGATAAGATAGGATTTATGTTTGCTAGTCATAGTACATGCTTGGTGACATAGAAAAGGAGTACTTCTTATAGAATCACATCTTAAAGTTCACCACCATTGCACACAAAATCAAACTATTCAATGAACAGATCTCATCTTCAGTGACTCTGGAAGGTAAAGCCCATGCTATGCCAACTGATTAAGGGTGATGAACTCTGAGACTAGTTCATTTTGAGTAGTTCCAGTTTGAGAAGCAACACAGCACAGTATTTAAGAACATAACCTCTTATGACAATCTCAATTTACAACTCAGTCCCCATACACACTCCAAGTGACCATGAGCAAGCCACCTAACCCAGTGCTTCCAAGAATTTGTCTCATAAGCACTTGTAATAGTTTCTGACATGGTAGCTCTTATACAAGAGTTAAATCTTAATATTTCATTTTTAAAAGATTTTTTATTTATTTTATCTTTAGAGGGGAAGAGAAGGAGAGAGGGAGAGAAATATCAATGTGTGGTTGCCTCCCGTGGGTCCCCTGCTGGGAACTGGCCTGCAACCCAGTCATGTACCCTGACTGGGAATTGAACCGTGATCCTTTGGTTCGCAGGCCCACGCTCAATCCACTGAGCTACACCAGCCAGGGCTTAATGTTTCATTTAAAAAACTTTATTAAGTTAAATATATACTGAAACTGTCTCTTTAAAATAGAAAGCTAACACTAATTTAACTCTGACAATTGATAACATCTTTTATGTGCATAATTATATTTTTATAAGAGTTGGTACTGCCCTGGCTGGTGTGGGTACTGCCCTGGCTGGTGTAGCTGAGTGCTGGCCTGTGAACCAAAGGGTTGCTGTTTCAATTCCCAGTCAGGGCACATGCCTAGGTTGTAGGCCAGGTCCCCAGCGGGGTCACATGAGAGGCAACCACACATTGGTGTTTCTGTCCCTCTCTTTCTCCCTCCCTTGCCCTCTCTCTGAAAACAAATAAATAAGTAACATCTTTTTTTAAAAAAAGAGTTTGGTACCATAGAAAAGTCAGTAGTCTTAAGCACCTCTGTCATGAATCTTTCTCCTAAGTATTAAGCAAGACGGAAAGAGAAAATATTAATTGACTCCTACAAGTCATCATAATTTTGATACAATTCCTCAGATAATTCTTTTTTTATAATTAAAAAATGCTCCAACTCTTCTTTAGATTTCATTTGTTATTTTTAGAGAGCAGAGAAGGGAAGGAGAAATAGAGGGAGAGAAACATCAGTGTGTGGTTGCCTCTCATGTGACCCCTACTGGGGACCTGGCCTGCAACCCAGGTATGTGACCCGACTGGGAATCAAACTGGTGATGTTTGGTTAGCAGGCTGTCACTCAGTCCCCTGAGCCACACTAGCCAGGGCAGTTTACCTTCTATCTTCTAAAAATCTGATAAACTTCACCTCCACAATTTTCTTAAGATTTTTAATAGACAACTAAAACCTCCCCTTAGAGTGATATAAAGTTATTAATCAATTCCATCTTGCAATAATTATGGAACCAGTTGTGATACTACCTAATATTATTATCATCCCCACAAGGTATACATGTATTTTCACAAAATTAACATGTCAGACTTTACCACACATGCATAAAATCAAGACACGGTGAACATGGTATTTTTGTTGGGGTCAGTCTGTCAATCTAGGAATCTCAATAGAAGAGTAAATTATTTAGATTAAGATGTCTTATTTTAACTGAATGAATACCTTATTTAATCTTTGATTTTTGTATTAAATTGCAAAATGCTCAGTTTTATAATTCAAATTTTTGTTAGAGCTGTTCTGCTTGATCCTAGGAATTATACTACAGTTGTTTAAAATTTATTTATGTCCGGTTTTCTAACACTTTACCCACTTCTAAATTTCTGAGAAGTAATTTGTAAAAGAAGTTAGCAAAACCATTTAAAATTATAGAATATAAAAATTCTCTCTGTATATCATGTGTAAGAGGCCTAACCCATTAACTCTTTAGGTGCCAACTTACTACTCCTTTATATATTAAGCTATGAATTCCTTTTTACTTTGATGTTTCCATCCTTTCAAAATTGCAAATGGCTTTCCATTCTGGAAAATGCATAGGCAAAATGAAAACTGGATTTTTTACACCAGTCTCTGCCTCATGCTAATGTCAGCTCACATTCACCATAAAGCAATTTCTAATCCTTTTCTGTTTGATTTTTAAAGTGCCTTTCCTTCATTCTAGTTTATTTTAACTGTGAACTTTACCATATATAGGTAATGCTTTTCACTGTCCATTGTAAAACTTTTGAAGAAATAGAGGTTCTTTTTCTATAGGTAGCCTTCAAACAGTCTAGATAGTCTTATTCTCTCTTCTTGGTTCATCCTTCAATGTGCTTTTTTTTTCTTTTTTTTTTTTTTTGGCTTCCTACATCCTTGAATTATGATGTATTAAAAATACAGATGGCCAATAGACATATGAAAGATGCTCAATGTCACTAATAATCAAAGAAATGCAAATTAAAACCACAATGAGATACCATCTCACACCTGTCAGAATGGCTGTGATCAGCAAATCAACAGCAAGTGCTAGTGAGGATCTGAAGAAAAGGGAACCCTTTTGTACTGTTAGTGGGAATGCAGACTGGTGGACTGGTGCAGCCACTGTGGAAGCTACTGTGGAGATACCTAAAACAAAATAAAAAATTGGATCTGAACCAAAGAGTCACCAGTTTGATTCCCAGTCAAGGGCACATGCCTGGGTTACAGGCCAGGTCCCCAGTGGGGGCCATGTGAGAGGCAACCACACATTGATGTTTCTCTCCCTCTCTTTCTCCCTCTCTTCCCCTCTCTCTAAATAAATAAAAAAAAATCTTTAAAAAAATTGGATCTGCCTTTTGACCCAGTGATCCTACTTCTGGGAATATACCTGAAGGAACCCAAAACACTAATTCAAAAGAACATAAGCACCGCTATGTTCATTGCAGCATTATATACAGTCACCAAGATATAGAAGCGGCCCATGTGCCCATCAATAGATGAGCAGATAAAGCAACTATAGAACAGTTACACAATGGAATAGAGCTCGGCCATAAAAAAGAAGAAAATGTTATACTTTGTGACAGTGTGGATAGACCTGGAGAACATTATGAGAAGTGAAATAAGCCAGTCAGAGAAAGGCAGAAACCATATGATTTCACTCCTTTGTGAAATCTAATAAACAAACTAAACTAACAAGTAAAATGGGGACAGATTCATAGATGGAGAGCAGGATGACAGCTGGGGTGGAGGGAAGTTGGGGGGGATGGAGGAATTGAGCAAAAAGGAAAAGAAATCTCATGGACGTGGACAACAGTGCAGTGATTTCTGGGGCAAAGGGGTATGAGGGAACTAAATGATAATGTAGAAAATATAATAAAATTATTAAAAAGAAAAAACATATTTAAATTATTTGGGGAATATTATTATTATTTCAAGATGAATTTTATTTCCACAAATGTACATGGTAGCATGCTAATTCTGATAGTTTCATTTTTCCATATTTTGCTTTTTAAAAAGCATCACCATCTTACCCATACCCACTAAAACCCTACTCATTTGCTTTTATCTCACAGATGAGTCCTTTATTGGGATAAGAGCTGCCAAGATGGAAATGATTCCAGTCTTATTTCCTTTTTGTCTCCTAGATGAAATTGTCTATGTGAGAGAAGGGGCTAAAAATGGAATATGGTGTATCTTCCTTGGGATTCTGAAGGGTAATTTATGAATACTACAACAAATTTTAAATTCAATTATCTTGATTATTCTTAGCAAATGTGGTTTTAGATATGCCTAGTGCTTGAATCTCCCAAAATCCCATGTAAGAATGAACAGAGAAATAATGTGGATAAGTTAAAAATCCACATAGAATATTTACTATGAAACTAGTTGGTAAAGTAATCCCCATTAACCCTAAAATTCAGTATATAGAAACACAAGACTTATTGGCTTCAGCAAAGAAAGAGAAAAGAGAAGCAATTAAGTCATGTGATGGAGTTAGCAACAGGAGAATCCCAAAAGAGCCAACTTATATTTACTGGAAAACATAAAGGGCACAATTTAAGAATTTAAGATAAAACTGAAAATTACTTCACTTAATCCAAAACTCAGTGAATGCAAGTTGGTTGGGCTCAGGTCTACAGACATTGGAGTGGTATAATATTTGTGAATGCTCAACGCTAACCAACCTAGATTTTTCTAAAATATTTTTTTATTAAGGGAAAACATCTTGGAGTGGAGTACAAATAGAGCAGGAGAAGAAAAATAAATATGAAGAAAAGAGAATTCCAGATAAAAATGAAGGAAGAGGAGGGCCAGGGAAGCTTAGACAGTGAGCTACCATATCCTTAAATGCTACAGAAAAATAACAGAAGAGAAAGAGTGATAAGTTAAAAACAAATACACTGGCCTCTCTTTTCCCCCAACAATTGAGGGATAGTCCCAAATCTTTATAAGCCAAATGACTCCACAAAACCATACAAGACTACAACCAGAATGAGTTGAAAAAATTAAAGTAAAAGTATACAACATGAAACAACATAAATCAAAAGGTAAAAAATTAAAGACATTAGATAAGCTCAGAGATGCATTAGAATTTAAAAGAAATTATTTCAGAAATAAAAATGAAACTAGAAATAATACAAAAGCAAGTAAATTCAATAGATAATGCCTAAAGAAAAGTGCATAATTAAAACACAAAAACATTTCAAATTTTAAGAAAAGATTAATAAAAAGCTAAATATTCAACATAAGCCAACAAATACTTTAGGAGAGAAAAAAATAAATTGAAACATATAAAAAATAACGTACAAAATAAAAGCATATCATGCACCTAAGGGTAATAATATAAAACAGCAAATACCAAAAAGATTGTAGTAATCTAGACTTTAAAGAAAATCATTTGTGAACAAGGGAAAAAAATAAAATGAACTTAAGGGAAGAATAGATTATTGTCTACCTTTACAAAAGCAATAGTTTACTCCATGAAAATAACTATGAATACTTAAGACAATAAAAAGAAAAAAAATATGTGAGCCAAGAGTTTTATACAGGGTGGGACAAAAGTAGGTTTACACTTATTTGTTTGGAAAATAATATAATAGCATATAATACAAGAATTAACTGTGTCTCACTCACAACTGTACACCTACTTTTATTCTACCCAGCATATACTCATTTTAACATTCAAATATAAACAGCATACTCAAATTGTATCAATCTTCAAGTCCCATAGTATAATATCCCCATGAGACCTTCCTCAAAAATCTGTTAGGGAAGCATCAGATGACCAAAATTACTTGAGAAAATTGACATAAGACTGGTGCTGAATGTAACTATGGTTACTTATACACTTAAGACTAAAAAAGAGAGTATATTTAAACCAAATGGCACCAAATCTACCCAAGAATTAACAAGACTCCTAATAATTGAAATTGGAACAATTTATTCTTAATTAAGGATAAAAATTTGCAATTGATTTGAAATTCATCAAATATGACTCAATCAATTATAATATATATTTTAAAAGACTTCTTCCAAGAAAATGTAATAGACCTATTTTGCCCTATTTTTATAATAATTAGAGCCAAACACCATGGACTGTAGCGACATTAGATATAAAACATATATAAGAACACTTTAAAAGTTAGTGAGAAGTCTCACCAACTAGTGATCTTAGACTCAAAGAACAGGATGTTGATGAAATCCTTGGATTTTCTTTTTGCCTCTTACACTCCAGACTTGAAGGTGAAAAAAGCTAGTAACCTAAAAATTCCAATATTCACAGACAAACAAAGCCCCAGCAAAGTTAACTCTTTCTAGCTAAGGGATTAGGAAAGGGACAATTTAGCAAGACAAAAATTTTTTAACAAAATAATGCTCTATAGCATCCACCGCAGAAACAAACCTGGCCTCACCCCTATCCACTCCAGCAACAGGTGAGTGGGGATATTCAACTTCTGTTCTGTTGAGGATGAATGAGGCACCTCAATGCCGGCAGCAGGGTGGTATCCAAGAAGGTAGAGTATGGAGCTAGGACTTTACCGTCAGCTGGTAACAAGACCTGCTAGACCACAGAAGGAGACCATGTGAGCAATGTGGACTTACACCCTTACCTGATAATAATTAGGTCTCCTTCTATGATGGGATCAGAGTGGCAAATGAAGAGTCAAGACTTTTACTACTACCTGTAGTATGGTCTTGGTCTCAGTAGAAGCCACATGCACATGTGGAAGTTTCTCCTACACCCAACAGTAATAGTAGCCACACCCCCTTAGGAGCCGATGGAGATCAATGAAAGAACATAGACTTCTGGAATGAAGACATGGCATCCCCTATTCCTTTGCTGAAATGGTATCAGAACAAGGAAATCAGAACATAATACAAAAATATCCATGTGTCAATTGAAAATCACTTTTCCTATTAAAAACTAGGAAGATAGAAAACTGAATGAAAAAATAGTCAATAGATGTTAACCCTGAGATAACCTAAGATGTCAGGGTTATTGAATAAAGATTTTGGAACAGCCATAGTAAAAAATGCTTCAATAACTAATTATGTACCTACTTGAAACAAATGAAAAAATTAAAAAACTTCACAAAGAAATAGAAGATATAAAAAAGGAAAATTTTAGAGGCAAACAATAAAATAGTCAAAAGCTTAGTGGATGGGTTCTATAGCCAAATATAGAGGATAGAGGAGAGAATTAGTGAATAAGAGGATGGAACAATAGAAAACAAAATGAATACAGATTCAGAAATCTGTAGGACTATAATAATTATTTGGGTGCTCATTAATCCAAGTCTTGAAAGAACAAAAAAGGAAGAGCAGGCCTGAAAAAGTACTCAAATAATAATGACTGAAGATTTCCCAAATCTGGCCATAAACCTATAGATTCAAGAAAATAAGTAAATAAAATAAATCCAAGGAAACCAGGCCAAGAGTCATAATAATTCAACCCATAAATCTGAAGAAAAAGAGAAACTCTTGAAAGCAGCCAGAGAAAAGTAAATACATACCTAACAGGGAAAATCAATTTGAGAAAAAGAGTAGATTTCTCACCAGAAAAAGCTGCACAATATCTTTCAACTATTGGGAAAGAAAAATAAGGAACTGCCACCCAGAATCCTGTACTGACTGAAAATATGCTTCAGAAAAGAAGAGGAAATCAGGGTAGTCACACATGAAGAAAAACACTAGGGAAATTTGTTGCCAGTAAACCTATTCTAAATGAACAGCTAAAAGGAAATCATCTAAAGACAAAGCAAACAATAAAAGGAGAAAGCTTGGAATTGCATGAAGTGAGAACTTTGTAAGCAAAAATATGGATAAATACAACAGGGTTTTCTTCTCTTGAGTTTTCAAAATTAGGTTTGATGGTCAAAGCAGAAATTATGTGGTTCTAAACATATGTAGAAGAAATATTTTAAATGATTGTATTATAAAGGGAGGAGGGTAAAAATATTTAAAATATGGAGGAGGTAAAGTTTCTGATGTTCCTCAACTGGTAAAATAATGACACCAACAGACTGTGATAGTATATATATTCATAAATATCTAGAGGCACCACTAAGACAGTTACATAAGAGAAAAATTTGAAATGCTATAAAAAATTAAAGGGCAATACTAAAAATTGTTCAAGTAATACGATGGAGAGCAGAAACAGAAAATTTAAAAAATCATAGAGCAAACAAAACACAAAATAAACTGACAGACTTAATTAACATATCAACAATTGTATCAATGGTGTAAATACACCAAATAAAATGTTGAAATTAAAAATAAAGGGAAAAAGTTATACTATGTAAATAGTAATGAAAGTAAGACAGGAATAAATATATTAATATCAAGAACATATACTTCAGATATAATAAAGTTACTAAAGACAGAAATAAAAATTAGTTACCATAAGAAATACCCAATTCACCAAAAAATCACAATCTTAAATATGTATATGACAAACAACAGAAATCAAAATATAATATGTGATACAAAAATATTATAGAACTAAAAGAAGAAATATACAAATCCATAAATTTAGTCAGAATTTTAGCACTGCCTCTCAAGAATTGATAGAAAAACTGGATAGTAAATTATTTAGGATATATAAGAACTCAACCATGTAATTAACCTATAGGATCTAATTAGTATTTATAAAATATTCTATCAACAGTATAATACACATTCTTTAGAAGTGCCAACTGAACATCTATGAAGATAAATCATTACAAAAATATCAACAAATTTAAAATAATTGAAATAATATACAGTATGTTCTATAATGCCATTGAATCAAAGTAAAAATCAGTGCAACAGAATGATAACAGGATAATTCCTCAAAACTGGAAAACTAAATACACACTTTTAAATAATTCATTGGTGAAAACAAACTCTGAAGGAAAATCATGTTATATTAAACCAAATAAAAATGAGGAATAAGGACTCATGGACATGGACAACAGTGTGGTGACCGCTGGGAGGGGATCTAGGGAAACTAAATGATAATAGAAAAAAAATAAAATAAAGACTAAATTAAAAAGGAAATAAATTAACCCATGTCTCTATGGTCAATTAATATTCAACAAGAGGGGCACAAGCATACAATGGAATAAAAGCAGCCTCTTCCACAAATGGTGTTGAGAGAACTGGGCAGCTACATGCAAAAAATTGAAACTAGACCACATCTTACATTATACACCAGAATAAACTCAAAATGGATAAAGGACTTAAACAGAAGTCATGATACCATAAAACTCCTTGAGGAAAACATAGGCAGTAAAATTTCAGACATCCATGTAGCATTATTTTTGATAATATATCTCCCAGGGCAAGGGAAGTAAAGGGAAAAATGGGACTATACCAAATTAAAATGTTTCTGCACAGCTAAAGAAACTATCATCGAAATGAAAAGAGAAACGACTATAGGGGAGAACATATTTGCCAATAATACACTGGACAAGGGTTTAATTTCCAGAATACATTAAAAATTCACACAACTCAATACAAAGAAGACAAAAAATCCAGTTAAAAAATGGGCAGATGACCTGAGGAAATACTTCTCCAAGGAGGATGCACAGATGGCCGACAGACATAGAAAAAAAATTCCTCAACATCACCAGCCATCAGAGAGATGCAAATTAAAACCATAATAAGATATCACCCCACACCTGTCACAAAGGCCAGCATTAATAAATCAACAAAGAGCAAGTGCTGAAGAGGTTGGGGAGAAAAGGGAACCCTAGTGCAGTGTTGATGGGAATGCAGACTGGTGCAGCCACCTTGGGAAACAGTACGGAATTTTCTCAAAAAAGTTAAAAATGGAACTGCCTTTTAAGCCAGAGATTTCACTGCTGGGAATATACCCTAAGAATCCCAAACCACCAGTTCTAAAGAACCAATGCACCCCTATGTTCATAGCAGTAGCCAAGTGTTGGAAACAGCCCAAATGCCCATCAGTAGATGAGCGATTTAAGAAACTGTGGTACATTCGCAGAATAGAATACTATGCAGCAGAAAGAAAAAGGAAGTCCTACCTTTTTGCAGCAGTTTGGGTGGAACTAGAGACTATTACGCTAAGTGAAATAAGACAGTTGGCAAAAGACAAATACCATTATGACCTCACTTATAACTGTAATATAATGAACAAAATAAACTAATGAGAAAAAATAGAACCAGAGACATTGAAACATGGAACAGACTGATGGCTATAGGAGGGAGAAGGGAGGGGGCAGTGGAGGAAGGCAGGGGAAGGGACTAGTCAAAGGACATGTATGGATGGCTCAAGGACATGCACAGCAGAAAGAATGACTGTGGGAGAGAGGGTCAGGCTGGGTGGAGGGGGCAAAAGGGAAAAATTGGGACAAATATATAGAATAAACAATAAAACATAAAATCAGTTAATAGTTTCAAAAAAAGAAAATACAGAAATTTGTGAGACATAAAAAGTAATCCTGTAAAAGAATTTTATTATTCTAAATGCAAATATTAGAAAAGACACAAATATTTACAGCAAGCTTGATTCATAAATGACAAAAATTGGAAGCACCCAGGATGTCCTTCAGTAGATGAAAGGATAGATGAATTGTGATACATCCAGAAAATGGCATATTATTCAATTCTAAAAAGAAGTTCATGTAAAACCATGAAAACACAAGGAGAAAACTTCAGTGCCTATTGCTAAGTGAAAGAAGTCAATCTGAATAGGCTACATACTGTATGCATACAAAATCAGGAAAAAAATTCTTGAAAAGTCAAAACAATGGAGACAGTAAAATGATTAGTGGTTGTTGGGAGAAATGAGAGGAACGATAAATAGTATTTTAGTTAAAAATACTCTGTGTGACACTGTAACAAGAGATACATGTCATTATATATTTGTCTAAACTCGTAGAATGTACAAAACTGAGAGTAAAGCCAATGTAAACTGGAATTTGGGTGATCATCATTTGTTGATTGTTATTTCTGTGCAATAAGCTGAGTTCTTTCATACCTAAAAGAAGAAAAAAATAAAAGCTGAAATCAATAAATAGAAGACAAAAGCAATGGAGAACGTGAAACAAAGAAGTGATTCTTTGAAAAGAACTCTAAATGAAATTTCTTATATGACACAAAAATTATACATAAAAATGATATGGGACTTTATTAAAGTAAAAAATTG
This sequence comes from Anoura caudifer, assembly GCA_004027475.1. Classification (NCBI taxonomy): domain Eukaryota; kingdom Metazoa; phylum Chordata; class Mammalia; order Chiroptera; family Phyllostomidae; genus Anoura; species Anoura caudifer. The sequence goes on from PVKU01000971.1 coordinate 309,643, forward strand.
ACTTGTGAAAGGTCTTATTAAGAAGATGCAAGTACAAGCAACAGAATAAGAGGAAATATTCACAAATCATATATATGACAGAGGACTAGTATCTAGAATATAAAAAACTCAAAACTCAATAGTAAAAAAAGTAAACAACCCAATTAGATCATGGGTAAAACATTTTACCACAGAAGATATGCAGATTACATATAAGTGCATGAAAAGATAGTTAAAATCATTAGCCATTAGGGAAATGCAAATTAAAACCCCAATAAGATATCACTTTGTATCTAAGAGAATGGCTAAAATTAAAATTAGTGACATCAAATCTCAGAGAGAATATGGAGAAACAAACCACTATAGCACAACCATTCTGGAAAGCAGTTAGTTTTCTAAGAATCTATACATGTTTACAAGGCTGTTCGCTTTATATTATGTCAAGCTCTGCATACAAGGTCTGTCCAGAAAAAGTCCAGCCATTTTTAATGTAACAAGAATGGTTTGTGTGACATCGATGTAACCTGGCAGCCAAGGAGAATTAACTGGAAAGCGCATGTGTGAACAATGATGACTTCACTGCACTAGTCAGTGTGGGTAATAGAAGCCATTGAGTGAGCATGTGTACTGTGTGGCTGCTGCACTCAAAACAACTGAGCAAGTAGAGCAACAAATCTGCATCAAATTTTGTGTTAAGCTTGAATATTCCTCTGCAGAAACTATTCAGATGATTCAGAAGGCCACAGCAATGGGGCCCTGGTGACTGGCATCTTCATCATGACATTGTGCCCACTCATGCATCACATTTCACGCAAAGTTCTTTTGAGAAACATTAAATCTGAGTCACCCAGGTGACTCAGACTCCCTACAGCCCATATTTGGTGTCCTGTGACTTCTGGCTTTTCCCAAAACTAAATTCATCTTTGAAAGGGAAGAAATTGCAAACTGTCAATGAGACTCAGGAAAATTCAACAGGAAAGCTGATGGCTATTGGGAGAACTGAGTTCCAAAGGTGCTACTTTGAAGGGGACTGGGGCATCATTGTCCTGTGTACAATGTTTCTTATATCTTGTATCTTCTTCAATAAATTTCTCTATTTTTTCATATTACATGGCTGGATATCTTCCAGACAGACCTCATATATTCAGTAATTAGGAAACATTTTTAAAAAATAACAGCTTTGTTTGCCATAGACAGAAACTGGAATGATTCTGATGTTCTTGAAGAGGTGAACTGCTAAACTGTAGTACCTTCACCACGTGGAATGCTACTCCGAAATTGAAGGGAATGGACTGTTGATGCACATACACACCTAAGTGTCCAGATATTTAGGATGAATGGAAAAAATAAATTCAACATAGTTACTTATTGTATAATTCCATTTTTATAAAATTCTAGAGATAACAAAATTATAGCAATCATGAACATACTAGTCGTTCTTAGAGGTTAGGAAAGGCTGGGAGTGTGGCAGACACAGCTGTGGGTTTAAAACTGAAACAGGAAGGCCCTTGTGGTGACGGCAGTGGTCTCTGTCTTGACCATGTGGGTATCAATAGCTTGGTTGTAATAATGCACCATATTTTTGCAAGATGTTCTCATTGGTGGAAATGGTAAAAGGTTCCTGGGGTTTGTTTGTATTGTTTCTTAAAATTACATGTGAACATAAAGTTGTCGCAATATAAAAATTTACTTAAAAAAAAGAAGGAAAGAAAAGGCCATTTGTGACTTTTGGAGGACAATTAGGGAACCAATTCATTTTCTTGGAAAATAATAAGTAGGGGGAAAACCCTTGCCTTCTTCTTGCTTTTTATATATTAACTATAATGCCAAAGACACTAATGGATGAGTGGAAGCTTCTCTTTATTATTTCAATTAATAAATAAACATCAAAGTCAGAATTAGAATATTGCCATTTTGCAATCCTAAATAACTGATGATTCCCGGCATTCAATAACAGTTGTTAACTTGATAAAGCAGGCAGGCATAATATGTTTCCTGAATAAAAATAAATAAATATATTTTTAAAGCATCATCTGTAGCTTTGATCAAGTGACAAAATAGTCTAATCAAGCCTCTGGAAAGGAGTGTTTAAACTACACCATGTTTATGAAATAAGCAAAATTCAGATTGTGAGATGCCGAAGAATTTATTTTTCCATAAATAGCAAAACAACAGCAAGAGGTGGAGCGAGAATCTGCAGATTGAACGGTTATTTAGAAGATATGTAACACGTGAACAGGATAAACTGTAGTGTCAAGGGGGCACTTTGATACTGAAAGGAGAGAGGCTCGTACACAGGTGATTCCTGTCACTACCAAGAGAGCGCTTTCTTTCACCACCAAAGTAAGAAAAACATGTTAAAGCTACAGTGGCCTGAGCATTTGCAAGGTAAGTCTTTATTTCACATTTAAGTAATCCATCTCACGCTTAATAGGTTGTCTTTGTGGGGAGAATTTAATTCACTTAATGAGACGGTATTTCATCTTGAGAGACAAACAAGAAGTCAGCTTTGGGGTATAAAACTAAAGAGCCCCGTTAATATGAGAAATAAACTGAAAAGCAAATGAAAATAAGTTTTAACTCTAACGTTGACTTTCACATAGCCTAGATTATTATCCTCACCCCTCCTCACCTGCTCAAATATGGGAAAGTATAATCTATCCTCTCAGATCCACCAAAGAGCTCTATTACATATATGGTGAAAAATTCTTTATGCTGTGTGTTTGAAACACTGGGTTGAGTGAAAGTGAACTTACAGTTGCGAGTATGCAAGACACAGTATTTTTGTATTATTATTATCTTAATTAGTGTATTATTTTCCATACAAACAATGGCAAACCTACGTTTGCCCCATCCCATATCTGTTCCTGCAATTAAATTGATATTCAGTACACAGGGAGATGGTTATTTAATTTGTCATTATTATTTACAGCTTCAGGGCCAATATTGTATACAAAATTAATATATTAAGAATAAAAACTAATTATGCATTTATTGCTTACATAATTATGAGCTAATTATACTACTAATGGAAAATGTCTTTTATTGCTGTTAGACTCCAGTAAAGATATTTTTAATAATCTTTACTTGGCATTTATTGTGCAATAAATGTCTTCATAAATATAAATGCAATGCTTTCTTGAGAGAACCAATTTAAAATAATAAATGCACGTGACAATGATCTTATTTTAAAAATATGAGTTTTAAATACTGAATAGATAGCAACCTATGTTGGTTCCTTGGATATTTTTTTTTCATTGTAACTGAAATGTAAAACCATTTTCCCCAAGACACGTTATTTTTGTTGCAGCTTTTCAGTTACTTTTCAATTTAAAAACAGCAGGTAACCACAGATTGTGATTGTCGCAAAGCTTTTTCTTCCTTCACACCTGCATGCTGCTCTTTGGGAGTTGAACATATTATTAAGTATAAAATGTGTTATAGGTAGATCGCTCTTAGTACAGTTAGTAGAAACAAGTAGAAACATGATAGGTAATTAGGACCCGGAAAGAAAAAAAACCTTGTGTGGCAAATCAATATGACAAAACTGGTGGTAAAATGAATGAGTAATTCCAAGCATATTATTAATGACACATAATTACTATAAACAAATACTATACACAACAGAGAAATGTAAAGATAATTAAACAACTATGACTTAAGAAAGTTTTGGTGCAGCCCTAGCATATAATAAGGAATAACACAATTATATGAATATAAAAAAGTATGCATTAATAATTAATTTTCTTCCAAACTGAAAAACTCTTAGAAAAAAGATGAAAGAAAATAGAGACAAACAAATCTTAATGATTCAGGCTTTCTTTTATGTGTTCAATCTTTTACTCATATATCAAACTTCTACTTTGTGCCAATCCCTGCTGTAGCATATGACACATGAACAGAACTGAGCTGTGTTGCTACTTGTCACTGGGACCTGACAACGTACTGTGGGGATAAACAAATGAACAGGGAAGTGGATATGTAATTGCCCAATAAGCAGTAAGTGCTCGAAGGAACCTGAACGAAATGAATAAAAAAAAACAGGACAGGGTTGGGGGCACTATTTTATATGGGATGATTAGGACAATCTTTCCTATGTGGTGAAAACTGAACAGAGATTTGATGTAAATGAAGGAGGGAAAAGCTTCAGAATGAGGACACGATTACTAACGTCCTGTGGCACTTGAGGGATAGTGACAAGGTCAAGAGCGGCTGGAATTCTGGCTGGTGAGGCTAAGTAGGAACATATAATGTCGAGTACGGTAAGACATGTTATGAAAGTTTGATTTCACTCATTAAGATGTGAAACTATCAGACATTTTGAAAGAGAAGATACAATCTCGACATGACTTATGTTTAAAAAGTTTCACCCTCGTTGCAGAGTTGGGGAGAAAATACCAAGGTGGAAGTAGAGAGTCTTGTGAGGAGCCAAAGGCAATGATCCAGGTCCAAGGTGATGGTGGTTTGCCCCAAGGCGGTTAATGACAGGGTAGTAAAAAGAGATCCGAATCTTGATATCTTTAGAAAGTATTTTGTTTTGTGGATGTATGAGTTCCGATAAGAAAGAGCATGTGGGGTATAGAAGAAAGAGGAGTTGATAATGATGCTAAAGTTTGGCCCCTGAGCCACTGGAAGTCTACAGGCTGTTCTGCTGTGGCAAAGAAGGGAGGGGATACAGATGTTCCACTAGAGATGTCCATAGGCAGATGCTATCTCTATGTTTATGTTACATACTATTTACACCACACACAAACATAATGTATGTGGAGAGAGCTGGAAATGAGGTGGGGCCTGCTGGTATCTGGGGACCTTCATTTGGGGAGGTCATCAGCCATGTACAGTATTTAAAACCATATGATCACTAACACAAGGATGTATTAAAAAGGGCCTGAGAATTAAATCTCGGAGGTCTGCAATATATTTGCCTCACCAAGTAATCCATGATTTATAATAACTTATAATTTTCCCATTGTTTTACTTGAACAAAGTCTAGTTTTAATTATGTGGGAAAATTAGGAGATAACTGATTAATGGCCCTAGAATAAATGTGATCTACTGGAAAAAGAAGTTAAATTCCTAAGTCAGACATCATAGCAAAATAAATTATGTGCAGCTTGAACCATTGAAGATATAAAATGCTTTGAGAAAATATTTATTTGATCTTAAAGTGGTAAAAACATTTGCAAGTCCATTCTTAGTGGAAGAAATGGTAAATTAAAGGCATAGCAGATTTAAGCTACATAAAAATTCAAAGAAAAGGCATGTCATGAAACCATAAAATTAAAAATAAATGGTAAATTTTTAAATACATATTTTGCAATATAAATAACAGAAAAAGATTAATATGCATATAAAGCTACATAACATAAATTTCACATAAATCTGGAGAAAAACACACCAATTAAAATATGGGGAAAGAATATTAATATTTTATGAAGAAAAAATGAAAAACCACAGTCCAATAAGTCTCTCAAAACATTCATAATGAATAGCTATTAACAAATTGAAATTTAAGAGAGACACCACTTAAGTGACAACATTAGAACCTGAATAGCGTCTTAGCTTTGATAGGAAAAGAATAAAATTTTCTTTAGAACATTGCTAAGAAGATTGTATGTTGGTACAAGTTTCAACAGATAGTTCAGCATTACTGATAAGAATTTTAAAGATTGCCAGTGATCTCTGGCCTAGAAAACATTTTGGGGGATTTCACTCCAATGAAAGAGGTCTTTTAAAAAAATGATGGCATTTGACTCACCTAATTTTATATTCATAACCATATTTTTCATTATCAAATATTTATGCATTTTGGCAGTGCTGGTTGTTTGTTTCCTTTTAAATACAAAAAGGATGACTTGAAAGTAGTTTCTCATATCTTCTTTTAATATTGTCTCATAAACTCTAATAGCCAAGCAAAATTATTGAAGATTTAGTCATGTGGGTGATTTCTTTTCATTTTATCTTCCCTTGGGTTTTTTCAGAACTCCTTTATGGACTGAGAGAAGGTTAAAAAGTTGATCTCAACTCAACATTTTTCCTGGAAATCCTCTGATTAATGTTTTTAAGTGGTTTCTGACACCTGATTCCCATTCCTGCTTTTGGCTTCTGATGTTCTACTTCTATATCATTGAACATTTGCCACCTTTTTAAACCTATGCACCTTCATTTCTCAATGACTCATATGTTACCTTTGATATCCTGTCCTTTGAATCCTGCTTTGGACTTTAAAATTACTCCTCCTAGCCCTCCTGGATTCTTGTGGCTGGGCTACTAATAAACTTGGTACAAGGCAGAATAAAGGGAGAATATCCCATATTTTATCATATTTACATGGAAGAATTAAAAGGATAATTCTGTGAGAGAAGGAGAGCAGCCCATATAAGTTTACTTTGCATAAAGAAATAAATCTGTGGAGATTTGACAAGACAAGGAGTACAGGTTCCAGGGTACATAATTAATAATAAATAAGTAGAATGGAGGCTTAGGGCAGGAAATTAGCAAAATTAACAAGGATTTTTGTATATAGCTTCTCAGCTCTGGATTCTGCATCTCTGGTGATAAGATCGCCTCCACCTTAGGCTGATTCCTCGTTAGCCCTTTATAGTAGGGAGGGCACCTTCCACACGGAGATTTATTTTCTGCATTTAGAAAGATAAGAAAGTTAAAAAGCTTCATCCACCTCTGCTACTTCTGAAGGGATTTTAATTTGAAATAATCAATATGCCATGGTGAGATATTTTGGGGTGGCCTGCTATGGGCCCCAACATATATTTGTCTTTTTTTCTAGATGAATACTCAGTTCTTTCAGCTAACACTCTTTTGAACCATGCAGAGCTTAATAGAGGTAGCACCACAAATAACTGCTTTTTTATTTTGAGTATAACTTTATGAAAGCTGATGTAGGTGTGAAGTGAAAAATCATAAGTTCATTTTCTATATTTTTCATTCTAGTGAGTTTATAAACATATTAACTTGGAGAGTTATTAAAAAAGAAGAAAAGGTACAGGAAGCAGTTAAAATAATTCACCATTAACTCTATGATAATTTTTATTTTCCTTTGAACAGCATCACTGCTTCTCAAAGAGAAGTTTAGTGAACATATCCTTTGGACATTGCAAATAAAATGTGTTAAAATCTATGTGGTATGACTCAGGCAAACATGCTAAAATTAATGCACTGAATATGTTAATTCAAGTGTCTTGATATTTGTAATATTTCCTTATATGTTATTATATTGACTGTCATAATAGTCAATAAAAGATTAAACTGTAGATGAAATCTTCCTTAGACAATCCATTTCTAACTAATCATTTGGAAGCCTCTTAGTGATTCAAAATGCACATTATGTACTCAGAGCTGGTATTCCACTGGTAGGATTGGTACAGGCCTGCCATTCATTAAAATGCTAAACTGCTTCTATGCTGGTAGGTAAATAGCTTTTACCATGAGCTTCCTGAGTGGCTACCCACCTATTCTGCCCCTGCCACCTGTCTACTGAGATTAGGAACACTTCATTGCTCCTAATACCTTTTAATCACTGGTGCATGCGTATACTGCAAATTAATTTTGGCATGCTATGATTACTCAGTCTACTACATTTAAAGCCTTTATTTTTTCCTTCTGATATTTAATTCATCTTCTTCAATTTTATAACCTTAAAAATCCTCAGATTAAAGCATCTACTGCCCCATTAAAAAATGAATCTTGCTCTTACATAGTACTTTTTTGAAAATTAAGAGATACGGGAATAATGACCTTACACTGTCTGTGTCAGAAAAGAGCCCTATACCTGCTGGTGCGAACACTCTGCAAAGAATCCAGGGGAACAGGCAAGGAAGGGTGGGCATGACGGGGAGATATGGGCGCTGCAGGGGTCCCTGTAATTTTCATAGGTCCTAGTAAAGTAGCCGGTATCAGAAGATCGCAGGAATAAATGGGGCAACTCAAATTTTGCTCCAGTTATAATTAAAAGATGTTTTCCTGTGTTTATCTTTTATTATATTATGCATTTTTACTCAAACAATATTTTACTAAATATTCACAGCCGCATCTAATACTTTTTTGCGTTTTATTTTTAGCTATTTCTTTTGAATACCTCCTATCCCTAAAGATTAATATGGTATTGTGAATTTCTTGGAAAATAACATTATAGTTTAGATAAAATTTTTAAACAATACTTGGCTTAATGTATGTATGGTGCGTACAACAGACAGATACAAATGTAAATAAATCATTCTTCATTCAGAATTTTCTTACTTATATTCATTTATCCGTCCCTGAGGATGGGCTTGTGGGTTTTAGAGATAGAGGAATGCAGGGAGAGGTAGCGGGAGAAAATATCGATGTGAGAAAGGCCCATGGATCAGTTGCCCCCGAGTTCATGCCCTGACTGGGGACCTGGCCTGCAGCCCAAACCATCCTGCCGCCATCTGGTTTGCTGGACAGCGCTCCAACCAACTGAGCCACACCAGCCAAGGTTTCATTCAGAATTTCAATGTATACATGACAATGAACTGTTTTTCAGGTTTTGTAGAAAGATTTATATATATTGGTATATTAATTTAAATAGTCCAATAGTTTTTTTTTTAATTAGGCTAGTCATGTAGTAATACTTTGGTTTGATTTTGCATATAATTTAAAGTATTAAAACTAACTATAAATTATTGTAATAAATTAAAGCTTTTGCAAATGCACATGCTACACAGCAACTACTCCGATAAGCATTGATTTGGTTAAAAAAACAAGCACTTAGAATCTGGCGTACAAGTAGTTGTTTCTCACTCCACCTTTCATGTTGCACTATGAAATCAGGAAAATATAATACATACCCCCTAAGGTTTCAGTGAGGATTAGATAGAGTGATTTAGGTAAAGTGCTTCAGGCTTCCACTAGACATAAATGTTTACTATTATTGTAATGAACCAAAAGGCCCCTCCTCTTGTGCTAGTTACTGAAGAGCATTCCACAGACTATGCTCTAGCTATTTCATCCCTAGTAAACTTATCTAACCAAATCAAAGAAAATAAAATTTTGTTTTTTGGAATGTTTAGAATACATGACAATGTTAGAGCTATTTGTTATTCCTCCATTGTAGATGTTATATTTGGACTTAAGTAGGAGGGATGTGTAGTCAGTCATAACTGCTTTGTTTAGCAAGATCACTTATTGATATTTATGAGAAGTAGTAATTCACTTCATTCTGTGCAACACCTACCTAGGTAGGGTCTCCTGCCAAGTGCATGCTGAAATGGTTGTGGAAGAAATAGCATCTAAGAGGGGGTTGGGCAGGGCAGGGGAGCACAATGGAGGAAAATTGGGACAACTATAATGGAACAACAATAAAAAAAGAAATTAAGGAACAAAGAATTATGAACCATGTATATGCTATGGAGTGCAATGGAGGTGATTAAGTCTTTACAACATTATGTTTCTCCTTAGACCAACATTCCTCAATGGCTCCATATGTTTTCAATTTATTTTTTAATCATAATCCCCTCACCCCATATTCATTCTATTTTCTGTGACAATCCCCTCAACCCTGACCCTTTGCCTTTAGTCACTCACTAAGCTGTTGTAGAGTGGAGAAAAGGGAACAGGTCCTAGATTTTGGGGCACCCAGTACTGTTCAAAGTGAGAAAGATATGATTTGTTGAAATATTGAGATAATTTACTTGTGTTCTGATTGTTGATGAAAAATAGCATTCAGAATATTTAAAAGAAAGAGGAGGAGGAGAAAGAGGAGGGGGAGGGAGTGGGGAAGGCTCTAAAGGAAGAGACGGAAGGAGGTGGGGAGGAGCAGGAGGGGCAGTAAGAAGAGAGGATGAAGAGAAGGTAAAGAGAGAAGGAAAAGGGAGGAAGAGGGTAAAGAGAAGAACCAATCTTTGCCATTTCTAAGAACTGAATTGCAGCAAAAAAATAAAGAGAGTGCTCATTCGTAAGGAGTAAGTCCAGATTCCTCTTAAACCTAAACATACACAAGACCTTTTCCAAGATGTTTTCTATTCATTAGCATTAGAAGGACCTAGTGGTATTTAAATAGGAAAAATTAGACATTGTGATACACAGCAGAAGAAGGGAAATGGATCTTGTACTTAATAATCAACCGAATTCAAATTATTTAAAAGAATTATTATTGTTTGAAAAAACTCATGATATTTTCACAAGAACATAGTTATGATCTGTCAAAGGCTCATGGGTTTAGACAGGAACATAAGACACTACAAATCTCTTTGTTATTGATGTTTTTAACTTTAGAATGTGAAAAAAATATCCAAAACTATGGAGGGACCAATTTCTTTATTATAATTTAAAATGTGAAGCCAATGGTCCTACTACTGAAAACACACACACACACCGATATCATCATTTTTTCAGATTCCAGGAAAGATCCCTTTCTTTCCACTGACATTTGGTCTGCTGGTCCCCCCGCCTTCTTGCCAACAGACTTCTTGCCATTCATCTAATCTTTGCCCACTCACTACCTAGTACCAAAGCCAGTACTAACTGCCTCTTTCAAAATTTCTACCGCATTAGAACCCTACTTTGAATAAGATTTTCTGCTCAGTTATCTGTAGTTGCATAATGAGTGTCATTAATGTAATAATCTATAACTGTAACCAAGTTTGCCTCTCTTAAAATTGATTTGCATATATTAAAAACAACAAACTGACTTTATCTGCAACTGACTTAATTTGTGTTACTCAGCATATGAATATATGCTAATCCTTTTAAGCTATTACTGTGTGCCAGGCCTTGTGCTTGAATTCGTTTTCTTGTTTTTCCTTCACAACCATTCTTTCAGTGAGATTCATGGCACCATTTAACTGGCACAGGAACTGAAGCTCAAGAAAGGTTTGCACATTTCTCAAGATCCCACAGAAAGTGACAAATTTGCAATTCCAACCTTATTATTCTGACTTGAGACAATACTCTTAAACACTACACAATGTTGTCTAATATGTTGCACATCTAACATTTAGGCCTGTAAGACTTAATAATCACAAGAGATATTAATAATGAGGGCCAATACATCATGTCTTCTTCTTTATTTGTAAACCAGGGACAAGTTTAGTGTCCAGTAGTATATTCTTAAATAAATCCAGCTTTGTAAAACTCAGTATCATCCGTTTGTAAAGGAAGCCATTTTTGACTCTCTAGCGCAAGTCTAAAAATTGAATTTCCATATTTCATTCAAGAAGTTTTTTCTCATAGCACTGTGAATTGAATAGCAGATTGGGGCCTTCCAGGTTGTGAGATTTGAGATTAGAGTTGCAAATTTACTACATTTCTGTGGTAAGATTTTCCTCCTTTTTTCTTTAGAGATAAAATGGGATGCTAAGTGAAAAATATAAGAATTAAAAATATTTAAAGAAATTATGCTTTATCACATTCAAACATAAATAAATTAAAGCATTGATACCCCTTAGAAGTCCTTAATCTGCATTCATGAAAGGGAAATAATTCTAATTGTCATACAAATTGTTTATATGCAAATTATACTTTTCACACTGCATCAGAACAATTAAACCTTCTAAGGGGCTTTAAACCTCATCCTTCCAATTATATTTTTCTATTTAGTTAGGAAGCTTTTCTAAGGTAATCCTTCACCCTAACTTCTTCTGAACTATTATTAGCAATTCAAAATATAAATTCAGCTAAGAAAAATATACATATTTAAAATCAAAACCTAATGATTTTAGAAATGGCCCTGGAAGTTGTTATGATAAAGCAGAGAGAAGAGCTTGGCTCCTGCCTTCTGCTCAGTGGGATGTTGTAAGAAGCCCTAGTCGATAGCCCTTGTGAGTTAGTCCGTGCACAGCCGTCCAGCATTAGAGGTTATCCAGGCACAGATATGACATGGCAGCTACATAGTTTGTTCTGTAAAAGATGTAAATGAGAACATCCCAGCCATCAACAAAAATTTTTTAAAAAATCCTAGAAATCCTTCAGGTATCAAAGATGGCTTTACACCCCTCCCGGTCTTTGTTCATCAGCTCACTGTCAGAAAAAAGGCAAGCCCGAAAAATGAAAACAATTCAGAGCTCAGGAACTCATAGCTAAGCAGAATGCATGTTTGAACAAAACAAAAAAAACAAACAAAAGCATTTTTCTTTAGCGGAGCTATATTTTATCACATAATAGAAATTAAACGTTTGAAGTAGCAACTAGATTTTAAAAACATCAAAATGAAAATATTTCTTACAATTGTTTCTTACAATAAACAATTTGTAAATCACATCTATAAATAAAATCTCAAACATATTGATTTGATCATACATGTAGATGAGCCAGATATTTAGATTTTCATTATTTACACACAAAATATATTTACATATCAACATTTCATTATGATTATTTGTTCACATCTTGCCTCTATTTAGCTAACACTTCCTATTTTAAGTCAGGATATTCAGTGATATACACTCTTGATTATTGTTCAAACTTGCTAAATATAAATGGATGGGATTCTCATATTCTTCAAACTTATATATGACACAGTCTCTGGAGTCACAGTGTCCTCACCTGTAATGATACAGGTTCTGGAGAATTCTTTTGAATGGCATTTAAGTGATATCAAACAAAGGGCAAAGTGCCCACAACCTCCTGTTGATTTTATTCCCTCAGGCCTTTAAAATGATTAACACCCTCTGTGTTTTACCTGAATGACATTGAGAAGGAAGCATAGAGTATGCGTGGTTTGCTGCTATGAAACAGAGAAAACAAGATAGACCCTAACTGCAGTCAGATAGAGAGGGCTACTACATATTTCTCCGCTGGCTATGTCTCCCCTTATTTAAAAAAAAAAAAAAAAGTCAATACAGTATCATTGCAAATCTCCCGTTGGCCCTGCTTCCTAATCAGTTTCTGCAGCCAGAAGCAGCAAATGGTGAACAAGGCAATAGGTGAGAATGGGAAGTTGCCGGAAATAGAAAGTGTAATTCTAATATGTAATTCACTAGAGGAAACACTTCAAGGCCTCCATTTATCATCTGTGAGCAGGCGCCTCTGTGGGGGTAAGTTTATTTGCATTTTCAGGGACAAAATGTTCTGCCTTTCTTCAGAAATGAGAACCTAGCTTGAGAGGAGAGAGGCAATCCATATGGTCTGGTTGCAATAGGTGTGGAAATAGTTTCCGGCTGATTCAGCACGTCAGCAAGGCTTCAATGCTTTGCAGGCTTTATGGGTGCCAGGAGGAAAATCTCCGTCTTGATTACTCTGACGCTCTAAATTTGAAGAACGTGTTTATATTCATCAGTTAGAACTTGTTTCCATTTCTCCTTCTCCCTCACTCTTCCCTCAGCCTCTGCACAACCGGGCTAGGTGAGCCCGTTAGCAATTACCTTGGCATTTCGGTTTCTTTGACATTTCAGATCTAGTACTTATGGGCATTTCTGAGAGATTTCAAATGTTCAGCTTGTTGTTTTCCTAGGCCCTTTCTGCAGTCACTAGGCTGATGAGCTTCTCTTGATTTATTCTCTCCTTCAATTTACAATCTGCGGCAATACTGCTTTCTAGAAAGAAAAATTTACTCCCTGCATCAGTACAGTTCAATCACAAAAGACAAACCAGAGATGTATAATGAAAGACATTGCAAGAAGTTGACTTACACAATTGCAATCCCGGGGCTGGCTAAGCAAGTCTGAAATCCTCCGGGCAGACTGCTGGGAAGGGCGGCACAGGCAAGGCTGCTGAGTGCGGGAAGGGGAAGCCTCAGCTTCATTTTTAAGAACTTGCAACTGATTAAATCAGGCCCAACCCTGGGTATCAAAATATGTTTCCTGCTTGTCGACTGATTATGGATTTTAATCACATCTACAAAATACCTTCATAGCATCAATATGCAGTGAGTGAATAACTGAAGATAATAACCTAACCAAGATCAAAAGGTCACTATGGTCTCTAAATAATGTAGTTCTTTGAAAGAATTAGCATTAAATTAATTATAGTACAACCATCTTTTTGGATATTATACAATCATTACTGTATAGTCATTAAAAGTAATGGTTCTAAAATGTTTTATGATAGCATAAGTGCATCTTCTGCAATGTTAAAAAAGAGATAGTCAATCATATCAAAATAAACAGTGTTTATTAGGTACATTAAAATTCTTAAATATAAGGTGGCAGGAAATGGTTCATATTATAAGATAAGATTGTGTTCTATAAATTTGAAACATTTCAGTGGGCAGATATTTTTACGATGAATTCATACTTAATTTATAAGTAGAATACATGCTTGTATAACCTTGCATTCTAAACACACTTGGGCTCACACTTGGCCCATTCCTGGAGCATCTGCTTTCGTCTAGTTTTCAGTTTCTGCCAAATTCGGCCTTCTCAGTCTCATTTGCTCTCACGCACCTCTTTTTCCCTTTTTCCTCCATCAAACCCTCCTAATCCAAGAGGCAGCAAACAAAAAACTATTCATGTTCATACTCACCATGCAAATTTGATCATATTCAGCATGCTCCTTCATCGTACTCCTATCACGGGGCTGAAAAATATGACCATTTCAACATTCAGATTTCTCCCCTGAGTTATGTCTCCCATCATACAGAGTTTTGCTTCCCCGACCTCTGTCCAAGACAATATGTCACCTTACTGGGAAGATTGTTACTGCTTTTGGCTTTGGGATTGCATTGACTTCTCTCCCCACTGCTAACCTGATGAGAAGCCAGAGACTATAGTAATTGAAATTCTGTTCTCTCAGAAGAGAGGGTCTCCATTAATGTTGATGTTCTTACTCCAATTTTTAATACTGCTTCAGATCTTCTCAGGCCTGGCTGCAAAACTTCTGTTTGTTTTCTAGTTTGCCCTGTAAGTGTTCATGACCAGGCTGCTTTTCCCTCATAATGGTGACCTCACAGACAAGCTTGGCTAGGAGGAAGACCCCTTCTGTACCACCTGGGAGCTGCGAGCAAATGACACCCGCCTCCTCAGGCTCTGGCTTGGCCAAACCATGTGGCCAGATTATGTCTGCTCTCTGCAGACAACACTTAGAAGCAGAAAAAATAAACCGGAATGGAGGTGCATACCTTCTCCCCCACTGCTTCTCTCTCAAATGTTCTGAATAGTTTCACCTCTTCCCCTTGAGGTTCAACGCAAAGTCGGGAGAGTGAAGACCTTTCTGTGAAGAGCTCTTCCAGTAGGAAAGCTGCAGGAAAAATAAATACGTTAAAAAAGAAAGAAAACAATAAGTATGGAAAGTGGGGAGAGGTTATCTGATCTTAATTTTTCATGCTATAGTCTATTTAAATATGTTGCCCTTAAGAGTACACCTCCTGAACATTTATCTTTTCCTTGGTAAGATGTGCCTTACTTGTCACTAAAAATGCCCCGTACTCATTACATGGGCAATTTATTAACAGTAATGTGGGTAGTAATTTTTATACACAGGAATTTTATGTATCTGTGGTGAGTTAGCTTTAACCAGGAAAGTAATCTTTGTTTGATTGAATAATCTTATTTATTTTTCTCATTTTATTTCAGTTATAGTATATTAGATCTCTAGAAAACAGAGCCCTATTTTTTGCAATATTGCTACATAATCAAATGATTCGAGGTTACTCAGTTTATATTTCTGGGTCTCAGTAACTTATCTGAAAATTCAGTCTGATAACTTGAAAAACCATTTCTAGTGCTAAAAGCCTATGATACTTTTACTTTAAATATTACAGTAGAACTCTGACAAGTGCAATTAGCACTCATCAGTCCTGGCTGGGCTATGTAGTCAATTCTTTATACTTTTCAGGCTCACTGTAGTTAAATGATTTTGTGTTGGTGTATACAGTTTTGGGTTAAAAAAAAGAAGAAGAAGAAAAAGCAGAATAAGGGAAAACATATATCCATAAAAGCCCTATAGGTATTCATTTCTCAGCGTAAAAGCGGTTTCTGCGCTACAGGAGGCTACATTTGAATATCTGTTTCAAACCCTGTGTTGTAATATTATTGAGGTGATATTTCCAAGAGTAATTTCAATTTTGAGAGGGTTTGGAAACACTGGAATAAGCTACCCTACCTGCCTATCATGCATTTATATTACATGAATTTAGTGAAGCTGGAACTACAATTCCCAGAATTCATTCCCTGCAAGGTTTGGGGTTTACATTAGCAACCAAAGACATTTTTCTTGAGATTTGGAAGGCAGAAGTAAAACAATCGCCATGTTTCTGTGCTTTAAAGCCTGATGCAGGCCTTCAAACACTTGGCAGCTGGCACCTGTCACTGATTTGTTACGTCACTTTGTGGGTGTGCAGCAGCATTTAAACCTGTAGCCACCCCACCTCCCACGGTTCTCTTCTAAGAACAACCACCTTGGGCTTTGAGCTCCTTGAGTGGGTAGGTGGATTCAGGGTGAATGGAAGCAGTCCAACCTGCAAGTCGCCGGTGGCATCTCAGCTGGAAGTGGTGAGAAACACACGTGTGTTGCGCTTTGCTCCTGGGTCCTCCACTATTTCTCCATTGTTGTTTAGAAAAATCCTCTTAGAGACATCACGCTTAACATGAAACACAAAATGTAAATCTTTCATAGACACCCTCCATCAGTGCTTATAATTATGCACCATCTACACCCAATAATAAATCCCTTGTTCTAACTCTAGTCTATCCCATGTTATGCCTATTAACACACGTGGCTATTGAGCACATGACTGTACATTACTCTGAATTGAAATGTACTATGAGTATAAAATACACATATTTTGAAAACTTAGTATAGAAAAACGAATGTAATCTCATCGATAATATTTTTGTAATCTTATGTTGAAATTATATTTTGAAAATACTGCATTAAATAAAATGTTAAAATTAATTTCATCAAACTATCTTACTTAATTCCAGCTGCAATAACAAAATACATAGACTGGGCGGCTTACACAGTGGACATTTATTTCTCTCAGTTCTGGAGGCTGGGGAAAGGTGTCAGCAGATGCAGTGTCTGATGATGGCCCTCTTCCTGGTTCACAGACTGAACTCTTTCTTGCTGGATCCTCATTTAGAGGACAAAGACCTCTAGACTCTTTTCCAACAAGGACCCTAATCCCATGTGGTAACCCCACCCTCATGCCCTCATCTAAACCTAATTACCTACCTGCCAAAGACCTCACCTCCCTGTACCATCTGTTGGGATTTAAGGTTTCAACATGTGAATTTGGGGGAATACAATAATTTTATAACATCTTTCTTTTTATTTTTTAATGAGACCACTAGAATATTTTAAATTACACGTGTGGGTCACATTATATTTCTGTCAGCACTATTCTAGATTATCAAACACTTCTGATGCTATTATAGAAAACTATTAATTTTAATAACCTGAGTTCCCTATATGTATGAGTAATATTAGAGAAAATCTCCAAATTGATATTTGAGGGGCAACTGATCAATTCTGATTTTAAATTCTTTTTTTGAACATATTGATTTTAGAGAGGGAAGAAGGGGAAAGAGAGAGAGAAAGAGATTTGTTGTTCCACTTAAAGTCTTATCCATATGTATTCATTGGTTGATTCTTATATGTGTCCTAACCAGAGATCGAAACTGCAACCTATGGAAAAAACTTTAGTTGACTAACCTCAGTCTAAATAGTGGATTCATTTATTGGCTTATTTGTTTAAATTTTTAAAAATATTTATTCATTTAATTATTTATTTATTTATTTATTTATTTTTAGATGGGGGCAGGGAAGCAGAAAGGGAGAGAAACACCAATGTGTGGTTGCCTCTTGTGCATCCCTGCTGGGGACCTGGCCTGCAATCCAGGCATGTGACCTGACTGGGAATTGAACAAATGATTCTTTGGTTCACAGGCTGGCACTCAGCCACTGAGCCACACCAGCTAGGGCTCATTTGTTTATTTATTCACTCAACAAATATTCTCTAAATACCACCTAAGCACAGCTTTGAATGTGTTACAAAAGGGCCCTGCCTTGATAGAATTTAGAGTTTAATGAGGGGAGACAGATGATAAATGAACCGAAGGGATGATTACAGGGTTTGCGGAGTATTCTGAGCAAAAATAAGAATAATATGATAGTAAACAAAAAATTTTAGGTGATTTGGACTATGACTATTTGTCTCAAATCATTATCAGACAAAAGCACACATTTTGTTGAAAAGAATGCATTTATTTATAAAAGAAGTGTATGAAATACATTAACACATTTTAATTTTTTATTTATTTGAAGCAACAAAAGGGAGAATGACAGAAAACCATAAATATCAAAATGGAGTTAATTGCCATTGATACTCAAGGTGTGGTCACTGGGTGTTAGAGCTAGTATGTTCAAATTCAATGTTAAATAATCCACATCTTACCATTCCTTAACTTTATTTTGAATTGTACACATAGAGTAGAGAATCAGTTACAGTTTTACCAGTGAACAAAAAAAATAGTATCTCATGGGGCTTTTAAATGTGTTTATTAATATTTAATGTATCTGTAAGAAGCTTTAAGGATGTAGTTTATAGAATTAGTTCATTTAAAAGGGATGAGCCATTTTACATGAGCCATGTTTGTTACCTCTGTTGAAATTCAAAGTCGCTAGCAGTCTTCCATAATGCATGCCTGTTTTTTAAAGGAAGTATGAGGGGACAAAGCTCTCATGATAAAAAAAAAAAAAAAAGATGCCACAAAACATAGTTCAGAGAAAAGTACTGTTTCATATAGGTGTCAAAGTGGAAATCACAGTTACTGCGAGGAAAGAAACGTACTGGATCCGACATCTTTCCTTTCGGTTGGCACATGAGCTGTCTATGGTGTCAACTTTCTACTTGTGCGGAAAACATTCGGTGGTTCAGCGTCAAAGCAGTTTTGACAAACTTTTCCATTGGTGCCAATTCTCATGAAGGTATGCTCTTAGCATTTGTTTTTTTGAATTTCAAATGGTTGTGAAACTCCAGGAGTTCACACTGTGAATGAAATGAGACAGGAAGATGTCAGCAAAACTGGGTAGCTGCATTCTCTCGTTTCCTTCTTGGCTCCAGTGTGGCTTGAGACCTGGCAATCTGTATAACAGTAAAGTGTTAGAAAGTGCCAACCCCATCAGAAACAGTGAATCCTACAAGGAGAAAATAGCAAGCTACCAGAGAGGCACTGCCGGTGTCTAACCAAGCCTTCTGGCCTAGAAAACAATTATACAAATGGTACATTAAAAATCAGTGTGTCACAGGCAGAAGCAATAAATTGACTGAGTTAATGTGAGCCATTTGACTACTAATATAAGCATGTGCTACGTGGCAAACACACAACAAGAAAGATAGTAGTTTAGCCTAGTACACAGATGCTGTTCAAGTATAGAGCTGTTAGGCACTGTATTGCCAACATTTGGTGCATTTAATCTTTTCAGCCCTATGCCGTTTGTTTTATGGTGACAACAGCAGCAACCTTATTTAAGAAGCTTAACCAGTATCACATCCATGGGGAAGTCAAACTTCCCGCAGTAATGCCAGCTTTTGAGTACAGCTGCATTATTTTGAACATGCTGAAGAATTTGACCCATATGTTCCATGAATCTCTGTGACTACTTATTGGAATAACTGAGTTTAAGAAAAATCAGTGCAGATTAGATTATGTTATAATGTAAACCAAGATTAGAGGTTTCATCTACCAGGTGTCACTTGTAATGCTGGAATAAATAAAAATATACCACTATCTTATATGGTCATTTTGGCTTACATGTAAAGGAAGTCACTGGGGATGACATTAATTTAATTGGCCACTCTACCACATTCCAGGTTTTCATTTTCTTTTTCATTGTCTCCTTTATCAGTGCATCTGGTCAAGCATAATAAGTGCTTTCCTAAACAACAGGATTTGAAAATTGTTCGCATCAGTGTGGTTTACATTTTTCTTCCATATTGCAATTTGGTGCAGTGAAGATTAATACCTTAGATATATATCTTGGACACAGTGAAAGTGTATTTTTTTGTGAATGACTCAATTCACTGAAGGAACAATAAAGCTATATGAAAGCTATCTTGGATGTAGGACAAAATCACTTAACCTCTGTTATGTCTTCTGCAGGATGGTGTAGGTCGTGGAGTTGCATTAGTCACCTGATTATAGGAGAGTAATTAGGAAAAGAGCCAATTTCTATTCATCAAACTGTCTCTGAAGCAGAATAAAAGATGCACAGCCTTTCTTTTCCACTAGCTCTCTGCAAGAACATTGTAAATACCTTGCTCTATTCTGTCTCCTTACCAGAGACCTGAGTGATGGGTTTTAGTTGTAAAAACATCCACTAATATGCCAGCAAAATGTACAATTTATGAACACTTTCATGTTACCACTTTATTAGACAAGGAAAGGGCTATTGCAAATAAACACTGTTTCAAACCTTGGAGTCGTTTTTTCCTCGGTCCTTCAATGGGTGGAAATGCCTATTTCTATTTATAGATTTTTACTACTTTCCAAATATATTCTTTCATGTGGGAATGCAATTTGATCATATAGCCAATATAGCTCATCCGATTTTATATGCATGACTGCTATCTTCATATTGATCTTTTTAAATTGCAGTAATATTTTGCACTGTGTCTAAAGGCGCTCAATGTTTCTATTAATATAATACACAAGGGAGCCTGGATGTTCACTCTTTTCACTCACATCTCTATGAATTTTTAGTCTTACTTCTCTTAGAGGACAGAGCTGTCTATGTGCCCACAGTACATGTTGTGGGCACGAAAAAATATTTCTCTTCATTTCTTATAAAAAGAAGCTCTAATTTCCAGAGTTTCTGTTTCTCTCCCAAGTCCTCTCATTTTAATTGTGTCTTTCAAATTAATTAATATACTTGCTAACAAAAGATCATTAAAACATGAAAACAATCAACATCTAACATCATATTGAGATACTGTCTCCCAAGCTTTCCATTATTATAGTCCTTGGAATTTGAAATGTCAGCATCTGTGCTATGGACAAGACCGTGCAATTACTAACACGCTATTTCTCCTAGAAACCCTTTATGGCTGAGAAGTAGATAGACTGTGTGCTCAGTCCTGAAGAGGAAATTGTCCCCGAATGAGGGCAAAGGATTCTCTCGTGCCTCGGTGCTCCCGCAGGCTCATTTACCAGTTTGATTTAGGGTCATACTTTTGTACCTGTGGACACATTTTGCCAGTCTTTTTCCATCTCAGCAATTGTCTAAGGCTTGTGTCAATTCATCAAGTTAAATGAGACTCAGAAACGAAACAAAACAAAACAAAACAAAAAACCCACATAGGCTATATTTTCAGCCTACCTGCCCTAATGTGTAAAATAGAACGATCTATTGTACAGTTTCCTGGCCTAAAGAAGCTATCGTCCTGTCCGTTTTGTTCTTTCCATAGTATATAGAACTGTCATTCTGCCCTTGTGCAGTGTTAAACTGTAACAACTTAGTTTTAAGGTACGATAGAAACCATCTGAAAATGGGATTTTGGGGTAGTTGTAAAACGGTTGGAACCTGTATTGTATAATTGTTCAATGTACTTTCTGATTTGAGAGCCCGAGACAATGGAAAGATGGATACAGCGATGGAAACTTAAACGATGTGCTGTAGAAGACAACATTGAATTCAGTATTATCTGGTGAAGAAAATTCAGTGCACCAGACATATGCAGATTGTACCATTGCAACAGCTTAAGTATTTTAAGTTTTAATATCTGGAAGTTGTAAAGAAGCTAAAGCAAATTCAAAAGCCCTTCTGTTGAGAGTAATTCTGTTTTATCCTGCCTAAGCTGAATGCATGTTGATTTTATAAACTTGGGAGAAACTGTTGACATACCTCACATTATTATTTGTAGACTCCTCACCAGCCTTTCTTTGTTGTTGTTTCATGGTTTCTTTTTCTGGGTTTAAGCTTGTTTTATGGCCCCATGATTGGCCCCCAGGGAGCTTTAAGTCACAGTCATCATTATTGAGTACCAGTTGCTCAAGTACATCTTGAGATTCTATCAAGATATTTTCTGAAACTGTTCCCAAGAGTTATATCTATTCCCAGGATAGGAAATGGAAAGAAACACATGTTAGGGCAAGTAGTTACAGTTCTTATACTATTGAGTAATATTCTTTATGGTCGTAATTTAATTACATTGATTTATTGATTTTGCTGCAGTTCATTTTGAAAGTGTTTGGGATGAGTCATAACCACAAAGGGACTATAAGTCAGGACTGACTAAAAGAAACTTTAACTTACGCCTGATAAGAAAAAAAGAGGCAAAAACAAAGAAAAATGAGGAAAGGGTAACTGAGGATAGTGACAATGACTTTTTTTCACATCGGTCCCTTCTCCGCAGCGTAGCCATTTATAGCTGTGGGTGTCAGACTTCAGTGGGTACAGAAATCACCTGGGGTTACTTGTTAGTCATGCAGGTTTCAGAATTTCAGCCTGGAGGTGTGGACATCACCGTTTTATTGTTTTGGAGGGTGAGGGGTAAGGAAGAGCTGTTGCATATATGGGTTTTGTGTGTGGTGCGGAAGGGATCCAGCACTCAAGTTCATTGTAATATGGATATTAGAGGGGCCACACTTGAGTATTAAGCCCATTTGGAGGTGGCCTGAGAAGCCACTGCATGCAGCTGTAGGTAGGACTCCTCTGTTCTCTACTGAGGCCTACGATGGAACCCTCTAAACCAGCGATTTTCAACCGTTTTCATCTCATGACACAATAAACTAATTACTGAAATTCCATTGCACACTAAAAAATATTTTTGCTGCTCTGGCAAAAATTATAATTTTTATTGGTTTATAAAAAATACTAGTAATTACCTACCTTTTGCTCAAAGGTGACTTTTTAAAAAAAATCAGGTGCTTATACTTGTATATAGGAATTTCTGGAATCAAGAAATAACCAATCAGATGCAAACATATTAGGCCACATGATCAATAATACACAACTCTATTATATCACCTATATTCTTATGGTTCAAGACAGGATATTCACACTGGAGGGCTATTGTGTTGGCTGTTGTCATATTTTTTATTTGACATTCTAGGGGAAAAAGAGGTCAATGACCCTTACTAAGTAGTCAGGTATTGCATGTTTTAAATTTCTTATAGCACACTAGTTGAAAATGGCTGCTTTAAATCTATGTAGGAAAAAGAAAGGGTTGCATAGAATTTTCCGTATAAGATAACGGGGCACAGTGCATGGCGTGTGGTAGACACTCCGTAAATGTCAGTGCTCTTTCCTCTAGCTCTGTTACCATCAACCAGATATCCTCAAATAGCACAGGTTTTTTGTTTTTGTTTTTGTTTTTGTTTATTTTAGTTTATTGAGAAACAGGAATTTGTAAATTAGTAGAGTCGATCAGGATGTGGGAGCACGAAGTTCTCAAGGAAGCTGGTTGGAGCACTGCTGGATGCCGTGCGGTAGGACCTCGATTTGGTGAAACCCTTTTAGGTTCCCAGATGCTTATTTATCCATGCATGGGTCATGAGGCCTGAGCCAGAGGACTGTGTCCTCCTAAGTAAATATCCCAAAACTAAGGTAAATGATAGATTGCTAAATTACCAAAATTATAGTAAAAACTAAAATATTTATACTGACAGGCGCACCAAGATGTATGTAATCAGCAAATTCTGTCACTATATTCCACCATCATGGGAACCTCCCCCACCAAAAAAAATCAGGACTGAGAGTAATAATTCGCTTCTAGAAATCACAGTTAGAGAAATCATAAATATTTGAAGTCTATTTGATTGAGCTTCATAAGTTGATGGTTGCTTTGGGAGCCTGGAATCAGAATGAGGGAAATTGAGTTAGTTAAAATTTTAGTGGCTTTAGTATAAGACATTCTGAGAATCCCATCTTAGAAAAGAGTGTATATACTAAAAAATAACCTGGCAATATATTGTCCTGTGGCTCTGGATCCTTTTCCCTGGACCAGAACCAAGAGGTCCCTCTTGCAGAGTGCATGTGCCAGGTGTGATAGGTGCTCCTGATTGCTTTCTGCAAAGCATCTGCAGGAGGAGCGCCTCCAAGAAAAAGATTGAATTATGTATGAATCTTAGACCACTACTCAGTTATACAAAAATAATTTTGTTGTTTTCCATAACTGCCCTTAATTTTATTTTTCAGGCAAGAGATCATTTGTCTTAGGATCATATTTAGGAATTATTACAGCCGTGTAGACACCCTTTTTTTTTCTGTTAGTTTTTAATGATATATTCTTAAACAAAATTTTACTTTACCATATACCATCATTAAGAGATAATGGAGGAAAGACGGGGAAGTGTTGTCAAGGAACATACATAAAGGACCTACAGACAAGAACAAAAGGGGGAAAGACGGAGGGTGGGAGGTGGGGATGGGTGGGGCGGGGGGGTGGTGCTGGGAAAATGGACACAACTATATTTGAACCATGATAAAAATGATAAGAAAAAAAGAGTTGTGCTCTCCCCACAATTCTTCAGAGAAGTATTCCTGCTTTATATTTTTTCTCTGAAATAAACTTTCTCTATTTTGATAAGTTGAAAATACATTTTATAAGACACTAAGCAAAAGTATACAAATTTGTACAGCTTTTATTGGTGTGACATCTCATGATTAGTGCTATTTCTTTAATTTATTTTTTAATTGCAGCTTTATTAAGGTATAATTAACAAATAAAATTGTAAGATATTTAAAGTATACATTGTGGTGATTTGAAATATGTATACATTGTGAAATAATTCCCCCACCTATTTAATTAACACATCTATAGCCTCAAATTTTATCTTTATGGTTTTTTGTGTGAAAATATTGAAGTTCTACTCTCTTAGCACATTTCAACTATACGGTACCGTAGTACCGACTATAGTCGCCATGATTTGCATGAGCTCCTCAGACTTTGTTTTTCTTCGAGCTGTTATTCCCACCCCCTAGCTCTTAGTAACAACTCTTCCTTTCCTAGTCTCTGTTTCTGGGCATTTGATTTTTGTTTCCTAGAAAATGCATGATTTCTTTCTCATGACTGAATAGTATTGCATTGTTTATATGTACCGTATATTCTTTATCCATTCGTTCACTGACGGATACTTAGGTTTTTCCCCTGTCTTGACTATTGGGAAAAATGTTGCATTGAACATTGATGGCAGATATTTCATTTGTATCCTGTTTTCATTTCCTTTGGATAAATACCCAAAATTGGGATTGCTGGATCATAGGACAGTTCTATTTTTAGTTTTCTGAGGAAAACCCATACTATTTCCATTGTGGCTGCACTAATTTACATACCCACCAAGATATACAAGGATTCCCCCTTTTCTACATTCTTTCCAACACTTGTTGTTTGTTGATTTGTTGATAATAACTATTCTGACAGGTGTGAGGTGATATCTCATTGTGGTTTCGACTTGCATTTCCCTGTTGATTAGTGATTTTAAGCACCTTTCATAGTTTTATTTCTTTAATAATTGCTCAGCAAAAGGTTTGGCAAAGTTTGATTTAACCACATGA
The DNA here is from genome assembly GCA_004027475.1 of Anoura caudifer. Classification (NCBI taxonomy): domain Eukaryota; kingdom Metazoa; phylum Chordata; class Mammalia; order Chiroptera; family Phyllostomidae; genus Anoura; species Anoura caudifer. Next base: position 335,035 of record PVKU01000971.1, read on the forward strand.
ACTTTCTAAACCATGTTTACCTAATACAACAAAATTGGTTTAATTTATCCATGTTGTTTGTTTGTTGGTGTGGGGGATAATACATAATTCTTATCTGGAGGAAAACTTCAGCTTCTTGATCTACATTCTGTCAGGAACAATGAAGGAAAGCCTTGAGGGGCTTGTAATACAAAATGGACCAGAAAACATCAAGTCGACTTTTAGCAAAGTAGCAATGGCCACAAAGGATCTCACGGCCTCAATGAATTGTGACATTGCCATGCCAAGCCCATGGCGTCTCTTCTGCCTCATGCTTCCCTAAGACTCTCCACAGTGCGCCACATGTGGTCTGAATTTGGCAGCATCTTGCTAGTTACACAGCTCATTAGTCAACTCAAGTTTATATGAGGGAAGTTCAAAACATAATTTTATGCAATGCAACCCATATATGCAATATTATACTACCAGGGCTCTTATTAGAAGTAAAAATAAATGTAATATCACAACTGAGAATAATCATATCTTAGAAGAAAATTGAGGTTCCGGGTCTCTGAGTGCTCTCCTGCCAATTCCATGACTCCTTTCTCTCCTGTGGAACTAAGGATACCTTTTGTTTTATCAAATATACCCTGTCACTTTTATTTATTTGTTTGTTTGCTTGTTTTTGTGGCTTAAACAGCAGAAATTTCTTTTCTCATAATTCTGGAAGCTAGAAGTCCAAGATCAAGGTGTCAGCAGGTTTGGTTTCTCCTGAGGCTTCTGTCCTGGGCTTGCAAATGGCCACCTTCTTGCTGTGTCATCTGTCACAGGGTCTTTCCTGCACTGGAAAGCATCCCTGACATCTCTTGCTCCTTCTTCTTTCTTAGTGGGCTGCATCACGTTTTCTTCAAGTCCTTTTAGAATGGACTTTTAAAAAATCTCTATAAAAATCTCTACAGTGGAAGTAGCTACCGGTCTCCAACTTCAAATATAACCCAGATCTCAGAAGTACATATCAAACACATTTTTCCTCTTAGGACCCAGCATTCTCTCACAATAACTCTCATATGCTGTGTGGTATCACACCTGCATGGTGTGGATAGTCTGCAGCTGCACAGGCTTTGGCAGGTACAGAGCTGCAGTCTTGTCCTTCTGGAAAACATCTCAAATCTTTGCCAAAGTTTTTTTTCAAAACCCTCCTCACTTTGCTTAAGAGAGAGATGGAATAATAATCCCCATGATCACTGTGGTCCTAGAAATTCTCCCTACTCTTTTCCTTGTTTTTATATTGATTGGGCAGAGAGAAGTTGAGCAATGAAGTCAAAGTAGAACCTTAAGCTTTGATGGGTGGTGCCATGCCTCTGTGGCTATCTTAAAATATTAAAATACTAAAAATTCTTAATATTCTTAAAATATTTAACACTTAAAATATTTGACATTATACTTTTTCCTTAGCTAAGGATATTGACTGAAATCCCTCTGCACGTAAGACTCTGCCTGGCAAGTATTAAGAACTAAATAAATATGCTTTGAATAAGTGACTCAATCCCACTCAATGTGTCTTTATGCATGCTTAATTTTATACTATTCTGTCAAAATTTAAAATTATTTGCATTCTCTGCCTTCCTCCACAAGAAATGGCCTCTTCATATGTTACTCACTGAGCTCTTCCATTCAGATTATATGATATTGGTATTTAGAATTTTGTATTTAGAAGTTTAGAATTTTAAAATTTAAAACATACATTTTTTCAACAGTGTATCTCTTTTGCTTTTAACATGGCAGTCCTTCCCTATTCACATTATATTATGTATTATAATATTGAATAGTTGAATTTTGTTAACCTTTGTTTATGGTAAATAATTTCAGTATTTGAAAGTTGATGTTTTGTTTTCATGCACATCTGTAAATGGAAGTTTAGTTGGGTGTAAAATTCAAGGTCTGATTTTTTTTCAGGCCTTTTCAAAGTCATACTACAGAGCCTTTATACACTTCTTGGTACTGTTGAAAAGTCTGTACGAGTAATTGTGATTCCTGTGTACACATTCTGATTTTCCTTCTTGATACCTTTTAAGAATTATTTTCATCTTTGGTAGTTTTATGTTCAGATGTGTATTTATGTTTATTTATCCTCATTAATATTACTTGGTTTTCTGTGTGAGGATTCATATCTTTCATTGATTCAGGGAACAACTATGCCATTACTTCTCTAAACATTATCTGTCTGCCATCTTTTCTTGTTTTAATGCTCTTATTTACATGTTGAAGAACATAAAACTATCTCCCATTTCTCTTACTTTTTTTCTATATTCTACTTTGGCTATTTTCTTGTGATTACCTTATAGTTCAATGATATTCTCTACACCCATGTCTCATTCAAAATTGATCACATCTATTTCCTTTTTGATAATGTTCTAAATTTCTAGGATTTCTAAATGGTACTGTTATAGCTCATCTCATTCCTGATTTATATCTACTCATGTTTTGTTTCACAATTTCCTGTTAGTGATTTATGAATATTATTTCTTTCTTTATTGCTCCAAATAGTTAAGAGATTTATTGTATAGTCCTTTTCAGAACGTTGCTACATTATCTGCATACCTTCATAAGTGAATTCTCTCATTGTTGAATTCTTTAAAGATTTTCAAAGTTATTAGTTTTCCTTTGTGCTTAGGCTTTGATACGCCAATTCATCTTGAATAAATGTATGTGTGAATGTGTGTACATATTTATTTTGTATTCTCCATCTATGTGTATCGGGTTTCTCCCTGCAAATTGGCATCCAACATTTAGAAAAACTTCTTGTATCAGAGTTTCAGGGCTCTCATCCTGTGAAGATGTCACCTTTCTAACTCCTGCATCTAGACAGCTTAGCTCTGGTCCCAGGTGGGTGAACACCTCTGTTCCCTCCTGCTATGCTGGAGCATCCCCAGGGGGGTATATCTTTAATACATCTAATTTTTTATGTGTTTTAAGATTTTAGTATGGGTCTTGCGAACTATGCAAAATAGTTGGTAGCACTTCCTCTGATAGAGTCAGTTCCTTAACAAGCTCTGCCAGTTTTTGATCTAGTAAATTAATAAAACTGTGGCACAAACCTTATTTATTGTTGTTTCCTGGGATCTATTGTTTCAGTTCCATTCTTTATTTCATAGGAATAGATGGTATGAAATACTTTATCATTTTTGTATGTAGGGAATCAATGTAGGGAAATTCCAGATGCAGTCACAGCAATATATTGACCAGAATTCACAAGGATAAACATTCTGCATTCACATTTTTCATACATATTCAAAGGCAAATAAATAGTAAATTCATTACATTGTTCTTGAATATATTGCTTTGCACAAGTATGTGAACTTAAGTCACAAGAAACAAAACAAGAAATTATGAAGGTAGCTCTTTTAATTCAAAATTATTTCTTCTCTTTTTATATCTTTATGCATTTTTCTGAACTTTACTTCTATATACCAAACTCTAAAATGTGAAGTTCAGTTTCTCGGGTCATATTTCTCATTACAATCTCAAGTGTTAGAATAAGAAAAGCTTGTCTTACCCTTAGAACTTTTCCTCTTGATTTAGATCAAAATGTCAAGAAGGGGTTTGAGCAAAAATTTCATTTTTCTAGTTAAGTAGAATAATCATTAACTTAAATAAAATGCCGTATATTAGAGTTTCCTAACTTTTTCTGAAGAGAATTTTTACGCTTTGCTATTGATAGTACTGGGAAGTATTTTACATGTTTTCAGTTGATTTTCCTTTGATCTAAAATAATGAGTTATACTCTCAGTGATTTAGTAATAAATTATTTTATTTTTTTATTTTAATGTCTTTTGGGGAACTAATATTTTATATTTTTTGAGCTAACCTGTGTCGAGAACTGCCAACTTGCTAGCTAATATGTTAGTCTGACACAATTTCAAGAATGTACGCAGATGTAATGAAGCTCCTGGGCCACAAAACTCTTTTGTCACCCGGGGCGATGACACAAGCTAGAGCTTCATGTTGATTTGCTTCAGTTCTCTCTGTCTCCCTAAATTCTACAGAGAAAGTGCATTGTTGATACTTTCACATGAAACTCTTTTATGATACATTGGACATTGCATCATATGAACATTGATACATTGAACATTGAAGATGAACATTGAATTTGGGGGTTTCATCTTCTTTATAAAAAAACAGAGGCCAACTGCTCTTTGAGGGGCACAGACAGGGAGGGGAGGTATGAGAAAGATGAGAAGAGGTGTTGTCTAGTCCATCAAGGTTGTCCTACAAATATAAACTGGAGAAACGGCCTTGATCAAGAGTGATGAAGACAGTGCACTCTTGGCTTACCCAGCAAGAGCTTGCAGGGAAGTTCAGGTTCATGGAGAATTGCCTCTTCCCAAACCAAATAAGGTACTGGTATTGTATAATGCTGATTAGATATTTCAAGAACAACACTATTAACAATAAGGAAGAATAGCCAACAGTTACTAACTATTGTGTTAGGTGCCTTACCTACTTTATCTTAATTAGCTTTGATCATTTCCTACCTTGTACTTTTAATTACTTCATTTTTTGAGATTAGAAAAAAGTCTTAGATATTTGACGTCACTTGCCCAAGGCCAGTATAAACACCTCCCCCACAACAAAGGACTATTAGAAACATCTTAAAAATGAGTTTTGCCAAATAATGTGAAAATTTTCTGCGCTAGGTATAGATTTTTAAACTTAATGCTCACAACAACACATTGATGTTCATGATTCTCATTTTCTAGTTCCAGATACTGAGACTTAGGGAGGTTGAATAAGTTGCCCAGGCTTGGAGTAGCTGCACAAAAATGAAGGTAGCTCCGAAATACGCATTCTTACTCCATTTGTCGTATTGTCTTCAAAAAATGATTCACATTTCATGTTACCAAACATACTCCTTTTCTCCTATTACAGCCAACATGGGCAGCCTTTGTTTATGCTGTTTTTATACAATTGCTGCTTTAAAAATTTTATCATCTTTTTATAATTGAGAAAAAGTGAACTACTCACTCAAATCATGTGATTATTAATAAAAATAAATCTTGGTATTAGGGTTCCACCACAAATCATTATCACTACCTGCTTTTGTGGGAAACCAGGAGCAATGTGGAAAAGAATGAATCTGGACAGACCATATTAAATAAATTATGATATTTCAAATATTGTCATGCACTCTGAATTCAATCAATTTTTTTCCAGGAGAAGGGAAGGGAGGATTATAACCAAGACTGACAATATCAAAAAGATTCCAAAAATAAAGGGAAATATCAGAATAAAAACTATATAATTTTGTGTGTGTGTGTGTGTGTGTGTGTATGTAATTCCTTATAATACTTATTGGGAAAGGTCTGAAATTATTGGGCAAATGTTTTGATAAGATGTTTGAAGTGGAAGTTAAGAACAAAAGACACACATTTGCTTTTCTAACAATTGGTGATAGCTAACTACTTTCTAATTAGTTATACCTGAGTGATCATTTGTTTCACTAAACATTATTTTACCAATGTAGCTGGATTATTTTATTATTTTAACTCTTTATTATTCCTAGAATAGTTTTAGTTCACAGCAAAATTAAGAAGGTACAGATATTTCTTATACACTTCATTTCCCCAACATACCTAGCCTCCTTCATTACAACTTTACCCAGCAAAGTGGTGTATTTGTTACAATTGAACCTTCATTAACACATAATCACCAAAGTTCAGAGTTTACATTAGGGTGCACTATTGATATTGTACATTCTATGGTTTTAAACAAATGTGTAAAGATATATACACACCATTATAGTATAAAGAGTATTTTGACTGCCCAAAAATTTTTCTGTGCTCTGCCTGTTTATCTCTCCCCACCCAACTCCTGGCAACCAATGATCATTTAACTGTCTCCATAGCTTTGCCTTTTCCACAATGTCATGGTTGGAATCATGTACTATGAAGTCTATCGATGTTGGCTTCTTTTATTTGGTAATATGCATTTAAGACCCCACCCTGTCTTTTCATGGTTTGATAGTTCTACATAGTGGTAAATAATATTTCCTTGTCTAGATGTACCATAGTTTATTTATTCATTTCTCTACTGAAGGACTTATTGGTTGCTTACAAATCTTGTCAATCATAAATCAAATGGCTATGAAAATCCATGCACAGATTTGCGTGTGGACATAAATTTTCAACTCCTATGGGTAAATACCAAGGGGTACAATTGTTGGATAATATGACAAGTATGTTTTGTTTTGTAAACATTCGCCAAACTATTTTCCAAAATGGCTTTACCATGTTGCATCCCCACCAGGGGTGTATGAGAATTTCTGTTGCTCCACAACCTCATCAGCACTTGGTGCTGTCAGTGTTTTGAGTTTTAGCCACACTAATAGGTGTGGAGTGGTATCTCCTTGTTGTTTCAATTTACATTTCCCTGATGACATATAATGTGGAGTATCTTTTCATATACTTATTTTCCATCTGTATATCTCCTTAGATGATGTATCTGCTCAGGTTTGTGGCCCATTTTAATGAGATTATGTTTTCTTATTGTTAAATTTTAAGATTTCTTTATGCATTTTGGATTAGAGTTCTTTAACAGATGTGATTTTTTGCAAATATTTTCTTCTATTCTGTGGCTTGTCTTCTCATTGATGTGTCAAGGAGAATTGTCTTCTGTTTGTCTTTTCTTCCCAGAAAGGAATTTGAGTTTCCTGGTGATAATTTTGATAGGCAAGTGATAGCAGCTGCTAAATCTGGTATTTCATGGCAGAAAGGAGGACTGAGAGAAAAACACCACCTCCAGAACTGAGGGGAGGGCTTGGTGAATAAAAATATTTAATGAGATGTTTAAAAGTAATTTTACTATGACATGGGTAATGTAATCACTGCATATATATCTTCTTTAGAATATTTAATAGAAAAAATGGGCTCTTAAAAATTTTGTTTCCTTTTTGAAGACCTTGAAGAGGTGATTATTCAAATATGTGATTTCAGTAATAAAAGGGTAAAGTCAGTTGATGTTTGTGGTACAATAAGAAAAAAAATCAAACTGTCATGCAAATTGGATCATTCTATCCCCCCAAATTTATAGAGAATGATTTCTCTAAATTTACAGTGGTATGAAGGGAACTATTATTATTAACTATCTTGATGTTCCCAGATCTAGATTTTATTGGTATTTTTACTACTGTGTGGTAGATTCCTGACATAGCATGAACACATAAAACATTCATTTTACTTCATTCTGGTTTTGTGCTTAAGAAGACTTGCTACAAAATTATTGGTTTATGTTTTCAAGTTATCAATAATAATGACAAAAGCTGGGAAGAGGAAGGGTAGGAAAAATTAAGTTGGCTACAAATTAGAAAACACAGAAAAAATACTAATAACTGGCAACAATCATAGAGGCAAATGAAAATTGGCAATGAAAAAAGAAACAAAATGTAACGTATTAAGCAAGAATATAACAGTGGCTAAACAATCTCCAAATACTTTTATCACACACAATACTAGTACAATTTTTAAACATTTCCTCAAATATTTATCTTTCAAATGTTATATTTGTATAGTATTCACAAATGTATTTTATATATATATATATATATATATATATATATATATATATATATATATATAAAATAAATATCCTCAGAAGCAAGCATTACTAGACCCCACCAATATGCAGCTTTCATTTACTGTTGGGGCACATGGGTAACCATTTGTCCTGACCCCTTATCAGTGGAGGTACAGAAAAGTCCTGCAGAATTCTCCTGCCACTCTCATGATAAGCCTCCACAGTAGGGGAAGTCTTGTGTCCACGTTGGTGCACCTAGAGGACAGTGGAGACTCTGCCACCCTGGGTCTCTGAGCAACAATGGAACAAAGCCCTCAGCCATGAGAGAGAAGGGTTTGTTATGATGTTAATACATTGAGATTTTGGGGTTGCTTGTTACTATGTCATGACTTAAATTATCTTAACTAAGATATGTTTTACAAGATATTACAAGATATATTACAAGTAACTTTTTAATATATATCCACCTTATATAAATACACAGTATACACATATAAATCTATCTCAAAACTATAAACATGAATGTATTATATACAGACTCATATACAGGTAAACCCTTGAACAAGGTGAGGGTTAGGGGTGACCACCCCAGAGCAGTTGAAAACCCATGTTTAACTTTTGACTTCCCAGAAATGAACTACTGTTGTCCCTTGTATCCTCAGGGGATTAATCGTTTCCAGCATCCTAAAAGATCCCAAACTTTGGAATGCTCAAACCTTACGTGAAATGGCACAGGACAATACACGCAGTCAGCCCTGCATGTCCACCGTTTCCCAAACATGGGATGAAAATGCTGTTTATGATCCACAGTTGGTGGACTCTATAGATGCAAACAAAAATATGGAGGGAAAATAGTATATTTATTTTTAAAAAATCCTTGTATTAAAACCTGTGTTTAAGGGTCCACTGAATTTTCTATCTGTACCCATTACATAACTGTAAACATTCCCTGGGATATATTACCTCTCAATGCTTTGGAAATCACCTAATGTCACCAGAATAGACAGATATCCAAGGTCAACTGTAAAACCTCATCTTTAGTGTTTGAGTTGTTAAATAATAAATTTATGTCACGTCATAGTTTACTGAAGCGTTTGTACTTTATCACTAGGTGAAGTGTGGGTACCTGCTTCACATGTTGTAAGCTCTAGCATTTTCAGTACAACCACATGTCATGCATTTCTTGAGAATAAAAAGAAACAGCACTACTTACTAACAAAGGTGTAGTAACAATGAATATGATAGTTAGAGGTGATTCTTTCATAGAATTTACAAAGAAATGCTGACCACATAAGTAAAATAAGATTCATTGTTGCTAACCCATATCACTCTTCCAAGTCTATGTAACAAATGTATACATATAACAAACATATACATATATACACATGTATACATATATGTATAGTTTTTGTATTGCTTTATATGGAAACAGTAAAGGAATAGTTTATTGAAGCCAGTTCTATTCACCACTGACTATTGATTTTTCAATAAATACAGCATCAAAAGAATTTATGCTACCTAGTGATTTGCAATTTTTGTCTAGCATTTACCTTACAAATTGTCATCCTAATTTGGATTGCATATGACAGAAACCAGAACCAAACTAGCTAAAGCAAAAGAAGTATATTGGCCCATATAACTGCAAAGTCTAAGGAGTAAAATTTGTTCCAGGTGTGGCCGAATCCAGAAGAGCAAACAATATCATCGGAGATTTGTTCCTTTGTTCTCCATTTATTGCCCTGGTTTCTCTCTGTTGATTTCGTTCTCAAGCAAACTTATTCTAAACTTAGTGCCAGAATAACTGTGCCAGACTGGTCTGGGTTCCATTATCTTCAACTCCTGAGATTTTAGGAGCAAGAGATGTCTTTCATATTGCCATCCACCAAAAGTACTCAGTTTGGCCACAACGGATGGTATGCTTACTCCTGAGAGCTCGAAGCACTAGTAAATGATTGCTTTCTCTGCAGAGGGAGACATTCTTCCAAAAGGTACAGACATGAAAAATATAGAAATGGATACAATCTGCCATATTCAGGAGGACCTCTGATCTAGGTTTTTCAATCCATGTGGACATACAATCTGCCATATTCAGGAGGACCTCTGATCTAGGTTTTGCAATCCATGTGGACATCATCATTCCAAAAGAAATTCATCCACTATTTTGGGGGTTGGAAACTATGAGAATTTCCTGCAATGCTACATGTCCTATAATCCTACTTATTCATTAATTGACACTAGATGAGACAATAACTGTATTTTGCTTTACAAAAAAAAATTTAATGTACACTAAAATTCAAGTCAAATAATGAAAATTCAAGTCAATATGCAGAACAGACACTTTGGAACATGTAGCACTGCTAACATGCAAAGGACCAGAGTCCCATGAAATCTAGAGTTAACATCATTTCAAATATAACTGGGTTAATAGGTCATATTTCTGGATAGTAAAGCAGATGATAGAATTCAAAATTACAATGTGCACGTAGGGTCAACAATTCCACCCTTTTTTTAGGACCAGCCAAGTGCAAGATTATGAATTGAGAATTGAAAGTTTCAGAAGGTGGGTTATTTGTTTGCAGCTTTTTGAAACCTTTAAGGCAGTGTGTGAGTAGCCTGAAGTAGAGTAGATCCATTCTTTCCTGGGCATTCAGGAAAATTTACAATTCATATCCTCTTTCAATATTCTCTTATATCATTAAAAGTGGTGAGTATACGGTACATTAATGAAGCTACCCTAACACACTAAGCCTATTCCATTAAAAGAAACCTGGTTTTAGCTGAAAAGAAAATGCACTACATTTTATTTCCTTTTTGATTGCCTCTTACATGTTATCCTCTATCTTCCTGGACCCCTTAATAAAAACTTCAAATCATGCGACAAGACTTTTGACATAACAGAATTTTCACTAATACCCTTTCAGCAACTGGCAACTTTTGTCTCAGGAGGAGATCTCTCAGCCTGCTCTAGGTTATTAAAGATAATTAAAGTGATGATCCTTGTTTGCCATACTGCAACTCAAGGTCTCTGGAAGGGGCCATCCTATTCCTTCTAGTTCCTCTGTTCCTTTTCTGTGGTATTAGAAGACCAAAAAAAAAAAAAAAAAAAAAAAAGGAAATGCTGTCCCACTGGGCCCCTGAGCTGAAAGCCAGTCTCTCTGGAAGTTCTTTCTAACACAGAGAAGGTAATTTCTGAGTTTACTCCTAAGGAAACATTATCCCCCTGATTAATTTACAGCTGGGAACTTGTGTAAATATATACAAATTTTACATGTTTCTTATAGAAACCATCTCAAAAAGTTCTGATTGGAAATGTATCTTTTTTTTTCCCACAAAATACTTTAAAACTGGAGTTTAGACAGTTTTCTAAAGAGAATTCACAGTTTGATGCAAGGTAAAGAATTATTTTTGAAGAAAAGTTATGAAAGGAACTATGTGGAGTTGTGGGATTTTCAAAGACCCAATCAGACAAAATTTCTTCTAAATTTAAAATATTGTTGACCCATGGACAATATGGAGGTTAGGGGTGCAGACCCTCCATGAAACTGGAAATCCATGTATAATTTTTGACTCCCCCCAAATTAAGGTGTCCCTTGGTATCTGGAGGGGATTGGTTCCAGGACCCCCTGCAGATACCGAAATCACGGACACTCAAGTCCCCTGTATAAAAAGGCATTGTTCAATGCAGACAGTCGGCTCTCCACACCCGTGGACTTTGAACCACAGATCAAAACCTGTGCAGGAACTTACTGAAAGAAATCCGCAGATAATTGGACCTGCGTAGTTCAAATATGTGCTGTTAGGAATGAGGTATACTTTAATTTGAATGTCTGTGTTGGAGTATTAAACCTTTTATTCTCTGGCTTTCTCCAAAATCCAGAAAAAAATTCTTATATTGTTTTTAAACATAATTCTTATTTCGTCAAATCTCCACTTCACTACCTACTTATGCAAATCTAAATATAAAATGCCCGTTTCGCTTTTCTAGTCACGTCAACTTGAGACTGTGTAGTATAGGTAGGGGAGGTTTGAGCTGGAAGTGACAGCAAATCCAATTAACACCAGCTTAAGAACTAGGAGTATATCTTACTGTATAAGGAATTTCTAGAGCAGTTTCATGCTGATTCAGTGGCTCCACGATATCACCAATGTCTCAGGCTTCTGTCGCTTTCCTTATCTGCCAACTTTAACATACTGGTCCTTGACTTCAGGTTACAAGAAGCCTTCTCCAAATCCAGCATCACGTCCTATTTTAGGGCAGGAAGAAGGAGGGGGCACAGAGGGTTTTCTGGTTGAGTGTGTGCCATCCAGAAGATTTCTCTTTACATCTCATTGGCAAAAATGACATTACATAGCTACCACACTTATAATTCATTACAAAAAAAAAAAAGAAAAAAGAAGGTGGTGGGTGTAGAACAGCTAAAACTGTGCCACCGTATCTGCTACAAGTCTGTTGCTTATTTTCTTTGAGATAAACATGTAAAATCCACCTTGCACTTCATTATCCCTTCATTGTACATGAAAAAATTCTGCAGTGTTTTATTTAGTTTTATTTTTTGGAAACTTTAAAAAATTTATTGTTCAGTTACAGTTGTCCCACCTTTTTGAAACATTTCTGAATCTAAGGAACAGCTTTTAGTCATTGTTTACTAATATCAAATGTACTTTAAACTTAAAAGCAGCTGTTATTAAATTGATAATGCATCTTCAAGCTGAGAAAACATGTCATACGAATTCAGTGTGTTAATTCTCACAAGATTTCTTTGGGTTGTGTACATCTATTTTCTAAAATGAGATTACTAACATTTTAACAAGGTAAATTTCATTAATACTAGATAATTCATACTTGTCTAAGTAACTGTGTGGTGAATATTAATTCATATACTGATCACAAGCTGCAGGTGGGTGGTAGTCATCCTGGGAATCATTATTTGTTTCCAAAGGGGTGTTTGTTCAATTTTTATACTTTCTATCTTAAAAAGATACCAAGAAATAAGTGTACATCTGAGAGTATGACTTCCTTGTGGCCTCCCTATTATTGTTTTGATTGGATTTTTGTCTCTAAACTAGGTAATTATGAAGGAAGATGAATTTTTAAATATTGCATGCCCTGGTCTTCCTTCATCTTGCCAAAACAATTTACAACTTTGGAATTTGTGAATATCATTGGAAATGATTCTCAGATTATTTTCTTTCTAATTTTTGTATGATTTTGAAAACTGCAATGTAAACTCAAGGATCCAACTAAGAAATGCTACTGTTCAATAATGTACAGTTTAGAGTCTAGAAAAAGGGTTCATTTTAAGGCCACCTTGGGCTTTTCTGCTCCATTCTAACTATCTGATTATCTCACATATTTAGATACTTTTAAATATTCTCAAATTTCTGAGCAACTTTTCTATAACTGGCAGAAATGAATGGCTTTCTCACTTCAGTTGAGTTAATGAACTATTTAAAATCTTTTTGACGGTAACTGTACTGTAGTGTAAAGAACATAATATTTATAGTCAGAGAAATTAACTATGAGTCTTTATTTAATTTTATGAGTGACCTTGAGTAAATCATTTAACTGCCAAAGCTGCAATTTTCTTATCTGCATCTGAAAAAGAAAAATTGTCTTAGAAATGCTTTTCTACTTGTGGTTAACAGCTGCAGCTATACGAGTAAGATTTAAAAATGAATAAAAATTGAAGGTCTCCACCTTCATTTCACTTATTTTACAAGAGTATGCTATATTTGCAAGTCTATTTAAATACTGGCTTTCACAATTTACCACGCTTGGGTTTGTACCTGACTCTCTTTCATCTCAGACGTTCTTGTTTTCCTTGTGCAACTCTGGATTTCCCCTAGGCCTTGCCTGTCTGTGCACAGCAGCTCATGTCCCACATGCTGCAGCATCTGGAATAGGTCACATTCCATCACTCTCCCTGGTTCCCCCAGCTGGTCACAAACTCCTCCATCACCCAATGTCACCTTTGGAAAATTGTAAAGAACTATGCAAATGTACATTTTTATTATCGTCTTTGAAATGAAGGTAATGGAGTTCAAATTTTTCTCTCCTTTCCACTTAATTTAAATCAAAGAAAGGGACTGATTGCTTGAAAGTAAAATCTTTACATGGTTAAAATGCATTTTCCATTATGCATCACTAAGATTTTTGGAGTGAAATTGAATAAATGTTAGAGATGTTCTAGGAATTCATATTATTTCAATTATTTTCCTTCTCAGTAGGATTTCTTACTTTTTTGTACTTAAAAACAACAATGACTGGGTGAATCCATGCAGGCTGATGGCAGACTTTCTTTTCAAGGTCAAATAATTGGAGAGGTAGAGCAAATGTGGCAAATGGCAGATCATAACAATAGTTATGAACATATGTGGTGGAATAAACCTAGGATTGGTCATATAAGAAAATAGAAACTCACTGAGCACAGTTTTTTGTTAGCAAATATGCTTCTAATTTTTTAAGAAATTATTGTCTATTACAGGACAAAGAAGTCCCCAAGACACTATTTATTTTTTTAATATTTTTAAAAATATTTTATTTATTTTTAGACAGGGGAAGGGAGGGAGAAAGAGAGGGAGAGAAACATCAATGTGTGGTTGCCTCTTGCATACCCCCTACTGGGGACCTGGCCCACCACCCAGACATGTGTTCTAGACTAGGTTGGAACCAGCAACCCTTTGGTCCACAGGCCGGTATTCAATCCACCGAGCCACACCAGCCAGAGTCCAAGACACTTTAATTTCAGTTTTTCAAAGACAGATCAGGTTAGGTAAACTCAGACTGAACTCACCCCCTTTTTATATTTATTCTATGCCGAATGTTTATGATAAAACTCACAGTATATGCTCCATCACTGTACACAGAAACCTAGACTCCTTCTTAACAGATATTTAAAAATTATGTTTAAAATATATTTCCAAATGTTGCTAATAAGTTACTTTAGATTTGCAAAGCCCAACTGGCCCTGTTTTAGCGGAATATATGCAGTAGGAGTAGATGCCCTGAGGTGAGTGGAGATTTCTGTCGATGGCAACTACCTGCTATTCCAGGCTGGGAATTTTTAAATAAAGGATAATTGAGAGGTAACCTCCTACCTTCTGAGTTTTTCTTTTAGGGAAGAAACTATGGTTTTCATAGTCACATCTTTGTATTTCACACACACAACCAGTATGTGTTGTCCAAAAGAAGGTCAATAAATGTTGACGAGGAAATGAATGAACACTGTCACTTTTTTAACATAACAAAATAAATAATGATTGTATTTACTCATTGAATATAAATACTTTATAGCATTTATTATAGTGGCCAGCACTTGTAATTGAGCAAATCAGCATCTGATAACTATATTAATCATCGCATTATAATTGTGTCCTGAAGAAATTGAAGGCCAGTGTTAAAGAACAGCCCCTTTTATTAACTAGATGGTGAAGAAAACTTAAATATCAGTGTGTTACCATGGAGTCATCATTCTCCAATTTATAAGAAATAAAATATAATTCCAAAATATAAAATGATAGTTCTTCCATTATTCTTTGTCCTTTAATGGTGCTTTGTATGCAGTCACTACCTCTGACAGAATCTTTTCTGTTGGTGGTCAGAAGTAAGCTGGCCCTCTTCAGGACGCATTACTTTGGAACCTGAAACACTGCAGTAAACACCCCACTACACACAGTTACTGGCTTAAAAACTGCCTCCAGCTTGTCATCAGCTTGCTAACATACAAGGGTAGAGTTTATCTGTTTCAGTAATCTGGTGCCAGATTATTCTAAAAGTGGCTTTTTCTAATAACTGTCTTCTCTTGAATCTTTCTTCAAGAATCACACAATATATAACAATATCCCATCAGTTACTTTTTTACTTTTTTTAATTGATGTTCAGAGTTGTCTCCATTTTCCCACCATCCCCTTTCCCCATGCTACCCACGCCCACCGCCCACCCTCAATCCCACCCCCCTTGGCTCCATCCATCTGTTTTCCTGCCACTTTTTTCTTTTAGAAACTCGTATATTTGAAAAAATGTAGATAACCTACATGACTGTTCAGGGCCAGTTTTTATTCTTGTTGGAAGATATTCAAAGCTAAATACAAACGAGTTTGGTTGAAGGTATAACTTCTTACCTTAGTGTGTTTGGGCTGCTACAACAGAATACCATGAGTAGGGTAGCACATAAAGAACAGAAATGCATTTCTCTTAGTTCAGGAGGCAGGAAGTAGAAGGTCAGCATGGCTGGATGTGCGCCCTCTTCTGGGTCGCAGAGGTCTCATTGTACCCTCATGGGGTGGAATAGGCTAGGGGGCTCTGTAGGAATCTTGTTAGTAAGAACAGTAACCCCAATGAGGGCTCTACCCTTCATGACCTAGTCACCTGTCAAAGACCCCCACCTCCTAACACCCTCACACTGGGATTAAGATTGCCAATGTGTGAGTTTCAGGGGTTGAGGTGTGAGGGGGTGATGCCCAGACTTCAGCAACAGCTCCACCTAGGTACTCAATGGTCATCAAGACATTTTCTCCATTTCTCATTGTTGATTCTCTCGGAGAATCTGTGATATTCTATGCTCTTTGGTCAGCGCAGCAACACATGGTTTCCTATCAAGAGTTTGTAGAATTAAAGTTACCTAAAGAAAGTCTAATCTCATCCTCTCTTATCTAAAACCCAGAGAAGGTAATGATTTGCTAAACCCACCAACCACGGACCAAGCAACTGTGTCCAGATTCTGAGAGTAAACATCTGCATATAGTGTAAGATGAGTGAGAACAGAAGAGATGCCCAGATGAAGTGTACACTGTAAGAGAGTTACTAGCAAGTGGAATAGACTCTGCTCCTGTTAACACACTGTTTTCACACATTGTCATGTTGGTGTGAGCATAAATAGCTTCAGAGTCACACAATTTCTCACCCTTTTCTACGTATAAAGTTCGACATGTATTTTGAACATATAAATACAGTTTATTTTCTTTAGTGACTTAAATTTGGGACATTGTTAAATAAAACAATTGGTAAGCAGAAAAGGAAAGATTTCATTTTAGATACAACTAATTGACTATAAGGAATATTAAAATAATAACAAGTTTTGTGATGCAGACACTGGCCCGCAGTGTCCACGTCATTATGGATGAAATGAGACATTCACATGGACTACCGAGTCCCGTGGAGGAAAAGGGACAGCATGGCTTTTCTCTCAAGGGGAGCAAAAGCCCTGGCTCTTGCCATGACTGGCCTTTATTGGGTTTCTCCCCACATTACATATGGTCCTCATTTACTATGCACAGGTTCGCTTCAGGAGGTTACCTTTTACAGACAGCAAAGGAGCCAAGGCTGCTAATCACATCACAGAAAAAGGATATTTGCAAATGAAAAAGGGAAAAGTGGTTGA
Organism: Anoura caudifer; assembly: GCA_004027475.1. Taxonomy (NCBI): domain Eukaryota; kingdom Metazoa; phylum Chordata; class Mammalia; order Chiroptera; family Phyllostomidae; genus Anoura; species Anoura caudifer. Next base: position 351,945 of record PVKU01000971.1, read on the forward strand.
ACTGTTTACACTCATCCTAGGAAGGCTTAGCATGGATTTTAGGAAGTTACAGTAAGCACTTGCTGTTTCAATTCAGGGTGAGGGAGTTTTAAAAAAAAGCAAGACTCGAAGTGACCTAGGCACATTGCAGGCCTGATTCCCCACGGGAGAACCCATCCGTGGGTGTGGGTCCTGTGCATCTCTGAGTGGGAGCTGGGCCCACACCACACAGAACGGTCTCCTACACTTTGTACTGAGGACTTTCTCAGGAATGTTTTCTATTAATTAACTTAATCTTTATACTACCATCCACATCTTATGGATGAAGATCCTGAGGCCAGAAAGCTTTAATTTTCCAATGAGCATTTGTTTAGTGAATAGGGAAGCTTTGATTTAAACCCAAGAAGCTCGTTTCCATAACTTGTGCCTTTAATCTTTATTGTATTCATAAAAATGAAAATAAGATGCTAGTGGGGACATATAGGCATACCTTAGAGATATTGTAGGCTTGGTTCCAAGCCATTGCAATAAAGCAAATATCACAGTAAAGTGAATTACCTGAATATTTTGGTTTCCCGGTGCATATAAAAGTCATGATTACACTACAGCATAGTCTATTAAGTATGCAGTAGCATTATGTCTAAAAATACAATTACATTCCTTAATTAAAAAATGCTTTATTGTTAAAAAGGCTAACCATCATCTGAGCTTTCAGTGAGTCATATTTTTTGTTGGTGGAGTCTCTTACCTTTAATTTGTAAAAAATACAATATCTGCAAAGTGCAAAAATGCAAAGTGTAATCAAATGAAGTATGCGTGTAGTCTAGAAACTCGCTTCACATTTTTCTTATGCTGAGTGTTGTCTTGCTCACATTCTCTGTGGTTCACACTAGTATTTCATCCTGTTTCAACTTTTTTTTTGGATTTTTCTGCTTATTCATACTTTTTTCTGTCCTATATGTTAAATCTGTGTTTGAATCATCATAGGACTTATCAATCTTTTACTTTCTTAAGGAATCTTTTGAGCTTCAGTTCCCAAATCTCACTTACCCTTCCTATTAGTAGTTCCAGGTTGTAAAAGAGGAGTTTTAGCATAGGAGTAACCTTTGGAAGGTCCCTTTTGTGTTCAGTACCTGCTTCTCCTCCAGTCTGCTGAGGCCAGTGTCAGGTGGCACAAATGTAGCCACCCTGATTCAGACTTTGGCACAAAGTCATAGTGGATTTATAAGACATGACTCAATGTCTGATAATATCATCATCATTTGTTTTACACACTTACTCTATTTTTTTAAAAAAGAATAAGAAGAGAAGCCCTGACTAAAAATATTATTAGACCTGAAAGAGTCAATTTGGGGAGGTTAAAATTCACACTTATGGCCCTGGCTGGTGTAGCTCAGTGGATTGAGTGTGAGCCTGCAAACTAAAGGATCGTGGTTCGATTCCCAGTCAGGGCACATGCCTGGGTTGCAGGCCAGTTCCCAGCAAGGGACACATGAGAGGCAACCACACATTGATATTTCTATCCCTCTGTCCTACCCTTCCCCTCTAAAGATAAATAAATAAAAAAATTTAAAAAAGGTAAAAAACAACAACAAAAAATCTGCTAAACAAAAAAGTCACACTTATGTGCGATGTCATGAGAGATATTTCTTTACGCTATTAGAATGTCCACTGTCTGATATAAACCTACACAGCATACACTCTAAAAAAGAGGTTGTTCTGCTTCTTATGTAGGTTTCCTATACAATGATGACCCACTTCCTTTCCATTTATCCCTTTATGAATAAAATTTGTAGAAATAAGACATTCACATTATTGCTGACACTAATCTTATATCCAGCTTTAGCCAAAGCATTCAGCATCTTCTCCCCATCCCTCAAGCTGATTCTGATAAGGTTGGTCGTCTGCTTATTTTTTGTCTCTTTCTGCACTTCTGAGAAGACTCTTTTATCTTCATAGAAAAAATACAGGACCTTAGGAGTGTGTTGGGGTTTTTTTTCTCAGCTGTCATTCCCCAATCCCTTCTCTCCAGTAGTAGAAGCCCTTGGCTCACCTTCACCTACTTCCTTTCCCTCTTACTGGAGGAAGTACCCTGTCATCTGTCCAAGGCAGATGTTATTTAGGATCTATTTCTTCACTCCTCTTAAGGCAATTATGCCAACAGTTGGCTTCTCTTTTGAATAGTTATCTTCTCTCTTGCCATTGACTCTTTCTCTCCAGCATACAAATATGCTTAATTCTATCACCTTAAATAAAGCAATAAGAGCCAAACAATTCTATACAATTTCTTCCCTTCACAAGACTTCTCTTTTTACTATTGTCTGGTGATCTCTGCTAACTATATAATAAACTTGGACCACATTGCCATGCATTGATCTATTCAAACAGCAACATATTATTGAGTTCCTCCTGCTTGCCCATCATTGAGCTGCTGTTTAAAATACAGCAGAGAATAGGAAAAATGTGGTCCTTGAACCTTTAGGACCTGACACCAGGGTAGGACGCATGATATTTTGTGAAATGGACTCTACTTGTCTTCTAAACTCATGTCAACATGTCTATTTATCTCTCTGTCTGTTTATTATCTGTCAATCATCTATCTATCATCTATTGCTTATCCCCTAATTGAAACCCATGGTTCAAATACAACCAAGCTCTTGCAAGTCCATGAATATACTTTAGAACGTCTTGCTAATTCCTTTGCTGGAGTCCATTTTATGTTTCCTCTATTTTTTTTAGCCTGTATCTTCAAAGCTCAGTCTTTCAAGTCTGGATTGTGTATCTATCCCCCGTGCTCCCATCTCTCTCTCTCTCTCTCTCTCTCTCTCTCTCTCTCTCTCTCTCTCTCTCTCTCTCTCTCTCTCTGGCTCTCTTTCTCTCTCTCTGAATTATCATAGCATCATATACTAGGTTATACTTATTATTTATTTTTCCAGCTCCCCTACGAGCATATGAGCACCTTAGGTTTATGTCATACAGATACCTCCTTTCTATACTCAGTACCTAATATGTCAATTACCCGTAGAAAGTAACACTTTTCTTTCTTAGACTTCAGCAATCTACAGATAGAGGTAAGATTAAATTAACAGTAGTAACAGAAAATTCTACTTTTTCTTGTCTTTGCCTACTCATGCAAGATCTCAAATGACCTGAATTTATCCTGTAAATATGTTTGGGAGGCCCCAAGGAACGTCTGCTCTGTGGTTATACATATGTCTGATGATACTGGAATTTGCTATTACTTCGATGAGCAACCACTGAGTACTAAGTGGGGGCTAGGCATCCCCATTGACCACTGAGCCCCTGGTCTCTATGGCTCTTTTCTTATCACTGAGAATCACCATGAAAGTCCACATGAAACCACAACCTCAATGAGCTATTGTGTGTGGAAGAGAGGCCAAATCTCCCACTCCCCACTCTGGACCAATTTTTATTGGATAGAGACATGGGATTTCAGATGGTCCCTCAGTGTCAAATACCAGGCTACACAATAATTACACATTCCCCTTTATCTCTGTCTCCTTAGGCCTCAGTCCCAATTGATGCTGTAAAATAAGGTAGGACACTGCGTTGTTCTGCCCCGCTCCCATCCTGGTCTCAGTCACCAGATGTTGGCACCCAAAAATCTTCCCTTTCATTTTCTACAAGTTGTCATATAACCCAACCACTGGAAGATCTGTTTACCAGCTCTTCAGGCTCTCCCAGGAAAGTTTAAGTTTTGATTACTGCGGCAAGTAGTACACTTGATAGGCATAACCTCTGGAAATATGTTGATTGAATAAATGATAGAGTTAATAAAAGAATGATTAAGTGCACTGTGTTATATCACCACTTTCATTTTTATTCTATGTCTGTGTCACCCATTATTTAGAAAGCAAGAGTATTAAGCTAGAGGCTATATGAGTAAGTAAGCGTTTGGATTGCAGGAAATAAATGTGAAAGCAAAACATTGAAAACACTACATTTTCATGTTACATAAGAAAAAATATCTATAGTTTTTACTATACATCATCACCAACATCACTAAGCAATAAAATCCTCTAACATAAGCCAAGCATGTGCCCTGATTCCTTCTTCCTACATCTAAATTTCAAACAGCCAAATGATTCTGAAGAAATGCTTTAGCAAAGCATTACTTTTCTGCAGTAGAAAACAAAAGACCTTGCCTTCAGAGTCAATCACGCTGAACTTAGCTTGATGGAGGAGAGAATCTGTTTGTAGGTCAAGGGAGAGAAGAGTTTGGGAAGGATCATAAAAGAAAGAAAACTATGAGAGGGCTAATGGTTGCTGTCAGAATATAATTTGTGTGAGAAGAGCCAGATAACATATTAACCTTCTCCATAGACTCATAAGCCATGCTTTTGGCCATATGGACCCTCACAGTCCCACTGAGTGAATGTAAATAAAGGTTTTCAACTCCAGTGCTATCAAAACCATTTATATTTCTAGCTCAGCAAGCCTCTCAATTCTTTCCTAGACATATTTAGCATAAAAGAGCATCCCACTGTTTTCATTACATTTGGATGAAAAAATAGTTTATACCCTATTCCTTATTTGTTTTCTTCTAATAGGTTTTGAGAGAGAAAACATAGATCTTATGCTTTAGATTGCTCCTTTGTGATTAAAATATAATAAAGAATCACCAATTGACAGCCATTATACTAAGAAGAATGACATGTCACATTCCCCCATCTCAACATTACCCATATTCCAGCAGGAATAAAACTTTACAGTGAATTACATCTGAGAGGACCTAGGAATTCAGTAACAGTTTATGGTGGTTATTGCATTTATGCCTTCGGCATTGAGAGTCAGCCTTAAATATTGTGGAATCAACAGGATGCTGGTCCAAGTGTGGATGATGGCAGTGGGTTAATGCTCTACCTACCTGCTGAAATTTGGCGTTCACATTGAGAATAAGCTAATACTTACAATCTTTGTGAGTTGGCTGGTAATAAAATGCCTTCATATGGTGTGTACTCCACATAGGAAATTGTGATTGCCACCAGGTAGGCAAGTTTATGAGTTTCTGTAACTAAATTGATCAAAAATTAATAATCACTTATTATTCCTAAGTGAAAACCTTACCAAATATTTTAAGTATGGAAAAAGCAAAATTGGAGTGGGTACAGAAACACATCTTGCTGTTCTGTGAAAAATTAAGGAAAGTTGCTAATGACATGAAGAATTCTAGAAGATGTGGACTCAAGAGTTCAATTTTTGAGTTATTAATGTTAAAGTGGGATACTCAAGAGAAAGGACCAGATGGCTGGCTGAGGTGAAGTTTCCACTGAGAGTAGGAGCCATCTGCATGTGCACACATGTTCACATGTGCACATACACACACAGTACAACCAGCATACTGATAACTTTTGGTGGCACAGAGGTGTATGAGATCAGATAATGATGTGTGTGACTAGAGAAACAATTTTGTCTGAGTCCGAACACACCAATATTCAGAGGAGTACGGAGGAGGCTGAGACAGCAAGGGGACCTACAGGAGAAATTACAGTAGAGGTAAGAATCGAAGAGAATCCATATACATGGCATGACCGAACAACAATGCCATCTACTTATGAGGAGGGAAAAAGAGGCAGGAAGTTACCTTTCTTAAAACTTTCCTTATGATTTATGTCTTAAGAATTCATATACATAATTGTTTCTAAATTATTACAAAATTATTTAATTAGCCACAAAACAAGCAAAAAAATGACAGAGAAATATACTGATTTAATTCATTGCTTCCTATAAACTTGGCCAATAGTTTTGGCAACATGAAGACGCCACAGGGTCTTTTATAAAGGACTATGCCAAAAATGCCCAATAATAAATCTTCTTCATTCATGTCTGTCTAATGTTTTCTGCTTAGCAGAGTACTTCCATAATTAACTCCTCATGTCCACCTCCTGATCACCTTTGGATTGTTAGTGGAGGTCTGATTATCTCCTCTTATTTTTGAGATATGAAAATTGAGATGTAGTGATGTTGAATAAAATGCCCAGAATCATAAGAAATATTAGTGATAAAAAGAGTCAGGCAGTGCCTTGGTGTCCTCGACACCATTGTTAAGCCCTTGTGAAAATGGCCTCTCTCTCCTCTCAGGTTTTCCCTGCAAAATCATGAAGAAGCAAGCCAGAAAAAAATGCATTTTTAAACATTCTTATTAGATGTTTGTCCTCAACTCCTCAGTTAGCAAGTGAAGCTACATTCCCTTTGCCTAAACTAGGTGTTAGCAGCTAAGTGGTCTGTTATCATCACATGCATGGTGAAAAGGGATCCCGCTTAGGAAATTACTCTGAAGAACAGAGACTCAATTAGCAAAAACAAATTAGTTCTTCTAGCTTGTGATGTACTAATTTTTTTTTTTAAATAAATGGTTCCAGCAGTGTGCTGGAACTGGCGCCTGGATAGGGCCACCCGTACACAGCTCTTCCCATCTCCACCTTCAATGGTGTCACGTTGGTAGCTTGAAACCCACCAAGCTGGGAGTGTTCACCACACAGCGAGCATTCAATGTACCAAGTGAGGCTTTGTCTGTGTTTGTTTTTGCTAAATATTTATCAGCATAAACACTGTACACGGCTTTTGTGACATCTGTAAATAACTAGCCACTCTCCAACATGCCACTTAATTACCTCTTTTGAATGTCAGGAAAGGTGGAAAATATAGAAATAAAAAATAGTTTAAAAGCAATGCCAAGGTGATTGGTTGTACATAACTATTTTTGTATGTCATGATTCCTTAGATTTAATAGGGTGTAATGTTTTAAAAGGATTAAAAAATGTAAAATTTTAAAACTTCTGTAATACAGTGTTGTATATTTTTCAAATATTTTTTGAAAATTAAATTTCTAACATTAGTATACTGGAATACTCATCACACTTTATTCTGTCAAATATAACTAAATTGCCTTCCAAATTTTAGCACAACTTACTGATTTATTTTGAAAAAAAAACCTATCACTTTACTCACTTGAAATTTCACTTTTTTATTTTTTATTGTGTTTTTCCATTACCATTTACCCTCCTACCCCTTGCCATATCCACCCATGCTCCCCTCCACAATCACTGCACTGTCATTCGTGTCTATGAGTTCTTTTTTGTTTGCTTTCTTGCTTTTTTCTTCTCTTTGTTTTGTTTTGCTTCAATCCCTCCACCACTTCTATTCAAAAGTGCAGTGCAGATGTCTATGTGGAATATTCTCTGGGCTTTCTCTTCATTTCCGTTATGAGAGTGTGTGTATCACGATGGTAATCCCTGTTTTATCTATTACAAGTTGATAGACATGGTGGAAGTTTAGTTAATATTGTGAAATACACCATATGTTGTAGTGATAACAGAATCACTTGATATTTTAAAACTTCTACTGTTCTCAAGATAAGTTCTACTCTCTGAAACAATTTTTTAGTAAGTTTTAGGAGTAACTATCTAAAAATATGTTAAAAATCTACTAAATTATTGTTAATACTTTGGTATGTTGAAATAATAAATATATTACAAAAATTCATTAATAATCATGTGACAGCACTAGAAACTTTACATTTATCTAAACAGATTAAAAAAACTTTTCTAAGGAACTGGAAATTATCATATATACGTACTGTATCTTTTTTATTTTTTATTTTTTCAAACAAATATATTGATTTTAGAGAGAGAGAAGAAGGGGGAGAGAAAGAGAGAGAGAGAGAGAGAGAGAGAGAGAGAGAGACGTTGACCCGTTGCTCCACGCATCCATGCATTCATTGGCTGGTTCTTGCATGTGCTCTGACCAGAGATCAAACCTGTACCCATGGAGTATAGGGATGATGCTCCATCCAACTGACCTACCTGACAAAGGCCATACTATAGTCTTAACAGAGCTACTTTTTTTTTCCCCAAAAGGAGATGGAGATTGCATACTCCTCCATCTTATAAATGTGAAAATGACATGCAATACCAGTTGCATTTTTTCTGAATGTGTATTTCATTGATTCTTAATTTAAGAAAACCTTCCATCACATTTATCCCGTGACACATAATTTCAACTATGAGAATTAGTAACAGAATGAGTGACAAATGATAGGGAACAATTGACAGGTACTAGTAACTGCATGTGCTACGTTGGTTATTCTGTTCTGTCCAGACCTTATCTATTTCACTTCGGCATCCTTCACACATTAAGCTCATTCATCCATCTTGTAGTAGGACGGAAAATTGCATAAATGGGTTGTTCAGCCGTATTTAGCACTGATAGAATAGAAATGAGCATCACCGTTAAAAGTGTATATTAGAGCTCATCAGTAGCGATGTGGGCCGCATTACCTCTCATCTCCTAGGAAAGGCAGTTTTTTCTTGGGCAGAGTGTTCCAAATACTGATGGAGAGCTCTTTCCATTTGAAAATTTCACACAATGGAAAAAGTAAAGAGCATGTCTAACTTCAGGAGACTATGCATGTCAAATGCGATGCATATTTTCTACATTATGCACTCGAAAGCTAAAACTTTTGAGAAAATATGTCTTCCACCTAAGAATATTAAAAAAATCAACAGTCAGCCATTTGATGAAATTGGAAGCAGGAACAGCTAGTAATCTCCTATTTTATAAACAATATAAACGAAAAAACCCTACGCATGACATGGGATACTTTGTAATTACCACTTTTAAGATATTTTATCATTTAATCTATAATTTTAAGATCAGAGTAATCCCATCCTAATTCCATGTCACTGATCCTCTAACCCTATTTTTGTCAGCTGTTAGCTTCATTCCAAGGGTCATCAAATATGCCATTTTTACGCAATAAAGTTATTCTATATCTCACCAGATAGCTTCCCCATCTTCCCAAAGGGGTCAAAACCTGCTTTCCCTGTATCAGTGTCACAGAAAGCATTCCCACTTTGATCTGGCCAAAATAGGACAAGCGTCAAACATTGGTAGAAAAAAAGTCGTTATACAATAGTCTAGCATACCTTTCAAAGAGAATGCAGGAAAAGAAAACACAGGAGTAACTCTAGCAAAAGTTTCCATTATACCTATCCCATAATTTCATAGGACAGATATTTTTTTATGAAAGGTGACATTCTAAGTCAGACACAAAGATTGCCACCAGGAATTGCGGATGCCATGAGGTTAGGGACATCGACAGTCTTACTAATGGGTGCAACTAGACTACCATATGGCACACAGAGGGAGACTTAAAAAGTGTTCGGTGCTGAAATGGATCACCCATGCTATATAGGAGGAAGAGAGTGATAGGTGACTTCAAAGTGCTGTTAATTAGGAGCTGGGGCACAAGGAGGAGAAGGAAGACAGGCCTGCAGTGGGTGTCAACCACACCTGCATTCCCCTTCACTCTCTCTCCTGCCCTTATCCTCCCCAGGCCTCATCTAATGAGCCGATCTGACCCGGATGTTCAGGGAACACTGTCGGGTTCCCCCTTTTCACTCTGCAACAAATTCTTCTGGGAAACATCATTGAGAGGGTTTGAGTTTTTACTAGACTGGCTGACTTCTGAGAAAGTTAGAATAACAGCCAGATATATTATGCTGCATTTGAAAAGGAGCCCATAAAACAAGAAGGACTGTGGTCCTCACAAAAAAAGCCTCTGTTCCTCTGCAGGTCAGTGAAACAGCATCATTTGTGGGATGAAATGTACTGCTATCACTAGGATTATAAGTCTTCATTTTACAGAAAAGTAAATAACCATTAAAACCTTTCTAATACAATTTAATTCCTATTGATCTTCCAGTTTCTGTTTCACCTATGTATTTCTGGATGAAGTGCAAGGAGTTTATTTTCTGTTCTTATGTGTCAAAGGAACTTTGATGAAACTCCACAAATGAATGATTGTATTTATAAATACATTTAAATACAGTTAAACTCTGGCCCTGTGTTTGTTCTCCATTTCAGAATGATTCCGTATTTTCTGTTTACTCTCCAGCCTTGCGCCAATATTCCTCAAACAAGAGGCCACACATAAGTATTTTCCCTTGAAATCAGAACTGTACACAACCTGAGACTGGAGACTTGCTACCATTCTGTCTGAGAGGCGCCTCTTTATTTCTCCTGGTTCCCTTGAGGCAGTAAATGGCCTTCCCAATGAAACTCAGCTGCCTTCCTTTGTGTGAGTTACACCTGTTAATCATCTGCTTGCCTCTCACCCACTGCCTGTCACCAAACTCTAGGGATCAGCGGTTGTCAGACTTCCGTGTGCTTTAAGAATTGCATGGGGAGCTTATCAGAGGTGCATATTCCAGGACTCCAGTGCAACACATTCTCATTTGGTAGGTTGGGCTGACAATGTGCATTTTCAACAAACACACAGGCTGCTGCAGGTACAGATGATTCTCACACTTTGAAACAGTTGCTATTGAGAGTTTCATCTGTCCAGCGAGACTGTTCTCCAGACTGCTCGCCCCTCTAGCACCAGCCCAGCCACAGCGGGTGTAACTAGTATTGCCATTCCAAGAATCTTGGAATATTTGGACCATCTAATCACCTACCCAGCCCCACATGTTGCTTCATACTCTCATGTGTTTTCTGTTCTGGAAACCCTGCTGATATTCTGAACAGAGGGGTTGGATCGAAAGAGCAAATAAATGTACGATCTAGAGACTTCCATGGGCCTCATTCATGTCTCAATGGGAACGCCACATTGTTCTTGTCTCAAAGTCATTCCCTGAAACCCGTAATTGTAACCCAACTTCTCAACTTCTAACCATGACATCTTTGCATAATAAGCAAAATATATAGTTAGACACCTTCCAGTGAAATCAGCATATTCAGTTGTAAAATAGAAATCTAATTACATTGCTGAAGCTCCAGGCTGGGAGGTTTGGCTTTATATAACTTTTGGCAGAACACATGTGAAGTTGCTGTGAAATTGCTTCAGGGTATTTCCTTCTGTGAGAAGTTGCAGGTTTCATAATGCAAACCAATTATTTTCAGGAGTTATTGAACTAAGGTTAATAGTTATTCTATAACATATATAATATTCATATGATATGTCACAAATAGTGCTGAATTTATGTACCTTGCCACGAATCAATAATGTACTTGTAGAGTAAGAACTCAAACCAATGTGCCTATTGTTTTAATAGGAAAGGGATATTTGAGAATTTGCAATAAAATAAAAATGATTTTCTCACTGTACAATACTATTAGTTGTCATGAACACCTGGAGAAGAGAGGGTTTTCAAAAGTGAATGCTGTAAAATCCATCACTTTTGTCTGTGAACTAAATAGGCAACATGATGTTTTGTTGAGCACATACATTGGCTTCTCAGAGGTTTTAAATACTCTGTCACTTCTACCCTGCACTCTAATTCACCATAAGCAAATCATGAGTCCTAATTGTTGGAACATTTGAGATGTCATGGAAAAAGGAATGTATTTTGCAAAGGGGTTGAATTGCAAGGTCTGCTCTGGAATTTCCCTGCTGAGTGAACATGGGCACCTCACCTAACTCTCTGAGGTTCAATTTCCTTTCCCTAAAATGAGTGAGTGGTGTTACAGAGCAAACAGAAGGTCCATTATTGTCCGCCGCCTTATGGAAAGATGCCTCTCAAAGCCAGAGATTTGTGAAAAGGAAAGGAAATGTTTATTTAATGCTATACAGAGTTAAAGTAGCAACTTAACTTCATTAAAATATCAAAGTCCTTTAGGATACCCACAGACACCCACAGTGCTTCCTATCTCCCTCTGCCCTAAGTCAGGGTACCATACTTGCAAGGAAGAGAAGCACACGTCCGGGATCCAGGCTCTTGATACTGTCAGCTGTGTTGTCGTCCAGGCAGGATCTCTAATTAATCCAAAGCCATGTGGCACCTTCTCATGGCCCACTGGCAAGAGTTCTTTCACCCTTCTTCCAGGCAGTCTCTCTTGCTCCCAGGCCACACAGCCAAAAGGAGCACCCCAAAGCCGTGTGGTCCTTCTTCTACCAAAGCTGTGGGGAAGGGGTCCCCACTCTGGAAAAGCCACGTGGCAATTCTCTGCTAAAGCCACATGGTGATTTTCCCTCATGGAGCTACGGGTCCTAACTCTTGGGAAAGCACGTGGATTCTCCCTAATGGCTGCCGCGTCTCTGTTTTAAATACTGGCGCCAAACTTCCTCTGCAGCCCTATTTCCGACTCCTCCTACAATCGGTTACACCTGCCAGCATTCCCGTATATTTCCAAGGTTATTGGGATGCCATCATGAGTTTGGGCAGGTGTGTCCTCATTTTCTGGAGCCAATCTTCTCCAAGGTCCCACGCAGGTGCTTTAACTTAGGGTTCCTCCCCCAGTCACATCCTTGGGGAAGTCCTTTCCATCCCCCCTGGCTCAGAGCATGGCCACAGCTGTTTAACATATCTATGAAACCAGTTAAAGGTTATAGATATGTTAAATGACCATTCTGGGGGTTATCTGCAAAACCATTGCTATGCAAAACAACTCAATGGCCCTGCTCCATT